>OZ020192.1:98101490-98701490 GCA_963971165.1 Philopedon plagiatum | reverse complement strand
CCGATTGCTATTAACACTAGGATATATTGTAAAAATTCTTGCAGATTCGATTGATGTTAAGAACGTGTTTTGAGAAGTTGGATCTTTTTTCTTTGGATGTTTGATTATAAAGAGTTCAAGGAACCCTTAAAACTATATAGCTGCTATGTGGACACGATTTTGATTTTAAACAGCACAGTTTAATATCTACAACTCTGAGCGATATTTTTAAAACTTAAGTGCCTTGGCTATCGGCCTTAAACAATAGATTAGATATAGGTGTGATGGTATAGACCTAATCGATAAATTAATTGTATTGATTATTAGTTATAACCAATATCTATCGCAGTTTTTAATTAATTTATAGTTGTGAGTTTAATGTGCGAATATCAAAATATTTTTTGATTATAAAGAGTTCAAGGAACCCTTAAAACTACATAGCTGTTATCTGGACGCAATTTCGATTTTAAACACCGTAGTTTAATAGGAGAAAGTTTGAGCTACATTTTTAAAACTTAAGTGCTTTGGCTATCAGCCTTAACCAATAGATTAGATATAGGTATGATGATATAGACCTAATCGATAATTATTGCATGGATTATTAACCATAACCAATAACTATTTTATTTTTTAATTAATTTATAGTTTATGTGTGAATTTTTAAAAACTAAATAGTATTAAGTAAGCATTTGACACTTGTCCTCCTTATCTCTCGGGGGGATTGATGTATTTAATTATCAGTTTAAATTTAATTTTATTATTTTATACTATTAAGGATCAAAAAAATTGTTACGCCTCTGAGCACCGAGGTTATAAATAGGGGTAAATTTTCTTCTCTCCATCATTCTACTTGAGGCTGTTCGAGAGTACAGACGTGTTTAGTTTTGTTCCAGAGCATAAAAAATGTCATTTCCAAGCGATTACGTAAAATCCATAAGGGGTAAGATTCAGAACTCCAATCTAACTAGAGAGAAGTGTGGTATGGTTTTAAGGGAATGCACTCGTGCATTGTACAACTTAACTCGCAACTTAAAACGCGCTAAAACAGTGCCGGAAAAGACACATATAACATCATGTATGGCTCAGATCAAAGGATTCCAACATGTACTAAAGAATAAAAAGGTTGGTGGGGGAACAGGTGTCAGGAGAACTGAAACTGCGACCCACCGTGTTAAATGGGTAGATCTTCATTCCGCTTTTCAATCGAGAATTAGAACGGGTGTTATAGTCAATCTTAAACATACCGATGTAGGCACATTTTTAGATGATTGTGCCGCATTGTTTAGAAGAAGAATCCAAAACGCTTTAAAAAAAGACGACGCTCTCAAGGTCAACACCGTTTTGAGTGGGGAATTCGAAATTGCAAAGGCTGATGAAATTTTAGAAGAAAATAAATATTTCAACACGTTAAGTTTTTCCATACATCAAGGAGCTGATTTAGATGAATTGTTTCGAGAAAAAATTAGAGGTCCCCTTTTAGCTGATTTAGACGACTTTGCAGGTAAAAATTCAGGCTGGGCGTTAAGCCGGGTTGTGAACTTAATGATTAATATCAATAAGTATAATCCTCTGCGTGCGGGAAGCTATCTAGAGCTCCCCACCCCCATTGCTAAGAGAAAGGCTTGTATTAATGTTCAAAACCAGGATAATATGTGTTTTGCTTGGTCAATAGTCTCCGCTTTACATCAGGTTGCTAGAAGTAGCCGACAAAATAAAACTTCTTCATATCCGGATCCTAAGACTATATTTAACTTGAAAGGAATTCAGTTTCCGATAACACAAGGTCAAATTCCCCGTTTTGAGCGGCAAAATAACTTATCAATTAATGTGTATAGACTACAAAAAGACGGTAAAATTTTTAAAGTTCTTCCATATTTTATAACCAATGATAAAAAAGATCGACATGTTAATTTACTGCTCATTCAAGACGGTTACATTTCCGAAGACGATTTTGATAATTTATATCCGGTTAAATTCCACTATGTTTGGATAAAAAATCTATCGCGACTCATATCACCCCAACTTAGTAAAAAAACGAAACAAAAATTTATTTGCGATCGGTGTTTGCACTATTTTGGATCATCTGAAAAATTAGCTTCCCATACTAAAGAATGTATTAAAATTAATGATAAATTAGTACCCAAAGTCCCTACACAAGATAACGCAATTGTAGAGTTTAAAAATCATCATTTCAAGGAGAAGGTACCATTTGTAATTTATGCCGACTCAGAATGTTTGCTTTTACCTGTTGAGGACGATTCATCTAAAAAAACCGAAAAATATCAAAAACATGTTGCATTTTCCGTGGGGTATTACGTAAAGTGTTCTTACGACGATAGCCTTTCATTTTATCGATCATATACAGGGCCGGACTGTATGAAATGGTTCATGGGCGAGCTACAACAATTTGCTGAAGATGTTGAAACAGTATTTTGGTGTCCTTTACCCATGGAACCATTAACGGAAAAACAGCGGGAAGAATTTCAAACTGCCACTCATTGTCATATCTGTTCACAACCTTTTTCTGAAGGAGATAAGCGTGTGCGAGATCACAGCCATCTCGATTCCACCTATAGAGGCGTTACTCATCAAAGCTGTAATTTAAATTTTCAAGATTCCAAAGTAGTTCCCGTTATATTCCATAACCTCAGTTCTTATGATGGTCACATGATTATAAAAGCCTTGTCTGAAATAGATGGACGTATCGATATATTGCCGGTCAACAAGGAAAAATACATATCATTTACAAAACATATTGCCAACAGCGCTATACAATTTAGATTTCTCGATAGTTTTAGATTTTTATCTGATGGACTAGATAAGCTAGTATCATATTTGAAAGAGTATCCGATACTTAAATCAGAATTTGGGGAGCTAAGCGATGAACACTTTAAATTATTAACCCGTAAAGGCGTTTTCCCATACGATTACATGGATAGTTGGGAAAGATTACAAGAACAAAAATTACCTCCAAAAATATCCTTTTATAACAGCTTAGAAGACAAGTATATATCCCGAGATGCTTATATGCATGCCAACAATGTATGGGAAAAATTTGCATGTAAAAATATGCGGGATTATTCGGAGCTATACATGAAAACCGATGTTTTGCTCTTAGCTGATGTTTTCGAAAAATTTCGTAGTATCAGCTTAAAAACTTATAGTATTGATCCCGCACATGCGTATACCTTGCCTGGATATGCATGGCAGTGTATGTTGCTCATGACTAAACAGAAACTTGAGTTGCTGACGGACCTAGATATGATATTATTTATAGAAAAGGGAATTCGTGGTGGTTTGAGCCAATGTTCAAAAAGATATGCTGAAGCCAACAATAAATATATGCCAAATTACGATTCTAATAAGGAAACAAATTATTTATTATATACGGATGTTAATAATCAATACGGGTGGGCAATGTCACAATATTTACCATACGGGGGATTTAACTGGTTATCCGACAGTGAAATTTCGCAACTGAATATTCTTGATGTTGCCGATAAGACAGATATTGGATATATCTTGGAAGTAGATTTGGAAATACCCGAAGCACTTCATGATATATTTTCAGATTTACCACCATGTCCGAACCATGAACCGCCGCCGGAAGGTTCTAAAATCAATAAACTAATGGCTACTTTAAAAATCAAAAAAGAGTATGTCATACATTACAGAAATTTAAAACAAGTGATAAAACTCGGTGTAAAAGTTACTAAATTACACCGAGTTTTATCATTCAAGCAATCTGATTGGCTGAAACAATATATCGACTTTAATACTCTGCTAAGACAACAAGCAACAAATGAATTTGAGAAAAACTTCTTTAAACTGTTAATCAACGCTGTATTCGGCAAATCTATGGAAAATATTCGACGTCATTGCAATGTTAAATTAATAACCAAATGGGATGGGCGATATGGAGCTGAAGCGCTTATCGCCAGGCCCGAATTTAAAAGTAGTACCATTATTGATGAAAACATGATTATCGTTGAGCTCGCAAAAACCAATGTTTATTTTAACAAACCTATATACGTAGGAATGTGTATACTAGACATTGCTAAAACTACCATATATGATTTTCATTATAATTACATGTTAAAAACGTTCTCTAAATGTAATGTTTTATATACTGACACTGATAGTCTTATCTATGAAATTAAAAACCAAGATGTATATGAGATAATTAAAAGAGACTGTAACAAATATTTTGATACTAGCGATTATCCCGATGACAATGTTTATAATATACCTAGGGTAAACAAAAAGGTGTTGGGAATGATGAAAGATGAGAATAACGGCAGAATAATGACACATTTTATTGGCCTTCGCTCTAAAATGTATGCTACTAAAGTTCTTTATACGCCCGAGGAGATGCATATTGAACAGTTAAAATTGGAAGAGGCGGCTAAAGAACGTGTGGAAATTGATCAAGCGCTGTCGAACTTGGGAGTTACTAAAAAGATAAAGGGGATTAATAAATCTGTAATTAAAAATAAAATAACGTTTGAAGACTTTGTTGAATGTTTGGAATCTTTTACTGAGAAAACCATATCACAAAATTTAATTAGATCTCAAAAGCACGAATTGCATACCTTAAAACAAACCAAAATTGGTCTGAGTCCCTACGATGACAAACGGAAAATATCACAGTCTTCGCCATTGACATTACCTTGGGGACATTGTTCTCTGATGGAGGAAGATTAGTATAGGGAATGCATTATCTAAGTATATATTAATATTGTATTATATATATATATATATATATATATATATATATATATATATATATATATATATATGTTTGTAATATTTAAGTTACCTTTGTAAAGTAAAATATATAATTTTTATATATCACCATAATATACAATCATCATATATCATCATAATATTTAAGTTGCCTTTGTAAAGTAAAATATGCAATTTTTATATATCACCAAACTGAATAAATAAAATAATTTGTCTTGCAATTTCTTGTCTTTTTTTTGAAACCTTTTTACCAACACCTATAACTAATAACAATTAGTAACGCCTTCTGGGACGCTATATATATTTTTGGTGGCTCGTTATTAATCTATTTTTCGACCTCTGGACAAGTTTAAAGTCGTCCAACTATTTTTTAAAAAATATTACCTTAATACTATTTAATTTTTAAATCTAGTATTATATGACGAGTTAGAGTTTTCATTGTAACTTTTTTATTAATGTAGGATTTTTAAGTTAGTCTGTATGTATTGTCTTTTTAAGACAAAGTAGTCTGTTATCGGCTGACACAAATTTTTAACCAGCCAAAATATTAAATAAAGGGTGCATCCTGACCCGTAAATCTAATATTTTGACATGTCTCAAGCCATGTGGAAAAGTGGGAGAGAAAATTATGTCGGCTGCATATTACATACAATCATTTTACCGTATATTTCGTTCTAGGTTTAGGAAAACTACTGTTTTATCACATTTTTAACTGACTGATCGATTATTTATCTGATTTAATATTTTTACCACCCCCTTCTGGGGGGAGGAATTTTCTACGGATTACTATTTCCATGGACGCTAGGACAACTGCAGCTGTAGTGGTAACTATTGTGCAAATATTGTATTTTTTAGCGATATTTTGCAGTAGTCACGACTATATCTGATTGGTTTTTACACATGTTATTAGAAGAAGAACACCTTTTACTTCCTCTGTCTTATTCGTAGATCTTAGTGTTTATATTGTGATTTTGAAATCAATATTGCACAAGAATCTATGAAATAAAGCCCTGGGATTTTCTACAAAGTTGAACTGAACGCTTACAATATATAATTGTTTTTAATTGCTAAATGTGTATGTACCCATATTTTACCCTTGGTTAGATTCTGTCAGCTACGTTTTTACCTGCTGAACTGTTATTTGCGTAATTTATTATTTTTTACTTCATAAAATGTTGTACCTATGTCCATAGTCGCAGATCCTTGTGATATGTCGTGATTTTGATATCGGTATGGCACAAGAATCTCGAATTATAGCCATAGGATTTGCTACAAAGTTGAACTTTTTACCTGCTGTGTATGCATGTTTATCTGTCTGATAAAAAGTATATACCTGTATTTTACCCTTGGTTAGATTCTACCTACCTCGTTTTTTAACTACTTTACCTCCCCCACTGTACATTTTTTTTCAGCTATTATTTATATGTTGAACCGTTATTTACCTAATTTATTATTTTTACTCCTAAAAAATAGGTTTAAAAGTTTACAGGTACCATTCCAGAGGATTAAAATATACTGCGATCGCTATATCTAATTGTTTTTTATTTTGGACGGTAGCTGCTATATTGTGCTTATATCAATATATAACTACTATTCAAGATTAAAAGCTGTTTGATTTCAGCTATTACCCGTGTGAGAAGAAAGAAGCTGCAACATTTTTTATCTTATAATACTTTTCTGTTTTAAAAGTTTATAGGTGCCATTCCTGATGAAAATATGCAGCGATCACTATATCTAATTGTTTTTTATCTCGGGTGGTATCTGCTATATTGTGCTTATATCAATATAAATTTACTATTCGAGATTAAAAGCTGTTGGATTTCACCACTATTTACCTGTCTGAGAAGAAAGAAGCTGCAGCATTTTTTATCTTATAATATTTTTTCTATGTGCTATGACTTCAATCTAATCAAATATTCTTTCAGGTTTTTCCTAATTAACTTTTTAACTAATCTGTTTTGTAGTGTATATGTTTTTCCCTTATAACGCTAAGTATTTTATAGCTCTCTCAAAAATAGGTTTTGAACGTGCCATCCCGACTGCCACCAGGACCAATAGCAGCGATTTGAGTAGTCTTGACGTAATTTGTGATTTTGATATCAATTTACATTGAGACTTCTAAGTTTTTTGCTATTGAAATACATCTGTTCATCTAGTACATGTGAAAAACCGGTGGAACTGTATATATTAGTATTTTTTTAGCTTGTATTTATACGTTTACTGGTTATTTTTTACTATTTCTAATTATTTTTTATCTCTACCTAGGTTTTAATGTGTTCCTAAAAATTATTAGTCCTCTGCTACATACCTGCACAGTAGAGCTCGAAAACTTATCATTGCGAATTCTGGTGCTGAAGTCGTCATGGCTGCCGTCGTTTTTGCTGAAAATTAGGTATGTTATACGTTATTATTATTACTTCTAAACTGTTAATTATATATTTGTATTGCTTTTCGATGAACATCCAGTATATTAACTAGATGTTTTTAGTAAAATAGCCGTTTGTTTTTCGTTAACTTTAATACCCTACTCGCTATTTTATGGGGAGGTGAGGGGATGATCGGGGTTAAAACTACCCCACTCTGATAAAATTTTTCAAAATTTTGTATTAATTAATTTAATATAATAACACGTCATTAATGTAAAGTTATGGCTATAACACTCTGCAGCAATTATTTATTGATCTATTGATAAAATAAAATTGTTTATATTGAAATATTGTGGGTGATTGATTCTGAAGCACGAGTCATGTGTGGTGGGGGTAAATAGTGTAGCATACAAATCTTATACTTCAACTTTTTTCCTCGAATAAAAAAATTTTTTGAGCTAATTTTTTTACTATTTATTACTAGTTCTTTAGTAAAATATTTTGAATTGATGTAACTGTATCAAGTTTAATTCGTGCTCTAAAACCTCCTATGTACTATTAGGCAAATAACATAACCTCTCTTTGCTTCTGGGGAGAGGGCGAGTAAATTTCATAAAAAGTTGAGATATTAAGCGTGCCTTATCGGGCTTTGAATACGCCTTTACCATAAGAAGCTTGGGTTTTGAGGTTATAAAATGGTTGCATATAACTTTTTTTCTCTATGTTGTACCGTATATTAACTAAATTTTTATTAAAAATATAATTTTTTTGCTTAAATTTTAATATCTTTCTAGTTATTTTTTAGAGTTGGTATGCTTTAAAATTTATGTTAAGTATATAATATTACATATTTTTTGCAGGTATTAGGACTAGATTTTTTTTATAATTCGGGTGTTTGACATAATTTGAATATAAACTCGTTTTGCGGTAAACCAACACGTTTCCGGTGCAGAATAATTATCGCATTCAATATTTTATGTGGTTTTTTTTGGAAGGAAATTGGCGGTTTTTGCTTTCTGCATGAGGTTTTATAATCTATTATTTCTAAAGCGCATTTCCTAATTTTTGCATATAAATGTGCGGCTGACCGCGTGGAATATCTAGCGACTTTGTAAAAATTTCTTTGATTAATATGGGTATATTTATTACACTTGGAATTTTTTAGGACGTCTTATCAGTTTTTTATTTATAGATTTTGATATCGCCGTAATTGCGTTCTACCTAAGCATTAAGTTTGTTTGGGTTTGCTAAGCCGGAGCTTCGTTGCTGTTGAGGGAGTTATTATAGTTTCTTAAAAGTTAAATTTTTTTAAAATTTTATCTGGGATTGTTTTATAACTTAATCTTTTGGATCTCTTTGAATGCTTATTATATATGCCCATCTATGGATATGATCGTTTTTGAATAACATAACTTCTTATCTGCTGGTATAATCATGCTCTTTTTAATAAGCTTCCATTTATTAACTATTCTTCTATAACAAGCTGCACCTATCATATCACATACATAGCAATGAACTACCCAACCACTGAACCACTCGACAACTGAACCGCTAAAAAACAACTACCAACCACTTAAAGGCTAAAAAAACAGGTCCTGTTCAAGCAAACTTTTTACACGTCTAACCGCTCAACTAGACAACAGCTAAAAGAGCCTCCCTATTTCTGAAAAACAGTTAAAAAACAACTCTTGAACCGCTAAAAACAACTACCAACCACTTAACAACAAACAGCTCTGTTCAAACCACCCTGTTCAAACCACCCTGTTCTAAAGCACCCTGTTCCTAACCATCCTGTTCTAAAGCACCCTGTTCCTAACCACCCTGTTCTAAAGCACCCTGTTCCTAACCACCCTGTTCTAAAGCGCCCTGTTCCTAACCACCCTAATATTAATCTGTTCTGCAAAATATATAGCTCTTTAATAATCTAATACCCTCGTATATTTAAATTTTTGTATCTTCTCCTACACCATTTTGATTATCTAATACTATTATTCCATTAACTCTTATCATTTTTTTAATCAGCTAATTAATTCATAGTAATTTCTTATCTACTAATCACCTTCCCCGCTAAAAAATATCCTTAATATTCTACCCCAACTCATCTAACACGACGGTGGACTGAACGGTGGCTGAAAAGTGCCACGCCTTAAAATGGTTATAAAAATGCAAATCGAACCTTAAATTTTCTTATGGAGATTTACATGTAAAAATGGGGTTTGTGTCGGCAGGACATACCTTGCCACAACTACTTAGACGCAATCTCGTCCACTCTTTTGTGTTGGAATTGCCGAGAATCTGGTCACGGATTCAAGCAATGTAACAAACCTCGTGGTCGGTTCTGTTATCGCTGCGGTAAGCCTGACGTTACCGCAAGAACATGTAATAACTGCACAAAAAACGTGAATCCGGGAGGGCTGTCCTAATTTCGCAGTCTTCCCTTTATCCAAAGCAAGCAGAACTAAGCAAAAATAAAATAATTCTTGATTATATCTTATCGCATGCTAAGGGAGACAATCGTCCTTATTTGGAAGTGTCAATTTTTGGTAAGACCTTCCGGGGTTTGCTTGATAGCGGTTCATCACGAACTATCATCGGCAGAGCCGGATGGGAAATTATTCGGCCCCTCAGCGACTTAGATAAAAGTGTAAAGCTAAGTTGTACGGTGGCGAACGGACAAACTTGTCAATCCTTGGGTGCTGTTCAGCTGCCATTTCGACTGCGGGATCGCATTGTCCTTGTAGAAACCTTGGTTATACCCTCCATTCCTCATAGCCTCATCTTAGGAGTGGATTTCTGGTCAAAAATGAATCTTGTACCCGATCTCCATGCTGGCGAGTGGTCTTTTGGTACCGAAGTAGACCGCAATCCGCTGATTTCCGCCATTCATTCCTTCGATTCTCTTTCTCTTGACCAACGTAAGACATTGGAATCCCTTATCGAGGAAACTTTTTCCGCTATGGGAGACAAACTGGGATGCACGGGCCTGGTGGAACTCGTAATTAGGACGGATGCAGCCCCAATTAAGCAACGCTACTATCCTCTCTCACCTGCGTTGCAGAAGGAGGTGAACGCCGAGCTGGAGCAGATGCTTGCTGATGGAATAGTTGAGCCTTCCGAGTCGCCTTGGTCGTCGCCCATTGTGATGATCAAAAAGAAATCTGGTGGTTGGAGGTTTTGTGTTAATTACCGTGCTCTGAATCAGGTAAGCGTCCCCGATGCTTATCCCATCCCCTATATCAGCGCTACCCTTGATAAGCTTCGTGACGCTAAGTATCTAACTTCGCTTGACATTAAATCGGCCTTCTGGCAGATCCCGGTTGCCAAGGAATCACGTCCTTTAACGGCTTTTACAGTGCCAAATCGAGGCCTATTTCAATTTAAACGTATGCCTTTCGGGCTCACTAATGCCCCGGCCGTATGGCAAAGACTTATCGATCGTGTCGTCGGGGTAGATTTGGAGCAGTACGTGTTTGTGTACTTAGATGATGTAGTTGTTTGTACTCCTACTTTCGATGATCACGTACGCGTTTTAAAGGAGATTGTTAGGCGACTTTTAAAAGCGGGACTCACTTTAAACCGTGAAAAATGCCAGTTCTGTAAGTCGGAACTAAAATACCTCGGCTATGTTGTCAACGCATCTGGTCTATTAGTTGACCCAGAAAAAGTGGAGGCCATTCTGCGGATACCAACTCCCAAAAATGTGGCCGAAGTGAGAAGAATTGTCGGCATGGCTTCCTGGTATAGGCGTTTCGTGCCAAATTTTTCAACCGTGATAGCACCTCTCACCTCTCTTACCCGTAAGAATGTTAAGTTCGTGTGGAGTTCAACGTGCGAGGAAGCGTTCCAGGCTATTAAGCAAAATTTGGTAAAAGCTCCGGTGCTCTCATGCCCGAATTTTAGTTTACCCTTTTCAGTCCAGACCGACGCCAGTGATTATGGTTTGGGCGCTGTCTTATCCCAAGTGCAGGACGGCGATGAGCACGTCATTTGCTACCTCAGTCGTTCCTTGACCAAAGCGGAAAGGAAATACAGCACTACCGAAAAGGAGTGCTTAGCCGTCCTGTTCGCCGTAGAAAAACTGAGACCTTATTTGGAGGGTTCTAAATTCACGATTATTACTGACCACTATAGCCTTAAATGGCTGTATTCCATAAAAGACCCCGTTGGAAGGATTGCTAGATGGTCACTCCGGTTGCAACAGTATGACTTTGAAATCGTCCATCGGAAAGGTAAGGAGCACGTGCTTCCCGATGCTCTCTCGCGCTCTGTGCCCGCCATTGATTTGGTGCAGGAGGAGTCAGATGACCCTGCTACTGATGATCCGCCTACCGAACCATCTGATGCTTGGTATTTGGGTATGTGTAGACGAGTCGCTAAATATCCTCAAAAATATCCACTTTGGTGGCTTGATTCCGGACTCCTCTACAAGCGCGCTAGGCTTCTCTACCCGGCATTGGAAACGGGCGAGGCTTGGTTAAAGGTAGTACCCCGTGAAGAGCGGTCCGCTATTATTAAGGCACATCACGATCCACCGACCTGTGGGCATTTTGGTGTCTTCAAGACATTTTCAAGGGTTGCTCAAAAGTACTATTGGCCAAACATGCGCCGTGACATTGCTCGGTATGTTCGTCACTGTAGAATCTGCCTGCAAACTAAACCTGAACAAAAGCCCCCTGCTGGTCAACTTTTAAGCGTTCAGCCAACAGTTTCTAAACCTTGGCAGATCGCCAGTATTGACCTGGTTGGACCCTTACCTAGATCCTCGTCTGGATATGCATATATCTTGTCCATTTGCGACATATTCAGCAAGTTCGTCCTCTTCTTCCCTTTGCGTTCGGCTACTGCCTCAGGCATCGTCAAGTGGTTGGAAGATCACTTTATTTTGATCCATGGTGCTCCGAAAAAGATCATTGCTGATAATGGGACTCAGTTTCGTAGTAAAATTTTTAAAGAGTGCATGGAGCGCTATGGGATAACCCTCAAATATGTTGCTAATTATCATCCACAAGCAAACCCTGTAGAGCGGGTACATCGTGTCCTCAAAACCATGTTGTCCAGTTATATCGACAAAGACCACAAACAATGGGACAAAATACTTCCTAAAGTCGGAGCAGCTATGAGATCCGCAAAGCACGAAGCTACCGGTATGACCCCTAACTTCATAATGTTTGGTCGTCAAATACATTTTCATAACGACCAGCCGGTTCATCCTGATTCTGCATCAGCCGATGATACGCCTTTAGATCCCGTAGCTAAGTCGCTAGCGCTGGAGAAGGTATTCAGCGATGTTCAAAAGCGACTGCTTCAAGCGTGCGAAAAAAGTAAACGCGTATACGATTTGCGGCGACGCGACGAAAAATTTCAACTGCGGCAAAAAGTTTGGAAGCGAAATTACACGCTTTCGGATGCCTCTAAGCATTTTACTTCCAAGCTGGCGCCTAGGTTTGTCGGACCCTACACGATTGCAAAAGTTTTGTCACCCTGGTCGTATGAATTGGTCGACAACGACGGCCGAAACCTTGGGGTATGGCATGCCAAGGACCTCAAAGCCCATCCTCCAGATGACTCATCCTGAACATTGCCTTACTTGTAAATATCCCTTGTACATATACCCCCCAGAACAAATAATAATATTAAAAGTTAATTTGCAGTTATTGTTCATCTAGAGATATTTGATTGTTCTTGGCTGAACATATTGAAGATTATGTACAGATGCAGTAATCCTGCTTAACCTATGGTAATTTTTTTTGGTGCGGCATATAGTATTATGTTTTTGTAAATATACATTTAGTAGTTTTAAGGTCAGTATAGAAAAATTTTTCTCTGAGGAAAAAAATTTTTCTCCGAGGAAGGGGAGGCGTGTTACGGTCTTATTTTTCCCACCCTGTAATTTTGTAAAATATTAATTTAAAACTTACCAGCTGCGGTTTGCTATTGCTTAATTAATAATAAAAGTACCAATTTCCTATTTCGATCTTTATTTTCTGATATAAATCAATGGTAAAATTCCAAATGCCAAATTAATAAAGTGAAGGTATACACCGAGTGTTAGAGCCGAGTCGCAGGGTAAAACAAGGCGCAAACCCTATAAGGGTGGCATCGGCTAAGCAAAAGTGAAGGGGGCACTCGTAATGTATGGCTCAATGACTGTGAAACTGTGTCTTGATTATTGAGTTAACACACATAACTTAAGTCTATCAAACCTGTGCCCTATGGGGATCGTCTGAGGTCCGCTGTGGCTGCCTTACTCCAAGGAGTGGTGTCTGTCAGAGCCCTGCCTGTCAATTCTGGGAACCTCTCGGAGCCTGCCAAGACGAAGATGATAGGACATGGACCAGGATGGAAGCTTTCCAAATGAAGTGCTCCAGGAAGTGGTTCTTCAACAACCAGGACACAATAGGAGGAGAGATAAGATGTAAAATAAAAAGGCCTATAAGGAAACTAGGTTTCAGATCTATGACATTGGCTCAATCAAGGTATGTACACATTATATTAACGTAAGTTAGGAATAGACAGCTTTAATGTTTAGAAATAGTAAGGAAAACTTACCTGAGATGTTAGGTGGCCTCTTTCAAACAGAAATGTGGAGGGGTTGTTTCCCATATAACGAGAAAAAAAAAACTGAAACACTACAGATTCTCTGGTGCAAAAAAAGAGGATCTTGCCACCAAATTCAAGTTAGGGACCCCCACAAAGAAATCGGCAAAATTGCCAGGACTTGCCTCAATACACCACGGCAGGAGGTTTTTGTCCAAAATGACACGTTTCTTACCAAAAAGGCGGCAAGTTTCCTTGTCAAAAACCTTAGGGATTTTTGTTCTCAACCGACTGATATGACACTTGACAAATGTCCAACCAAAATAAGCAAAAAAGGTAAACAAGAAATTAATTAAGCAAATATTTATTAAACAAATATCAGGTCCCAAACAAATTCAGATAACCAACCTGTCCAAAAACAACCCCTATTTATTATATAGATTGGAGCAAGGGCTAACTAGAACTTTTATAACCTCAACTTCTAGGATCAACTTTTAGTCAGTCGGTGACTATGAAATAATGCTGTATTTTCTTATTTTTAGGTGAACCGAAGATGGCTGTAAGTACTTGGGAGATTTATGTGACTACTAGATGTTTCTGTTTGATGTATTACAGTTACTGAATTTTACCATTGATTTATATCAGAAAATAAAGATCGAAATAGGAAATTGGTACTTTTATTATTAATTAAGCAATAGCAAACCGCAGCTGGTAAGTTTTAAATTAATATTTTACAAAATTACAGGGTGGGAAAAATAAGACCGTAACACTTTGAACCCCCCATCTCCCGCCATTGGGGTCGATTTATTAAAAACTGTGAAACACGTGTTTAAACTTTTATTTTTTAGAGTACTTCCACGAAGTTTAGAGCTAATAGGACCATCTAATATCTTTTCTTCATATAAACCTTGAACCCCCTTAGGGGTTGAATTTTGAAAAATCCCTTCTTAGTGAGTCTCTACTGACCAAATTTCATATTTATGGCTTCTTCGGTTTCGGCTCGACAATGATGAGTCAGTCAGTCAGAACATGTTATTATTGTTGTGCAACACAAAAAACAGCCACATTTCCTAGCGCCACACACTCTATCCGATCTTCGCAACAGGACAACCAATCAGACGGGGAATTTAACTTCGGAAACATAGGTGTGCGTTTAGACAAGCAGCATGTGTACAGCCGCCTTATTTGCCCAGAGAGTAATCCTTGTTGGTGTTACGGTTGTTTCTTTTTATTACAGTGTAATTCAAACTGAAATCAAACTGATCCGCTTAATATTGAAAACCTGTTTGCAAATCAATTTTCGAATTCCACTCGGTTGGCACTGCCGTCAGAAGCGTGCATTATGCCGTCGCGTTTAGTTCAAAATAGCACCTTAATAATGGAGGTTACTGATTCGGTTATTCTTGATGTAACTTGTAAAATGAAAAACAAAAACAGTGTAAGTTCAGATAATATATCAACCAAAATCATAAAAAAAGTTAAAGAGGAAATCTGAACACCAGGTACCAGGGTAATTTTCCTGTACAGATGAACGGTGGCATAGTAATACCGATTTACAAGAAACAGGATCCTAAGGACTGTAATAACTATAGGCCTGTCACTTTGCTGACAGGGTTTTCTAAAATTTTTGAAAGTCTAATTTATGATAGATTGATTCAGTTTATTGACAGGTATAATATTATGACAGAATATCGACATGGGTTTCGCGTGGGTAGATCACAGAGAGCGCGGCCTGTGATTTCTTAAATTCGATATATAAAAAGATTGATGACGTTGAGGCAGTGGCCGCGCTTTTGACAGCTTACCTATGGAATTTTTGCTGCGGAAGCTGCCTGCTTACGATATCAGGGGTTCGTTCCTTCATCTGATGGAATCGTATTTGAAAGGAAGATCCTGTGTAAAAGTTGATAGCCAGGTTTCGAATTTTTATAAAAACGATATGGGAGTTCCACAGGGGTCCGTGTTGGGGTCACTACTCTTTTTAGTATTCGTAAATGAATTATCAATGATGAGATAACAATAATGTTTGCAGACGACTCATCTGTAGTGGTTACAGCACAGTCTCCGGAGGAACTTAAAAGAGGAATCAAGCGTGTTGTCGATGATTTTAATCTGTGGTGATATAGAAATAATGTGATTCTAAATGTAGAAAAAACAGTATATATATGTAAATTTTAGAGCAAGAAGGTGTAAGCCTGCTATAGAAGTTGATCTTTTTTAATGTTCAAATGTAACTAAGTTTCTCGGATTATATATAGACGAGCTGATGCCTTGGCAGAGTCATTTGGACCAAGTCGCCAAAAAAGTTAATTTGGGTTTTTTTGCTGTTTCTCGTCTTAAGGACACATTATCTAACAATGCATTATTGGATGTCTATTATGCGCTAATCTATTGTCATCTCTCTTATAATGTAATCCATTGGGGAAATTGTGTGAATAATGAAAGAATACTAATCTCACAGAAACGTATAATGCGACTTATCTATATCATACCTACCAAAGAAAGTCGTAAAGCTTATTTCATTAAGCATAAAATTTTAACATTTCCTTGTATATTTATGTATAATATAAGTTACTACTGTATATAAAACACAATGTTCACAAGTTTGATATAAATGCAACGTTTCATTCTTATAATACGAGAAACTCATAAAAATTAGTAAGTATCGGAGGTCCATAATAGGCTTAGTAAATATGAGAAATCCCCGAATACTTAGGAAAAAAATATATAATAAGTTGCCTGACAACATGAGAAATTTAAGTTTTAATCTATTTAAAAGAAAGGTAAAGGATATGCTTTTAACCAAGGCTTACTATTGTGTAAACGATTTTATTTCTGAAAATTTTTAACTAATGTAACATGGGATAGATACTGTTTTTCTTCACATTTTAATTAATTTTAATTAATGGTGTCATGTGTTTTCAAAATTGACGTGTGCATCCAAATGTTATACTTGGCAAAAGTACTAATAAAGGTCTTATGTCTTATGTTTTAATTTAGGTGTAATTCTTTTTATTAAAGAATGAAATCTATTAAACAACTACGCTATAATTATTGTATTGTGCCAATGTGAAAAAATACCACTGCATGTCCTGAAAACCTAATTTTTCACGTTCCCAGAATATCCGTTGTTGAAAGAAAGTATATACTTTATGCAAGGGTAATCAAAAATTTTCCATAAATGGGTATCATTAAAGTTCAGTATCGCCAGATTCAAGTAAGCATATTTGACTGTACGTTTATTGTTATATTACAATAAATAATAAGTATTCGTAACGAAATTTTACAGACAAATAGGCAGACATCCATCATACAAGAATCAACTTTCAGCAAATTATCCGATTGTCCCTTCACAAATTTCATTCCGGTCATTGTTAAACATCCCTTTTATTTAAATGTAATGATTCTTATCCACGAAATTTCCTAGCCTTACCATGTACTTTTTATAGCCCTTTATTTACATGACATGTGACGTCACAACCAATAGTATCGCGTTTTGCAAGTTTTGATTTTACATGAAACTGGCATAGGCGGTTCTAGACCTCTATTTTTGGGGGCTTAAGCCCCTGGTTTATATTTGGGGGGGGGGGGGGGGTGTTAAGCCCCGGTTTAGGCTTTTCAGGTGGATTGGGGGCTAATTGGAGATTTGGGGGGGCTTAGACCCCCCAAGCACCCACCTAAAAACGCCTATGGAAATGGAATATCTTCTTTTTCTATTAATAGAGACCAAAATAAATGGATAAAAACAACTGCCACAAATATTTATTTTATGTAGAGAATACAAAAAAAAATTTCATATTAATTTGGATTATAATATGCAGATTCCCTATTAAATCAATTAGGCGACCCCTTCGTTTTCACACTACATTATTGGAATTCGTTATCGTAAGAATTCGGAATAGCATTTGGCCAATTTGTGATGTATCATTCTACCAAAATAATTTACGACCAGATTCCCTAATGCGAATATCAGTCGTGGATTTAAATTGGCAAGTGTAAGGATGAGGTAACTGAATCATAAACTATTAATTTTATTAATAGTTTATGATTCAGTTTATTATTAATTTTTCGCGAAATAAATAATGGCCAATTTAGGTATACATTTTCTACAATAATGGTATTAAATTCATTTTAACAACAAGGTCCGTGATAAAAATCATTTGGCAACCAAGTAAATCGTAGGAAGAATAGAATAATGTATTCGTTTTTAATGACGAGTATTCGCAGTGAGGGGACGAAACCTAACTGATCAACTAGAAAATCTGAATTTAATCAACCTGATTATTGGATCGGATCTATAGACCTTTATTGATATTTCATTCATACATCTAGTAAAATTGTGAACATACATAATGTGTTTATACTTATTTAAACTAAGAAATAAATAACTTAATTAAGGTCCATAATTAAAATATTTTTTGGTGTAGACAAATATTTTGGTTGATTTGTAAATATGTGGGTACTGCGCAATCTCTTAATTTTGGACATAATAAAGGAAACTCGTGAGTACTGCCATTTTTATCTTTGTATATTTCATTTGTAATAAAAGACCAAGAGAAAATAACAATCCCTAGCCGTAAAAGTCTAAATGAAATACCGCGCAGGCATAAATTAATAGTAGATATTTAACGTTAAGCAACTTAAAATCCAAATCACTTATACATCATCTCAGCAAGACTTTCAGAAAGACACATCAGACAAACGCCCTTTACATGGCCGCTACATTAATCACTCTAAAGTAAAAATGTTTAATATTATTGTCCAACAATATCGTTGCCGATTATAGAAAACAATATTATTTAATTTAAAAAACCGCCGCGGCCATAAACTTTAGGAAAGAGGTAGGCATTTTACACTTGCATACACGTCACGCTATATCAGCTGTTTACTATTTCCGTCCCCCGTGCTGTGTTGTCAGATCATCTATTTCATGGCTCCCCTGTTAAAGAATGCTGTGGCTGTAAGCTCTTGTATTAAGACAAAATACTTTTTGATTTGTTTAATAAATAAAATACTAAGTTGAAGTTAAGCTTTTATTTATCTTTATTAGTGAAACCCTTTCGTCCCCCCCCCCCCTGAATCCGCGCCTGAAAGAGGGGTGTATTTGTTTTAAAAAGTGCCTTTATTTCACAAATCACTAAAATATAAGGTATCAAATTTATCAGATAAACTTCTTTCCTCTACTAGTAAAAATTGTCTTAACGGCAAATACAACAGTGGCGAAACTGCGAACTAATTGCTAATACTATATGAATTAAATAATATACTTTGTGGCAGTCAAAGTTCTCCAAAGTAACATTTAGAAGTTGATAATAATTAACATAGTAATAGAAACTTTCCGGGTGGTCAATAAATTCCCCGGAGTTTCTGAGTTTAAAATTTCAGTTGCGCGGTAGAATAGTTTGAGCTAGGAAACTGTCGCCCCAATTTTAGACTAATACCATGAAGTTTTGTTTTACTTTGGCGCATTAGCATAAAACGTACCTCGAGAATATCCTTTAGATAAGGTGTTTTTATTAAATTAACTCTTATACGACATTGTCTAAGCGCCCTGGTTCAGGAAAGCTGATATTTAAATCTCTTTGATTTCGCGGAGATAAATTAAATAACTTATATGGAAGAACTAAGACTTTCGTAATACCTAGTTATATTTCAGTCGTTTAGTGCAACAGTGGGCCAAGTAAATAAAGATAGTTTTGAAGAATGACTTTTAAAATTTCGTGACTTTAACCGCTCTACAGTGATTATCAAAAAGTATGCACAAAATGGGATTTTTTTATAAATTATTTAACGTAAGAACAAAAAACACCCTTAAAGTAGGCATGTCATGAATTATTACTCTTGAAAGGTAATATAGGTAAAAGGTAGGAAGACAAGAAATTTTTGCAGGAAAAAGAGTACCTATACAAAAATTTTAGTTCAGAATTAGCTTTAAACAAAAAAATCCTAATACTTAAGCATGTATTTGTTACTTGCCTATTTTTAATCACATTTAACAAAAGATTTGGCTTTTATTAACAAGTTTATTTATATTGTCCTTAATTTTTAAGCGAAATTCTTCACAACTTAAATTAATAATAAACTTTACCTTCATAAACTCTTCCTGTATTGAAAGTCATATTTAGCAGTAACAACACAGTACAGTCAATAATAATAAAAAGAGCACTCAACTAATAATTAAAATTATCGAAAGTTAAACACATATACTCCAGGCTTTTTATCACTATCCGCCATATTAAAAACGAATACTAATGTTTTTGTTACTTGGAGTAAAATCTAAACAAACACTAAAACAGTAAGTAAGAATAGCCATTAATGTAAAAAACATTAAACTATGTAACTAATTAAAACACAATGCCTAAAAGCACCAAATGTGTTTTTTACTATCAACACTGAAAAACTAAAAAGTTATTTATTAGACAACACGACTCTCCTCGCCATTGAATTATAGGTATGTCATTTACTCTTAACAAGACAGGTAACCCAAAAAAATACTACAAATAGTAATGGTTGCATTACTAGTAGTTTTCTGGCGCATGCGCCAGTTTATAAAATGTCTGGCTTTTTCTTATTCCCAAGTACTCTGCTACATAGGCAACAATACAAACACGCGTCATATTTTAAATTTTCGCGCCAAATCAGCGCCACCTACTTCATCAAGACACTAACACTGGAAGTGACAAAGAGACATGATACATGTATCATGAGAAAGAGAGATCGAAAGAGAAGCATTCTAAATGTCGTCAAGACAGTCCATTTAACCTTTAACAACAGCACAAAAACCATACAAGGAATGTTATCAATATTTTTTCTTTAGGAGTTTTAAATAATAATGTAATTTCTTTTCACTACCTAGAAAATGGTCTTCGTTGATCCGTTGTTAACTAATATTTTGATCAGTTTTATCTAGTTTGTGCTTTGATTATAGCGTTTCTTAAATTAGCCTAATTAGGGTTGAAAACTAAATTAAATTTAAAACACTAATAATATTTACGTATTATGGTAACGTTTGCGGGTGCAAAACTCATTTATGGGGATCTTTTCAAAAATTCGGTAAGTTTAAGATAATTTCTTCTTAACAGAAAGACGAATAACAACTTTCTGAACGTGCTGCGTGAAACAGTAGAATGTGTTTTTTTTTTACAAATGCTGTAATGAAAGAATTTTGGTTATACTTTTAAAACACTATGTAGTTGTACTCAATTAGTATTGTTCTTTTGGATTTTTAACTTTTTTTTTCAGAAAGTTTAAGCTAGTAGGAATAACGCTTATCTTATTTATAACCTAATATAAGGTGTCATAAATATTAATTAAAACTGAGGCTACTGCAAAAAGGATTGATTTCGCAGTGCCTTTTTACTATTTTTTATTTGTTTTTTTCTGAGGAAAAGGTTTATTTTTTTTTCTTTGTCTTAAATTACGCTTAAAATCAGAAAATAAATTATCCTTAAAGATTTATATGTCTGGTAAGGTTACAACAAATTCAATTGTTTTAAGTTTGTCGTGCGCATTTTTCTGTCAAGCGCTGTGCCGGGCCATATGTTTGCTCAACCTGGTGCGTCGAATATGGTCGGGTTTTAGGGTATTTTTGAAAATTTTTAAAATGTTCGATTTAAGAAAAAAACTATTGGGTATGTCTGTAGACCACAGGAGTCACTCATTCAAATATATGTAGTAAATTTCATAACACCCTGTATATATATAAATTCTTGCCAGTAGCGGTCACCGCTGGTTAGAGAAAGCTTAAGGGGCGATTACCAGCTTATTATTTCGTAGCGCTATTTATGAATACTTTTTTTTTCAATCTCAATTCATACCGGGATATACCGGGTTGAATATTATGTAAGTACCATGTGTTCAATTTAGCTTGATAACATTTTGATTCGCTGTAACTTTTTTGTTTTTAAAGATATCAAGGTAAACAAAAAAACAAAATGTAGGGTTAGTAGCCAAGTTTTTTTTGAGTTACACATAAAACAAAACACTAACAATTTTCTGAGATAATAGCCTACCTTATATTTTTTAAAATTGAACACCCTGTATATTATATATGTATTCAATAGAATACGCTATTCTGATTACAGTGATATAACACACTTTATATTTTAATCCACTCGTTTTTGACATATCGGCAAAAATATAAAATTTTTATCCTACTTAATCTTGAAGAGTGCCGTGACTAGATTTGTTTTCAGCATACCGGAGTTTAGTTTTAGTGTTAGTGTTTTGTTTTATGTGTAACTCAAAACAAACTTGGCTACTAACCCTATATTTTGTTTTTTTGTTTACCCTGATATCTTTAAAAACAAAAAAGTTACGGCGAATCAAAATGTTATCAAGCTAAATTGAACGCACGGTACAGTAAATTTAATATCACCCTATCGTAAATTTATTTTGTCAGGTGTCAGGTGCAGTTAGAACCGAAAATATAAAACTCTTTACGCTGGTCGACTATTTTTTTTTCAAATAACATGTTTGTTTTTGTAGCCAAATTTACGCATTATCTTTATTTTCACTATTTTCAAATTTAAATAAGAAATCTAATAACCAATTTATTTTATTGCACCTAAAATAATAAATACACTGTACAATATTTTGTTAAAACGAATGATTAATATCTTATTGTTTATCGTATGTCAGTAACAATTTGTTTTATTTTGAGACACATAAATGTATACAACAAGCCTGCAAACCAATAACTGTAACTTAATTAAATAGCTTAACAAACTTTAACCATACTTATATGTTTTAGAAACTCAAGTTCTGTATAAATAATTTTTGCTGCGGACAGAGCATGACGAAATTTATTTTTCCGTCCCTTTTAAAACATTAACCACGTACGCAAATTTTCTAAATACTGCTAAAATGAAACACGATTTACTCTACAATACGCAAAAAGGCAGATGTTTATTTATTATACTCTCATCGGTTTTCTTTATTCACTTCAATTATTTTCTCGTTACAAAAACAAGCGAAAAAATCAGTTTCGAAAAATCAAACGTGCTGCAATCAAACGTTGAACCAGAAGCAATTAAAATGCTAAACTCTTCAAAATCCCCTAAAAGCACTGTCTCTTTTACCCGAAAATACCTTTTTTCTCCGGCTCAACGCTTTGTTATTTATGGGCCACCCATCAAACAGGCAAATGATAAAGAGGAGAGAAAAGGGGGAGGCCCACGGTGCGGTTGGCAACCAGAGGCCGAAATTTATGTTTAGTCCCTGGCAGGGGCCAAAGGGACAGAGCGGACAAGGGGGGATTTTATCGTCCGCGAAACGAAATGGGCAATAGCGGTTTCGTCGCCCTAAACAAATTTAGGTAGACGTTTAAGTCTGTCAGCGGAAACGTCTATTCAATTAATCATAGACTTGGGTTTGCTAAAAGCTAGTTTATTGTTATTTGCGTATATCATCGTCAGAGATAATTTATCAGGGTTGATAAAACAAGCGAACTTTAACATATTAGACGCACTTCGGGTAATTTACACTTATTCTCAGGTTTGCTGATTACGGGACATAAATACGATGTGTCGCTTTAATAGTAATACCGAAAAGATCTATTAACTGGGTGTTACGGCTCCCTACTGTTAAGGAAAAATTTATATTAAAAAATAGTAAAAGTCACCGCGTTTGAAGTACAAGAATACAAAAAATCCTGAAAAGAACATTTTCTGTGCACTGTCAGTGACAATGTGAAGTGAAGTGAAAAAGGATACCTGACCCTAATATATCACTAATATAGTATATATTCTGCCTACAACCAATCAGATCCAAAAATTTACGCGTAACAGGCAAAGTATCTTTAGATAAAATTTTAGCATTATTCCGTTCTATATTTTCCACACGTGCTCACATAATTTAGTTTTAAAAAATTCGCGACGTCTTATTAAATCCTGATGTGTTTTATACCTAACGTTAACTGGCCCAGATATTTTACCGATATAAAACTGACATGGAATTTTATGAACAACATTTTTAGAAGCTTGATCTGCAATAAAAGGTTTAAGGAAAGTTACAAAAGATCAAAGGGTAGTAGTAAGTGTGTAAAAAAAATTGTCCTGGCATTAAAAGTTTTACCTATTTTTTTTGTTTGTTCTGAAATTCCTGCAACATTTAGAATTGTTACTAAACCATCATTAGCTCTAATTTGATTATTATTGTTGTCAAACTTTCCAGAAGATCTATCCAAAAAGACATTGGGGTAATTATTTGCCTTTAAAACTTTTCTAACGAAAATTACTTTTAATTTTCTAAACTATCTTTATGAGAACAAATTCTTTTATCTCTGACATACTTTTTACTACAACCCTTTCTTACTAAGAAAGCATGATTTAAATTAAAGTTTAAGTACCTGTGAATATGTGTTGGTTGTCTTTATACTGACGTTGTAATTCTATTATTAGTTTTAGACAGAATATTGATTTAGGTAAATTAAAGTTGAAATGTCTATGAGTATGTGTTGGTTGTCTATATACTGACGTTGTAATTCTATTATTAGTTTTAGACAGAATATATACTACTTTAGTGATAAATTAGGATCAGACATCCTTAGTTATAATAAAAAGCCGCAGAAGATTTTAATTTCAGGATTTTTTAATTTTTGTAATTCAAATGCAATGCCTTTTTTTTTTTTTTTGAATAGCCGCAGGCCATATAATGTTTATTTCCAAGATGATATTTTATAATGTATGGAATCGGTCAACTGTAAAACAAAAATAAAGAATTAAACAAAACGACAGACAGTAGACAAACACAGTCAAAAACACCGGTTACTGGTCTATGTAGGATATCACTTCCTCGAGTCAAATGATCGTAAATGTCACCATTCCGTTCCATACAAGGATTCCGTTGAAAATTTTGACCTTCAAACATTTTTCGGGAAAAATGCTTAAAAATTGCTGCCCCCACCCTTATCGCCAAAAGGATGGCTTAGAAAAATCTGAAAAAAATCATGAACATTGAGAATGGGGTGTAGATTAAACAAAATTATCAGGATTGAAAAATTTTAGCGCGGTCAATTGCTATAAACAATTTAATTGTTTGTTCCCTTATAACTGCTGAACAATTGGTTTTAAAAAAAAAGTTTTAAAAAATACTTCTCACGATGTAAGGAACAACTTTTGTCCTTACACTTTTTCAATGTTCCGCGTATACGCGATGTGATACGGCGTTGGTGCCGTCGGCGGCGGCTAGCGCCGCAAATGGATGATGATCGGGCGGCCGAGGTTTGCTCAGGTTAAGTAGGGGGCTGATGGCACGGAACACTAATTGTGCAAATATAGCTTGCATTTAACCGATTTTTTAATGTTTTTATGGTACAGCACCGGAATCGAACCAGGTCAAGTTAGCCCGCTTCGCATTTCTGCGGCGCTAACCACCGAGCCACCAATTCGTCAAACATAATTGCCAACCAAGGTTTTCTTGTCGTTTTGCGTCATAATTTTGAGTGTTTGACTTAATATGGCATTAATTTCCATCATAAGTATTTGTACAAGAAATAAGTAAACAGAACAAGCATAAAATATCAAGGATTTCATAACATCGGAAAATTGCGCTTTATTTTCTTTTAACGATAGATCTAATATAATAACTGAGCCTTTTTAATTTTAGTTAAAATACATTTAGCTTATACATTGAGTTTACCTACATTTTACCGCTCTCCGTCCTTGCATACTTATGCTTTATAAAAAATTAAAAAAACAATGTTTACCGAAATTCTTTTTCAATGTTGTTTTTTAAAGAGAAATAGAAGCTAAATGATGAATAAATAATTTTTTGAACTTCAAGACTGGCTTGCTTACTTTACTTTCAATTTTCTTAAGTCACTGTCAAATAAATGTTTATCGGATAGTATCTTTAATTACGCCTGTTCACAAAACACACAAATTTAATTAAAATCTTTTTTTTTACTGTAAATATAGTTATTGTATTTATCTTCATCACTAAAACCAGTGAATTTATGATCTGCATAAGATGATATCAACAAAGTTTAACAATTTAGATTTTTTTGAAAAATTATGTCACAGCTGTAAAAATCTAGAAATGTTGGCTTTAAACATTATTTAAAATAAACTTTTATAAATTTTTTCACTAAGCACTTGTTTTATAAATACGAAAATGGACATCAAGTTAACGACACGACATATTTCATTCTAACTCTATTCAAAGTTTGATGTGATAAGAAAAAAATATCAATTTTAATATCTTCAATTAATATTGACTGGTGACCAAATTTTAGAACTTTTGCAAGGCATTTTCAGTTAAAAGTAAATTTGAAACAACCGGTATATCACACAATGTTATTCACATTTTTCTCCAGAAATGATTATAGTTATACCCATGATTGATTCAATTTTAGATTTAAAATATCTGATTTAGAAAAACGTAAAAAGCTTTGAAGTGCTATAAATAAGTAGATGTAGGTGATTTAATAACCTAAAATTAAAATTTATTGGTAGTTTGAAGATTACGACTTTAATTTTTTTATGCATTTCACAACGTTTGCTGAAACTATAAACATTTTCATTTTATCTCATAATATGCTTTCTATGACGATTTTCTTATTTACCCAAAATTGAAACTTTTTTATATGTGATTATATTATATATTGATACATAATATATACACTGCTCAAAAAAATTAGAGGAACACTTCTTTGTATCTCTATAACTTTTATTGTGGAAATGATATACATATGAAACATTTAAATTTCTAAAGCCACATATGTTATCCTATTAAATAAATGAACTTAAGAATTAAGAATGCAATAATTATTAAGATATTATTAGGAATTTAAAAAAAATACAAAAATCAAAGTGACGATAGATGCATTTTCTTTGCAAAACATTTGTGGAATTCCCTTCGTATGAGAATCAGTATCTCGTGTGTCCTCCACCAGCACGAATAACTTCATGACACCTCCTTGGCATGCTTCTTATAATTCTTCGAATATTTTCTTGGGGTATACTTTCCCATTCTTCGATTAAGGCTTCTTCTAGGTGCAGGCGAGTTTGGAATGCATTTGGACGCTTCCGAATGCGTCTGTCCAACAAATCCCAAACGTGTTCGATAGGATTTAAATCGGGACTAATCGCAGGCCAATCCATGATTTGAATACCTCGTTCATGTAGGAAGTTTATGGCAATGGCTGCTGTATGTGCTTTCGCATTATCTTGCATCAGTATGAAATTTGGACCTACACCATAAGCTACAGGTACAACATGTTCTTCTAGCACATTATCGACGTAACGTTGAGCGTTTAGACTTTCATGAATTACCACAAGGTCGGTTTTTCCTTCAAGACTTATCCCTCCCCAAACCATTATCGACCCGCCACCAAACCTTTGCACTTCTCTTACTGCAGCAGCAGAATACCGTTCGCCGGGACGTCTGTAAACACGTGCTCGACCATCACGTGTAAGACGAAATCTTGACTCGTCGGTGAAGAGTACTTGTGTCCAATGTCGAAGTTGCCAATTAATATGCTCACGAGCAAAATTTAAACGGCATATTTTGTGACGCCTTGTCAAAATGGGTTTTCGCACGGGTCTTCTGGGTCTCAAGTTAGCTTCTTTTAATCGATTTCTAACAGTCTGGTCGGAAATATCTAGTCCATGAGTCACCCTAAAAGCACTTTGAAGATCATTTGCTGTTAGTATACGATTACGCAATGATGAAAGAACTAAATATCGATCTTGATTTTGGGTGGTTTTCCTCTTACGACCTTGCCCGATGCGTCTTTTGTACTGACCAGTTTCCCTAAAACGATCCCACACACGTTTTATAACAGAAGGACTGCGATTAAACATTCTTGCAACTTGCCGGATACGGAACCCATTTTCAATCAAAGAAACAGCACGAGCAACTTCAACTTCACTAAGATGCCGCATTTTATTTTTCGTGATGTCTAATTGACTTTTGCAACAATATGTTGCTGTTACCATGCCTACTAAATCTCGAAACTAAGCATAGGTCACTTTATCGCCACTTTGATTTTTGTATGTTTTTTAAATTCCTAATCATATCTTCATAATTATTGCATTCTTAATTCTTAAGTTCATTTATTTAATAGGATAAAATATGTGGCTTTAGAAATTTAAATGTTTCATATGTATATCATTTCCACAATAGAAGTTATAGAGATACAAAGAAGTGTTCCTCTAATTTTTTTGAGCAGTGTATTATCTATGTTCATCGATAAGCAATCGGTTATGAGTAATTAGTGTGGTTCACTTTTCTAACAGAGCGTCTCCAAGTATGCATAAATTGCTTCAAGTGAAGAAGACCCCCAGATTGGGAGATGAAGTCTTGGAAAAGAAGATGTTAAATCAAAGCAAATTATATCATGGAGAATTTACTAAGTTCCTTTGTACTTATTTCCAAAATTCAAAATTACATGCTTTAACAATCAATAAGGAATTAACGATTTTGAATGCAGATTGCATATTCTCAATTTTTAAATGCCCATACCCAACTTAATTACGTATTCGAATGGTTGACTGACCAATCAAACTGACACGCACAAAAATATAACATGATATTAAATCAGAAATGTTTTACGCAAGGGAATAGTCTATGAAATTAATATTATTTTAAATTAAGTATCAATGCAGATACAAACTATAAAAATGATTACATATTTAAGACATGCAGAGCATATTTGATTAAGGTTAATTCATACGAACCCAAGGAATATTCTGGCCTTTGCTACCAGCACATTTGTCAACTGTTTGGCCCTTAGATAGCTCAGGAACTAGCCACGAAACACGTATTATTCAGGTAGGAAACAAAAGTAGATGGGAGGAAAAACGCACTTGAACATGGGACACCAGTGTGTACCCCAAGAAAATAAACCCTGGAATAATAATAAACAAACAAAAGTAATGGCATATTATACACTGTTGAAGGTATCTTACCTCAAAATATCTTTGAGAGTTAAGCCAATGCTTTTGGAAAATTTCATTGATTTATTTTGTTTGAATAACATGAAAATCATTTTAATAAATTATTTAATAAAAGCCAGCAAAATTTTCTATTGATAAACGCAATAATGACTAGAAAGCTTATTTCCCCTGCCCAGCTGTTGGTAAAGGTAAAAGAAAATTCTATTCTCAAATTAAAAAGAATGAAAATTAGCGTATACATGTAAGGTAATGTTCGAAATTTTACTCAACCAATTCCAATATTTGTAGTTCCAATAGAAAGCATATTTACTTTAGGTAGACATGGATATGTTATATTTCATTAAGATAACCTCTTTAGACAGACACCCACGGTACGTTAGTACTTAGGCTTAGAGTCTACGTGGGATGTCTTAGATAAAAAAAAACACGACGATTTTTACCCTACAAAGCCGGTTTTTTAATTAAAAATAAAAGTGACACGATATTTTTAGCATTTCAACACTCCTAATTTATTAGTATCTAAGTGTATAAAAGTGTCAAATAATTACCAAATAAATTTCTAACAATTAACAATCTTTTTTACACAATATATTAGGAACTATATTACCAGTAGGGGAAATAACTGCAGAAAGAACCCCACAAAAAATTAAAAACCGTGAAATATTTGTGTCAAAAATCGAAATTTACAGATTTTCCCAAATATATACATTTTTCAGTGATTTTAGGTTTAGGTAAGTGTATTGCAAAAAGAAAGTATTTGAGATTTGTAACCATTACTTATAAATCTGTTTTTCGATCTGACGTTTTGTTTTCGAGTGATTAGGTAACAAAGAGGGGTCTGCAAATGGCATTTTTCGACCTTAAAAAATTCAAAAGAATTACTTGCCATTTTCCGATCC
This sequence comes from Philopedon plagiatum, assembly GCA_963971165.1. Classification (NCBI taxonomy): domain Eukaryota; kingdom Metazoa; phylum Arthropoda; class Insecta; order Coleoptera; family Curculionidae; genus Philopedon; species Philopedon plagiatum. The sequence continues at coordinate 98,672,063 of OZ020192.1, read as the reverse complement.
TCACCAGTTCCAATAGAGTTCTGAAGCTTCAAGTCCTCTACAACCTCCGAAAATTTACGTCGATTTAATTCACTTTTGCGACTTGTACCCGATTTCAAGGGAAGTCACGGTAATTTAGAATGTGACGTTTGATGGCTCCGAAACGAAACATTCTGTACAACTGAATTTTTACCGAAGCTAGTTGAACTATTCCTCTTTTAACCCAGAAAATTCGATTGCTCTCCCTCTGACTATTTCCGAGAAAAACACACCTGTTCGATTTTTGGGTTAAGCTTTACGTTAACATGTAGAATGACACTTATTCTTGCTGATCTGACGTCATTATTCATTAAGAACAAATGGCTCCTTTTTAAATTGTAATAAATTGTACCGAAATGTAAACATTTTTGTAGCTAAATTATATATCCTAGTAATTTTCCTCGAAATAATATTTTTAGGTTTATAATGACTTCCTTAAATGATTTATGCAATAAAAAATATGTGCATATTCCCTATTAGAACCATGCAAACGTCACGAAAAATAAATATAACGGAGTATGCGTATTTCTTCTTCGGCAGAAATTTAGTTGTTTATAAAAATCTGTATATGCTGTGTAGTTTTTGAATTCTATCCTTTCCCAACTTGGAATAAATAAATATTGATGGTACCAATTCCAAATACTCTAAACAAGATCTACAGAAAGGCTTTTTCCTGTTGCTGGCGGAGACACTTCCTGCCAGCCGTGTATCAAGTGTGGTATTTTACCCACGATAACCATCCATTCCCCATAATGGGCTTTTGTATTTTAAGTTTTTCTTTATAAAATTGTTGTTTCGTGTCTTAATAGTTTCTATTACCTTATTAACAACAGTTTTTGAACACTATGCTGATGCTGAATGGTGAAGAGTGCATATAAGTCGTATGCCTCCATGCCTTAATTCTTCATTCAGGAATGTTAATTATAATCATGCTTTTTCGTGATCATCTTTTGAAAATCTTGTTTCTCATGTCCTTTAATAAAATATGCCTTTCTCTACCTTTAAGTTCCTATATTTTCGTCAAGAATTGCCAGTTTTAGTTTAAAAACTCTCAAAAGAAATTTTGAAGTAAGATACCTTGAACAGTGTATAATATGCCATTACTTATTGCTTTTTTATTATTATTCCAGAGTTTTTTCGTGGGGTACGCACGGATGTCCCATGTTCCAGTAGGTTTTTCCTCCTATCTACTTTTGTTTTCTACCTGAATAATACGTGTTTCATGGCTAGTTCCTGAGCTATCCAAGGGACAAACAGTTGTGGATCTTTTCCTGCCAAGGAAATATGCTGATAACAAAGGCCAGTATATTCCATGTATTTGTATGAATTAACATTAACCATCTGTGGTCTGTCATGTTTTAAATAATCATTTCTATATTTTTTCATGCGTATTGTTAACTATTTTATAATATTAATATCATAGACTATTCCCTTGTGTAAAACTTTTCTGATTTGACATCAGTGTTTCATTTGTGTGTGTGTCAATTTGATTAATCAATCAACCATTGGAATGCAAAATTAGGTTGGTAGGGTTGTTTAAGCATTGAGATTATGCAATCTGCTATCAGAATAGTTAATTTCTTTGGTAATTATTCAGATTAGCGTAAATAGCGAATTTTTTCATGAAATTTTGCACAGACCCCAATTTTGGGTCGTAGAACACGAATCCGAAGTCAGTTTTTGGCGGTCCCGTAAAAAAAAATTTTTTTTTGCTCACCCAACCTGAGCAAAAAGGTGGTCAGGTTGGCTCAGTTTTGATTGATATAGATATATATGTATCTATATCAATCAAAACTGAGCAAACCTGACCACCTTTTTGCTCACCCAACAAATTTAAAGAAATTCCTTGAAAAAGCTAACCTAAAAGTTTAAAATAGCTATTTATGCCATCAGTTACGAAATGCCTAATTTTGTGTAACGCGTGAGATTTTTGCGGAACGAACGAAGTGAGTTCCGCAAAAACTCACAAGTTACACAAAATTTCATTTCGTAACGTATTGCATACAAGATTTTTTCTAATTTTGAAGAAAGTAATAAAAAAATAAAGTTTAATATAATTGATAAAAATTTTAAAACATAAATCTAGTTTGTTGCTGTTACTTCATGTTAGTTGTCAGTTTGACATTTTGTAAAAAAGTCTAAAGGGAAGGTTTTTAGCGAGATTGATATATTTTTAGTTTTATTTTTAAAAAATGAGTGATTCAGGATCTGAAGAGCTACCAAGCGATATTGAAGAGGCAGCAGGTAATGCTTTAGTATCAGTAATTCCCAAAAAGTCAAAGGCAGTTTATGATTTGGCATACGAAAAATTTGTTACGTGGTGTGATGAGAAGAAAATTAAACATGTTAATGAGAAAGTTTTACTTGCATATTTTGAGGGTAAGAAAGATCTAAAAGTTTCCACATTATGGACACTTTACTCAATGTTAAGGTCTGAACTAAATCTGAAAAGGAATATTGATATTAAAAAATATACAAATTTGGTAGCATATATTAAAAGGCGAGCGGACGGGTACAGTGCTAAAAAGTCAAAAGTTTTTAGTAAAGAAGATTTTGCCAAATTTTTAGTGGAAGCTGATGACAAAGAATACTTAATGGCTAAGGTCGCAATGATTATTGGAATGGCAGGAGCGTGCAGAAAAGCAGAATTAACATTTCTTCCAGTTGAAAATGTTATAGACGAAGGAAGCCATTTTCGTGTTGATATCCCACCTTCAAAAACAAAAGTTATACGGCAGTTTGCAATTACCACTGGAGACATTGAAAATACGAATCTTGTTGAAATATTAAGAAAATATATTAAGTTGCGTCCCCAGATTCTTAAACACAACAGATTTTTTGTAAAATATGCGAATGGAAAATGTACCAGAAATCCTGTGGGAATTAACACATTTAGCAGCCTGCCAAAAGTTATTGCACAATTTCTTGGTCTTTCAAATCCTGTTCTATATACTGGCCACTGCTTCAGAAGAAGCTCTGCCACTTTCCTAGCAGACAGTGGCGCTGATATTTTAAAATTAAAGAGGCACGGAGGTTGGAAATCTAGCTCTGTTGCGGAGGGATATGTTGAAAATTCCATGAATAATAAAAAACTTATAGCGCGTGTATTAATAATAATTAATTAATTTATAATTTATGTTGTTATCGTGTATTATAACAGTTTAATAAATAGAATAATTCTTTTTGTCACTAATTTTGAAATACATTTTTCGTCACCAATTGCATAAAATTTTACTTTATGTAACTAGTTACAAAAAGTAAGACGTTTCATAACGTCAATCAGTTTTACAAAGTGTCACTTTAAATGTCAAAATTAGAAAAAAAAATTTTACGAGACCGCCAAAAACTGACATCGGATTCGTGTTCTACGACCCAAAATTAGCGTCTGTGCAAAATTTCATGAAAAAATTCGCTGTTTACGCTAATCTGAATAATTACCATTTCTTTATTAAGTGTTAATTAATTTATTTATTAATTTCGCAAAAAGTACAAAGGCACACTAATCAAAACACGAAATATGACAACATGGCCTTTCGCGCCTGTCATATTCAAACTTTCAAATTTGAATCTGACAAGTCTTCGATTTCGCCGTAGCGTTATTTTGTGAATAATCTAATAATCTTTAATTTAATTTATAACAAAATATCAGAAAAACGAGTATCTAATTATAAATTATTATATACTTCAAAGTACAATATTGAAACAGAGTTAATAATATTTTAGATAGAAAATGACATCTTGTTTCGCATGTCGACGGTCAGTTGAGAAAGACAAAGTGATTTTGCAGGTAATTAATTATTTAAGAAGATTTTGATTTTAATTATAATGTATTATATAAAAATTAATAAGTAAAATAAATTATACTTACCTATTTTGAGTTTTAATTCGAGCTTAAATAATGTGTTTTTTAGATTTTCAAACGATGCCTTGCTTTATTTACATAATGTTCTTACCCGTTTTGCCCCAAAATCTCAAAGTGTTATTAAAAATGATGTCTTCACTCTTCAGTTTACATTGCGAAGACTATCCACCGCTGAAATTACAAGTAATTTTTTCACTTCTCGCTGTTTAAAACTGGCATTATCGGTACATTAGCTATGTGATTATCGTAAATAGGATAATAATTAACTTTTAATCTACTTTATACAAATAAAAACACATTTTTATTTACTTTTGAACGGTAAAAAGATGAAAGGGAAACCGGCAAGCTCACGTTTTACACTGCTGTCAGAACTGACAGTTACAATTCAGTCAAAAGTGCTGGTACATCACATGGTACAACACCAAACATCTTTGCTTCAAATTTTAACAAGGGGTAGATTGGATGCTAACAATATAGTAGTATACAAAAATTGAGAATCAATTCTCTAACCGTCTAACCACCTGAAAATTCCTTATACAATAAGGATTTTAACAAATAATGGTAAAACAGCTGTTCTCCGGGTTATATGCCCCTCCGAGCGCTGAATTACATGCCAAAATTTGCCGCATTTTCTTCTAACACAGTTAGATAAGAAAATACTAATGTTTCGAATGCAAGAAACTACCAGGAAGAAGGAAGCTTTTTCTTTAGTTAGAATGTCGCCACCTGCAGACCGGTTTCGAACTCGTTGGTTCTCATCAGTACAGGATAGACGAACATACCAATCTTCCGAAAAAGTAATCCCTTAAAGCTACAACTGTCGTACTGCATAAGCAGTGGGACACAGGCAGCGCCATCCATTAGCAGTTTCGAGCATTCAAAGTAGAGTTTACCGTAAGGTAAAATTTTTCAAACGTATGAATGAAAGTCTACTTGTCAGGGGACATATAAATATGCAAAAATTGAGAATAAATTCTCTAACCACCTGAAAATTCCTTATACAATAAGGATTTTAACAAATAATGGTAAAACAGCTGTTCTCCGGGTTATATGCCCCTCCGAGCGCTGAATTACATGCCAAAATTTGCCGCATTTTCTTCTAACACAGTTAGATAAGAAAATACTAATGTTTCGAATGCAAGAAACTACCAGGAAGAAGGAAGCTTTTTCTTTAGTTAGAATGTCGCCACCTGCAGACCGGTTTCGAACTCGTTGGTTCTCATCAGTACAGGATAGACGAACATACCAATCTTCCGAAAAAGTAATCCCTTAAAGCTACAACTGTCGTACTGCATAAGCAGTGGGACACAGGCAGCGCCATCCATTAGCAGTTTCGAGCATTCAGAGTAGAGTTTACCGTAAGGTAAAATTTTTCAAACGTATGAATGAAAGTCTACTTGTCAGGGGTACATATAAATATGCAAAAATTGAGAATAAATTCTCTAACCACCTAAAAATTCCTTATACAATAAGGATTTTAACAAATAATGGTAAAACAGCGATTCTCCGGGCTATATGCCCCTCCGAGAAGAAAATGCGGCAAATTTTGGCATGTAATTCAGCGCTCGGAGGGGCATATAGCCCGGAGAATAGCTGTTTTACCATTATTTGTTAAAATCCTTATTGTATAAGGAATTATCAGGTGGTTAGAGAATTGATTCTCAATTTTTGTATATTTATATACACCCCTGACAAGTAGACTTCATTCATATAATCTAGTAGTAATACGTATATGCACATTACTTACTCATAACCTAGTGCTCACCGATGAATAGCTGGCGCTGAAGCGTTTAGAAAATTATATATTATATATTATATATTAATATATAATATATTTTATTTATGAAAAAAACCATTTCAGTCTTTTTGAAAATTTATAAAGAAAATGACAATTTAAGTATGTATTTCCCACAATAATAGAACTAAATTCGTTTCAGCAAATCGCTGAAATAATTAAGTAACTCATAAGTTTTACTGACGACTTATTAACAATAGCGTGACAAAAACTTGTCAAAACCTTAATTTTAACTTAAACAAATACTAAATTTTAAACCTTTTAAGTGAATCTTGGTTCTAAGTATATAAAGACAAAATCAGAATATCGATAATAGCTCGACTAGGCTAATGTCGTTGTGGCTTTTCTCTTTTTAACGCATTTGTTATAACAAATTCAGAATACATTACATTTCCTCAGAGAAATGAATGAATAAACTTAAAGCTTGCCCATTGTCACTAGCAGTGTTAAAATTATGAATAAAATTCATTCGTTATAAAGAAAAGGGATTGGCAATTGTTTTAATTTAAAATGGTACGTGCAAAAGCAAAATTAGGGTTCTTAAAATTTAATTAATTTACTAATTTTAGAAACGAGGTGGTGTATTGGTGAGTGGTGTCTATTTTATTTAGAGAGTAAGCATAACATAGCAACTAAAGGGTGATTCATTTAGACCTTTTTTTTAAATTCCAAATAAAACGCATAAAATGGAATTGGATGGCGGAATCTTTATTAAGACCTGAAAGAACAATCTTTGACATTTATTTTTTGAAAATGGTTTCATTTAAATTCTGGCCACGACTACGCCGTACGATCACTGTTTCTAGCATTGCGACCGGTATCTGCCCAATTACGCGAGTACTGTTGGCTTCTAAGTCCTGAATCGTAGCTGGCTTATCGACGAAGACTTTTGATTTAACGTAACCCCAAAGAACAAAGTCCAAGGGTGTGATATCACACGATCTAGGCGGCCAGTTGACAGGTCCAAAACCCGAAATTATCTGCTCACCAAAATGATTTCGCAATAAAGCTATTGTCTCGCGCGCTGTGTGTGAAACCAAATGTCGCCGACACCGCGGGCTACAATTTCAGGCAACAACAGGCACACACAGCGCGCGAAACAATAGTTTTATTGAGAAATTATTTTGGTGAGCAGATAATTTCGCGTTTTGGACCTGTCAACTGGCCGCCTAGATCGTGTGATATCACATCCTTGGACTTTGTTCTTTGGGGTTATGTTAAATCAGAAGTCTTCGTCGATAAGCCAGCTACGATTCAGGACTTAGAAGCCAACATTACTCGCGTAATTGAGCAGATACCGGTCGCAATGCTAGAAACAGTGATCGAAAATTGGACCTTCCGAATGGACCACGTACGGCGTAGTCGTCGCCAGAATTTAAATGAAATTATTTTCAAAAAATAAATGTCAAAAATTGTTCTTTCAGGTCATAATAAAGATTCCGCCATCCAATTCCATATTATGTGTTTTATTTAGAATTTAAAAAAAAGGTCTAAATGAATCACCCTTTACTTTAAGAGTGTGTTTGCTTGGGTTTGCTTAGGTTGGTTGGATTGCTATTCTCAATAAGATTTACTCTAATGATTAAGTAAATTAAGACAGCAACAATGAAATGACACTACAACAATCCAGGCAATTAAAGTAGTATTATAGTAGTAAAGTAGTAGTCCATAGCAACATTTGATACCTTGGATGAAATATGTAACTATGAAGCTCAATAGCACCACAACAATTCCCGACATTGTGATGAAACTCTCTAATGCAATAGATGAAATGAAATGAAATTTAATAATTCAGCAGATCATATACAGGATATGGAACAAGTCAATAATGTCCCTATAATGTAATAGAGACCTCACAATATAAAAATAAAACAAAGAAAGGTATAAAGAACATAGCCGTAGGAAACACAAGCACAACAAACTTACAGGATGTCAATTTGGTGGTTCAAAAATGCTTCAACTGAATAAAAAGCATTGGTAACTAATATAGTTTTTAATCTATTTATGAAATTGTTTGTGCTTGCATTTCTAAAATTCTCTGGAATTTTGTTAAAACAAACACTGCCCATATGTAAAAGAGATTTTTCTTGTATAACTCTAATCTGTCACGTTTGTACTGAAAATCATTGCCGAATCTTATATTATATTATGCGTTTTGAGGGATAAACACGTTATAATTGCGCTTAACAAACTTTAATATTTCATGTATATACAGACTAGGCTAGGTAATGTAAGTATTGACTGGTTTACAAATGTTTGCTTGCATGATTGTCTAAATTTGAGGCCAAACATACATCTCATAGCTCTTTTTTGCATTAAAGAGACCCTATTTGCGGCAGACGAATATCCCCCAGGGGGCTCATAGCGAATCAGAGATTCAAAATTGGAAAAGTAATAGGTTTTTACAACTTATTTACTCAAGATTTGTTTTAAATGATGTAAGGCATATCAGCTACGAGCACACGTGTTACTCAAATAATCAACATGATTTTTAAAATTTAACGACATGACAATATAGATACCTAGTAGTTTAAAGAAGTAACGTGTGCAATAGAATGACTCTTTAATTTTATTTAATGACTTTTTGTATAATGGGCACCATATGGATAAAACTGCATTGAGAATGTCTTCTTTTGGTTGAGTTAAGTTTATTATTACCAAAATATATCTGAATAATATTTTAAATTATTCTCGATATTGTTTAACACAGATGGTTTATTTGAGCCAGACAAAAGTAAAGTAATATCGTCAGCAAATTCACAGTGATATGTTGTCAGAAAGTTGGAGATATCATTTGTGTATAATAGAAAAAGCAAAGGTTAATAAGTGTTTATGTTTGTAAAAGAGCCCGTCAATCCTCTGTTGTTCTTAGCACAACTAAAAATAAACGCTTACGGGTGGGAATGAACGTACGTGTCTAAATTCGCGCGGTTAATTCCTTTGGTGTAAAGGCCGTTATTGGCAGTAATAAAGTCGATTTTGGAACTCACTTCCCACATTTTTGAGAATGGCAGGTGTTACTTCTTGGCAGAGTTCCCAAATTGCCTTTGTTACTGCCAAAAATATATGATGGTCATTTTGAACAACTTGTAAAGTAATCAAAGAAATAAGGGTACTTTAATTTTCATTTTTTTTTTACGATTTTTAGTTTTTAAAGACTTGCCATTTAAAAACGAACCTTGGGTTTGCGGTAAAATGTTTCTTTTTCGAATACCTTGACATACACGGCATAGAATTGCATTTACAATATCCTATATCACCAGTAGGCCAGGCGCAAATTTAGTTTAAGAAATGACTTTCAGGACAAATTCCGAGAAGACATTTTTTGGATGTAATTGCTTTTTGAGATATTACCAACAATGTTGGTAATATCCGATTGGGTTGGCTTTCAACCCTAGAACATGGCCTGCGTCCCCCCGCCCTTTACGGGGGTAAAGGTACCAAAAATCAGTTGTTGACCTTTTTCTGAGATTTGTTTCACTTTATGTCAAAATTAGTTATGTATATGCATGTGCAAGATTAAGGACAATGAAATTAGTTAATTAGAAGGTTATAAATTCGTAGATATTTCACGTCAGATTCATAGTTCTCGGTAAAATTAAGCAAAGCTGGGTGACCTCTAATCTGACGTTTTTACACTAATTTGCATTGTTATCTATTTTACTTACAAACTTGATTTAATACAGTGTTATTAAATAAATTAATATATAAATAAATAATAAATAAATTAATAAATCTGGTCAAGTGCAAGTTGTAATAGAAAACAGAATTATGATTCGTTTATCTGTCCGGAAAACCGAACGCCGCACATTGGTACCAAAGAATTAATTACCACGACAAAAATATGCAATACCGATTAAGGCTAAATAATTATAACTTTATTATTAGGCTTGCCAACCGTCCTGCATTTGAGAGGTGTTACTCTGCGTCCTGTCAAGACCCCTTGCAGGACGTCATTTGTCCTGCAGTTTAAGAATAATACCAAAAATACAATTACTTTAAATAATGTGTTTATCTATACTAATATATAAAATTGTAAATTTGACGAGCCGCGCCTGCCGTATACTATTTGTGTTTAAGTGGCGAGAAACCGAAATACCAAGGGCTAAAACTTGTCAAAAAATTGCCGTGCACGGGTTATGTATTAAAATTAAATTTTAATTGTACTTTTACAATGCTATTTATTTTCTGGGTTCCATCAGAGACTGCAATCATTATCTGTGTTAGTAAGTGATAAATTGTGCATCTTATAGATATTTTAAAATTTATTTTCCAGATACTGGTAAGTATTATATTAGCATTATTAACTGCAGTATTTTTAATATCTGTATATTAGGTTTGTAAGTCAACTTTTTGACCAGCTTGCAAAAACAAGCAACAGCTTGCATCAGTCTGATATCTGTTTTGTTTCGATCCTACATTATATCCCTTTTAACATGTCAAGGTCAGGTAAATTGTCGCCCTGAGTCAACTTGCTGCAACTTGCTTGTTGTTATTTTGCAAATAAGCGTAATAATTGTTATTCTCTATACGGTTCAGTGACGGTGACGGGGAGGAGGATAAATTATTTCTAACACTAAACTCTGTTACTTATTTATTTGTTAGTGTAGTGTTAATTATTAAATTTAAGCAAGAAACGGCAATAAAAAATTCTCATTACCTACATATAAATTTTTATTATTATGATTATTATTAGAAACGAAAATATTAAGCAGATTTTTTTTACTATTTTTGTAGTATTTATTAGCTTGTTTAAAACAATTTGCAATATGAAAAAAAATTATCTTGTTAAAAACATCTTTGGTACCACTGTGTGCCGGTCCCGCTCTGGTGGGAAAACCTAAGAACTTTTTAATATAATCTTAAGGAACAGTTTTACGCAATACATTTTTTTCCATGGGAAAATACTGGGAATCTGGCCCAAAAGCTATGGCAGTGATAATTAAAACTTATTTTATTTTAACATTTTTGTGCTAAAGGTGCTAAACGCGTTTTTTTATAATACCAGACGTAGAAATGTGTAAGGAAATACTATTTCGTTGCTGAGCTCTATAAAACCGTGTATGCATAAACGCCAATAACGCAAAAGAGCATTTTGCTGTTATTGTTTTCCTACACATCACTATAAAGGAAATTTCAGCCATCCATACAGCAGCGGTTGATAAAATGAGAATTTAATGAAAATACAAGTAGTAAGCTGGTCCCTCATTATTATTTATATATTCCGGGACAGGGTTCCTTTACAATGGCAAAGGGTCTATGCCAAAGTAACATATTAGGTAAAGGGATTTTGTATACAAGCATATAGTTTAGGCTTGTCTAATATCGTCATTCCTAACTTATTAAACCAAAAATACATAAAACAAAGACCCAAAATTTAACTAGCGTATTTTATTATTCATTTGTGATAATAAAGTTTGTGATTTCTGAACCTAATTTTATTTACGATGTCAGTCTAGGTTTATATTTAAATAGCTTTAACTCAGAATGGTTAGCGTTAATTCGTTTAAAAGTAATTAGTCTAATCTGGGATAAGTAATATTTTTCTTGGTTCCAGCACTTTCAAACTATGCACAGGTATTCAGTGCCTCCATAAAGTAAGTTTCTCTATCCCTCTCTCTAACATCATTAGACTTAAATAACATGGTACACTTTAAATATTTACGGGCGGATTCATTATCGCTTAGATTCAATTTGACAATCAAGGTTTTCAATTGACAGGTGTTGGATTAAGACATTTAAGATTTGTACTACAATTTTATTTTTGAGTTTGTTTGAAAATTTATTAAGAAATAAGTAACTGATGTACTTGCTGTTCTTAATAATATAACTACATTCACTTTGGTAACACGTTCCAAAAGAAATAGTTATTTGTATACCGAGTTTCAAAAGTAGTGCTTTGCAATGCGAGCCCAAGTTCGCCGTGTTAATGTGAAATTTTCTCAAAATTTCTACCAGAAAATTTTTAAATTAAATTTTTTGCATAGTAGTATCTAATTTTGACGTAAAGTAAAGTGAATCCGAAAAAATGAACAAAAACTGACTTTTGGGCCCTTCACTCCCACAAGGAACTAATACATACAACAATAGTATATTATATGTCATGAAACTAAAGTGCCCCATTTATTCTCGCGAGTGAAGTTTGTTACCCGAAGGCTCAGCCCGAAGGCAACAGCCACTTAAGGGATTAAGTCACTTTAGTCCCGCGGTGTTATACAAGTATACTATTTTTGCACTTTTGGGGAAATTATTACTAAAATTATGTAACCTGTAGATATAAATTTAAAAACACCTGTCAGTGTCACAATTTAATTTGACAAGAACCAGTTGATTATTTTATAAGTGCGCTTTGAAATTAAAAGTCACTTAGCTACGGTAAAAATAAACAAGTTTTCAGTGTCACCAATTTCATGATCATAGTTTTCGAAATGGAAGATTTTGACTTTAAAGAAGCAGCTGAAAATATGCTAGATGATATTTTGCCGACAAAATGAAGAAAAATGTACGAAGCGCAGTATCAAACATTTGTAAAATGGTGCTGTGAACAAAAAGTGGACCCAAGCAAACCCAAGCTTCAACACTTTGGGCCCATTATCCCATGCTAATATTAAAAATAATATCGATATCAGCAAAATTCACAAATTAACTGCCTGGCTGAAAAAAAGAAATGAGGAATATAAACCGAAAAAAGCAAAGGCACTAACAGGAGACCAGATTGACAAATTTTTATTGGAAACCCCAGAGAATCTGTTTTGAATGAAAAGGTTAGATTTGTAATAAATATTGGTAATTATGTAGTATACCCATTTCTGCTATTTTTGCGTTTTTTGAAAAAAGTCTTTTATGGTCACATTCTACTGTCTTTCCTGATTGCCAATATACGTGCGCACATAAAAAATTATGTTGTTTTTTAATAATTTTTAATGAAACAAACGTACGGGACCTGGGAGCGAATAGGGGTGCTGAGCGGGGTAAAATCAAAAAACACAACATCGTAAAAGGCTTAACAACACTTTTCCCAACGTAATGAAGTGTAAAATCGAAGAAAAACGGTTAATAGCTAAGAAAATTGCTTTGTTCTATACAAAATTCCATTTTAAGTCGCTATTAGCCGCCATTATTTTCCCACCTGTCAACATTGTCAACAATATTGCTGTGTCCGGTGTTGCCACGTTTACCTATTTTTTATCCCAAATGAAACTAGTCTTGGCGAACTTTGTACCGCTTCTAGAACACAGCCGAAAATGACCCCAAGCAACACCCTGGCGCACCGATCCCTCTTCGCCTGCGAGGAAAGAGACTAGTCAGGGCCCCTAACCAGGTGCTAACCCTGTTCCGACCTTAGGGTGCCCTCCGATACACCGTTCGCATAAAAAGCTTTTCTAAGTCGGTCAATTAGGTGACAGATCTAATATTTTCGATCTAACGGTGGGATAACGGTGGATCGTAGGGTCTAAGGTCGGAACAGGGTTAGCACCTGGTTAGGGGCCCTGACCAGTCTCTTTCCTCGCAGGCGAAGAGGGATCGGTGCGCCAGGGTGTTGGTTGGGGTCATCTTTTTGCCCTTTTGGTTAAATTTGGTTCATTTTCGCATTTTCCCGCTAACTTTATGTAAAGCTAGCAGTATTTGTGGGAAAAACGATTTGTAAATTTGGCAATAGCCCATCTTTCCATCAGAAATTTCAAGTATGTGTACCACGGGTTTCATTGAAAAAGCTAACCTAAAAGTTAAAAAAATTTTAAAATTAATAAAAAAACAACAAAATTTTTTATGTGCGCACGTATATTGGCAACCAGGAAAGACAGTAGAATGTGACCATAAACGAATTTTTCCAAAAAACGCAAAAATAGTAGAAATTACCTAAGTATTTTATAAGTTTTACAATACTCATAAATATAGTTATTTTTAGGTAGCACTTATTTGTGGCATCGCAGGAGCCTGTAGAAGTAATGAGGTAGTTTGGTTCACGGTGGATGATGTTATTAATTTGGGCCACTCAATTCTGATTAATGTTTAAAATACCAAAAACAAGATAGAGAGGATTTTTATTGTTAAAAATTCAAATAAAAATACAGTCAATTTTATTGAACTGTGCTGGAAGTATATAGCTCTAAGAAAGGCTGAGACCCTTCATTCAAGATTTTTCGTTCATTATAAAAATAATCAATGTACTATGCAGTTAATCGGTAAAAATATATTTGGAAAACCATCCCAAAAATTAGCAGCATGGTTAAATCAACCCAATCATTATATACTGGACTGCTTTCGATGAACATCCTCCTCTTTATTAGGTGACTCTGGTGCATCGGTATATGTGTTAAAAAGGCGTGGAGGATGGAAATTGGCAGCCGTCGCCGAGGGGTACGTTGAAAATTCCATAAATAATAAAAAAACTATAGCCGACAAAATATTTGGGCATGGTGACATGAACGCATCCGAAATGCCCGGACCTTTTAGAGAAACTTCCAGACAAGCCTTTAGGCTAGCTTCTGAAGTTTTCGCATGTCCTTCTACATCAAGTAGCGGCGTACAGCATTCTGTCGATTAAATAAATCGATTATTTATTATTGTAAATTATACTAATGTAAACATCCATTTAAATATAAACAAGTAAATCAAATTTTGTCAAATATGATGTTTTTTTGTAATTATCCATTGCTAGGATAAACTTTAGTCAATAGGGATTAAATGGACCAGCTTAGTCCCTGTTTGAGGGACTAAAGACCATACTTTAGTACTGAAAGTGCAAAAGATGTTTTTTCTAGATTATTGTTTCTAAAATTTATTCCCTTGACCAACTTAGGGCCAGGCGTAAAAGGTAATCGATAATTGCATTGTAACCAATTACCCAACAATAATTAAGAAGAGAGTAGGGAATGGTCTACAAACCACTGGTATTTTCATTTTTAAGAAAGCGGTTATTTAGCTTGTAATGAAGGATCTAGTTATGTATTGGTAATATTACTAGTAGACAAAAGAATACTTATTTTCAAAATAATAGAATTTATCCCATTTTATTGAATACTGTTAGTCGTATACTCTTAAATTTATCGACTCTACGTGTCCATCGTGAAATAGTATATTATATAACAAGTGTTGAAAGTGACATTTTTCACACGAGTGGGAATGTTGTCGCACGAGGCGACAGCCGAGTGCGATAATCCCACGAGTGTGCGAAAATTACTTTCACACGAGTAATGTACAACATTTTTCCTACGACCACCAAAATATTTACAAAAAAACCTCAATTTCTGTCTTTTAAAACCCTCACTTTCAACACTAACATTTTTATCAAGTGTGCTGAAAATAAAACAAATGAAATTGGCGTCATCTATTTCAATGTCATGTTGACAAGTACTTTACAACACGTGTGTTGTAAAGTACTTTTCAACACGCGTGTGATATAAAGCACTTTCTCGTCAAGTTAACCGTGCGTTTTTTCTCACTTTCATAGGTGGTCGCAGGAAAAAACACTTACACACAATAAATCCATTAACACGAAGAAAGATAAATATATATTGCACCAAATATTGCTGTCCAAAAATAAACGACAAGGCGGTGTAACTAAAGGGAAAGGCGAGTTGTACAGAGATAAGGCTAGTTTGGCCGTTCCAGAGCAGCGCTTCATTGCGCCCGAACGTGTCCCGAGACAATTTGCTCTCGTCTCGTGTCCTGGGGGATTAAGGTGTAAAACTACGTCCCCATTAACTTAATCCCTGAGCGACGTTGTCGTATCTTTTGAAAGCTGTGTCCGGCAGCTCTGATTGTTCTACATTTACGGCCACTTGATTGATGGCCAGAAGCAGTGACAAACAGTAACTAAGTTTGTACAAATAAGCCGGTAAGCGAACTGAAATATTTATGGACATTTAGAAATAGTTTTTAAAGATAACGTTTTAGATGATGCTTTACTGAATAAGGTGGTCAAGAAACTATTCTGACCGCCCCCTTTAAAAATCCTTCACTTTCAATAAGGTATTTTAGGTTAATTTTCATATTTAAAAAAAAAAGTTGTTGATATTGATGTAGAAGCATAAAACCTATACAGTACATTTTTAAAGCATTCCATAGGGTTTTACTTATTATATTTATAACCCCATGTTAGTTAGATTGTAGTACAATAAAAACGAAAATAATAAATACAAAAGAACGGAGTTATTGAGATAAATTATTATAAATGGACACTTTCAACAAAATTGTGACAATAAGGTCCTATATGTCAGGAAATGTGTGTCATCTTCACCTGGAATGCAAAGGTAAAAAAGAATAATTATACCGTATCCATTTACTTTTGAGAATGATGACAGAAACCCATTTTACAACGAAGAGATCAATTATGTCTGTCTCTCATGTTCTTTCTCTCTCATTTTTTTCCCTCTCGTCTTCTTTCTCTCTCATGCTCGTAAAATTTTTACAGCTGGTAGAAAGTTAGGTTATGTGAAAGATTAATATGACATATTATTTGAAGCCTGTCCCATGATATAAGTTGTTTTAGCAGTGTAAAAATATACTTAAAAAGTTTATATGAAGTATTAGCAGGTTAAATTCCTGTGTTCTATGAATCTGGGACTGACTAACAACTATTGAAATATTACGCAAGGTACATATTTGTTCTCCTTTACATTACTTGAACCGGCCGTTATGGGAATGAGTAACAGGAACACCGATCCGATATAAAGTTGAGAATAGTGGGCATTACAGAAGATTTCTTTAGTTATTGAGAAAGTAGTGAAAATTGCGCCCGAGAAGCGTTTGGTTTCAGTTCAAAGCAGAAGTCACAGTGCCATTACAAAGTGTATCCATCCTTCTGGAACTAAGACTCAATATTTACAGTTAAAAATTGTGAAACTACTTGGTATATTCGATTAAACAATTTTTATCGCGCCTTTAACTTACACAAACATCACTGTTCGCAGGTAGGCTATATTATAGATCCATTTTCATTGTATATCGGAGAATAGGGAATATGTTTTAACCTTATTATAAATTGTTTATCCTAATAAAAATATTTACTCATTTTTGAAATTTTTCCTTTATTTATTTAAATACTTTTCCTCCGATCCGTTTAGTGCAAATTGTTGGTTAGAGGTAGTATTGTTATTTGGGTAGGAAACAATTTTAAATGCTTTTAAATAATAAGGTTAATGTGACTATGCTGACACTGTTTTTGTTTAATAAAAACGAGATTTTTGAAAATGCTGTTTGTGTTTAGTAAAAACAAAGGTCTTTTGCTATAAAATCATAAAACTTACGTAAGTATTTTGTCAGGTTAGAAATTTAATTTTTATGACGACTCCGATTAAACTTTCACTATAGGCAACCAGAAATACTTGCACACAAACAAAGCCACCTGTGGTGAAATGTTTGATTATTCTTTTTTATTGGCAACAACATCGTTTTTATTTGTCTTTTACTAATGCCCCTTTTGCTAACAAGGATAGAAAGAAACCGGATTCCGTTGGGAACTTTATCAGGAAAAAACGAATTTTGCGATGACTAATCTTCGAAGCATATAACCAGCAATACTTCCACAAGCAAAGAATGTACGATACAAATTTGAACAAATCCTTGTCTTTGTCTTTGTCTAATGCACTTTCGCCAACACGGATAGAAAGAAATCTGATTCCTCCGTGATTATCAGGAAAGAATATTGGGATCACTAAAATATGTTCTGGTGTAAACGGTCCATGGAACTGACCAATAGGGTTAATTCTTGTTCAATTGTTTTTTCTGTCATCATTCTCAAAACCAAATGGATACCGTGTACATACCGCGATGGGTGTAATAAATTTATGTTTTAAAAAATAAACGAATTTTTCAGGCATTTTTGGTGCAGGATTTACCTGTTTCAATACATGCAGTGAATTTCATAACACCCTATATAATTACAAATTTAGTTGGCTAATAACAATTTAATGTAGCAATTATTGTTAAAATTGTGTAATATATTTTCAAAATCCTTTATCTGACTGGCTATAAGAATGTGACAGCGATCAACTTTAAAATTGAAAAGCTTCTTTAAAATTTTTAAACGGCACGTGGGTAGCTGACGTGAACGCCACTGTTTTATTATAAACTAAATAATACTTTGTCCATCTTTTCTTAAAGGAAAATAAATATTGTACTTTGCGCCTAATTCGATAAAGAAACTTTTGCACAAATATGCTTCGTTAATTCTTCCATTTATGTTAAACAGTATCATAATTTAGTTTAATCCTCTATAAGACCTTCCGCATTTTTGCGTTTTTGCTTCTACTTGTAGTCCAATAAAGTTAAAAACTGGGATAATCCGCATATTCTGTTAAGTATTTTATCCCATGGATAAAAGAGCAGATTATGCGAAGTAGGCTTTTCATAGTCAGATTTATAAGGGATCGACGTTGCATGCCCACGGTTTTATTATACTTTTGCTTCAAAAGTAAAGATTTATAAACTAAAATATACATATATTCTGCAAAGACGCAAAAACTAATATTATCAATTTTCTGTGTTCTCTCTACATCCGACAGTTTTTTGTGTTTTTAGAAAACAAAAATAAATATTTTCAAGAGGCTGATAAATTTAAACTAGCTGTTTTTTAATGTTTTACTTTTACTTTGGGGTTTTAAGCGGAGTCAGTGTCCAACAGTAGCGGATTAAGGGGGCGCAGGAGGGAACCCCTCCTGATGCCTTATCCAAAAATTATTTTAATAGCGAATTTTATAAAAATAAATATTGTATGTTAACATAAACATTAACTACACGTTCTACAAAACAATATTTAAATATATGTAAAGTCTTTGAAATGAATTATACCACAAAAATATGAATATAGATCAATATTAATATGTTATGTAAAACATTCAAGTCTTTTTTGGCATTTTTGCTTTACATGCTCTTGTTGTTGTTTCTGAAAACATTTCTTCACATCTCACGGCGATTTTGTCAAAATTTGCGTCGGATCATTTTAACTTCTAAAGGAAACAAATAACCAAATAGTTTGTTTTTTTAAACATTCTTTTGAACGTTAATTTTTTTGAAAAACAGCTTTTTGGAAACGGATTAACGAAACTTTCGAAAAATATTTTCTTGAATTCTCATATTTCGAACGTACATTTTTTCAAAAATATTTTTTTCAAAGATAGTTATTTTTAAAACCGATTTATGAAATATTTGCTCATAAACACGTATTTCGAAAGTAATTTTTTTAGAAACATCTTAAAAAAATAATTTTCACAATAAAGGTACATTTTACGAAAATATGTTTGTTCAAAAACCGTATTTATAAAATAACATAATGAACTCTAGTAGCTTGGAAAATGAAAAAATAACGAAAAAAGATCCTGAACAAACTGACACGCACCTTTTTTGGGTTTCATCAGGTTTCCTTAGGTTTATTTATTTATTTATTCCAACGAAAAATCCATTTTGGTATGTTTCTTTCTCGTAATTACTTTAAAAATGTATTTTAAAAAAATACTTTTAAAGAAATTTACATATTGGTTCTAGAAAAACTGTACTTTCGTAAGTACTCGTCTCCCCAAATCAACAACAGGCATCAATAAAAAAAATGATTCAATTAAACTTTCATATTAACACTAATGACTAACTAATGACCAACTGTTTTTTTCAACAAACATCTTTTTTGATGTTAATAAATTAACAAGTAATTTTTTTTGAAAATATTTTTCGTTAAAAAGGAATCTTTCAAAAATACCTTTTCCGAACATATATTTTCTAGAAAACATAGTTTTCCTAAATTTAAATTATGAAGTTTACTGGCTTAGAAAATGTCAGTGAAAAATGACAAATAGATCCTGAAGTAACCTAAACGATCCGTTTTTGTGTTCGGTCAGGTTGACGTTTCCTTTTATTTGCTATGTTACTCTGTAGTAAATTACTTTCAAAAAAGTGTTTTTTCTTTTAAGATGAATATTCGAAGTCTTTTTGGAAACAGTATTTGAAAAAATGTACTTTCTAAAAACATGTTTTCTTAAAAAATATAGTTTTGAGAAGTGGTTAAAAAAATCGAAAACATAGTTTAAAATAAAGTTTTGAAAATATCCCTAGTTTTCAAATATATATTTTTGAAAAAAATATATTTTCGAAAAATTTTCATACATCAGTCCAAATGGATATTGAACCCTAAACAATAAAAAAAATAATGTCGCATGCGAACTTGCCCGTTCTTTTTGGTATATACTTTTGTGTAGCTCGGGGTGACTTTGCGCCCCCCCCCCTAGGCGATATTATAAATCCGCCCCTGGTTTCCAATCTTCTTATAAAGGGTCTTGCTTAGTTACACCGAAACCATCTGATCAGCAGCATAATAGTTTTGATTTGTTCAGTCCAATTCCATTTTGTATCGTTTCAATCAGTACCGTCAGTTTCGAGTGAATGGCAGTAATCGGATGCAACTCCTACAACTACTTAAAAACCGCAATATGCACGGTCGCGATTAAAACTATAGTCCGTCTAGAAAGTATCCGGAATTTTATGTTTTTCCTAATTTTAATATATTTCTTTTCTGTAAAATTCTAAAACAATTGCGATGCATCAAGTAGCTTGTGCCGATAGTAGGCTATGGTTAAAATCGCATGACAACACCATAATGTGTCAAATATTGTTGAGTGTAAACAGGCTTAAGATTTGTGAAATAATGTCGCAAGTAGAAAAAAGAAAAAAAATGGAATTTTTGTATTGAAAAGGTGTTCGAAACGTTAAAAAATTAATGCAATTAACTGAACTCGGAAAAAGTGCAGTATATGAGACAATAAAGAGGATAAAAAATGGCGCAGATATGAGGCATAGACCAGTTTCGGGAAGACCGCGTAAGATTCGCAGAAACAATTTAAACGCTTTAGTGACTTTAGGACGGCAAAATTCGCGCCTAGGGTCCTAGATTTGGAAATCAACGAAGAATAAAAATGTGTGCAGAAACTGCCCGCATGTCACTGAAAAGACAAGGCTACATATCAAGGAAACAAAAAAAATCCCTGCAATGACACCTCTACAAAGGCAACGAAGAATTGTGTCGACGTTTTCGAGAAGATAATTTTAGGAATTTTATATCTGACGAAAGTTGTTTTCAGCTTGGTTCAAATCACCTAAAAATCAAATCAAGAGAAAATGTTACCGTTCAAATTTCCAAATTTCCCACTAAAATAATGGTTTGGGGAGCAATATCTCAGCGTAGTGCTACCCCTCTCTGTATAGTTGATGGCACCGTTAACAGTGCAAAGTATTGTGACATTCTAAATGGCTTCCTACTTGAAACGGCTCATGCTTCATATCCAGACAGATGACGTTTTCAGCCGGATAATGCAAGCTTGGATGCAAGAACACCAATTGGCAGCAATTCCATGACCAGAAGCTTCACCAGATCTTAGTCCCATTGAAAACATATGGCGACTAATGAAGATTGAAGTGGAACGAGCAGCTCCACGAAATAAAGAAGGTTTGATTCGGTCAGTTTTACAGGCCTGGACCACCATCACGTAGTTTCGGGTGTACCTGTACGTTTAGTTAAGTGCTTTGAGTTAAGCCGCGTACAGACCGAAGTTTCAACGCACACCAAGGCACATGTGACTAGAAATTCGGAACCATTTAAATTGGTGTGTACGGCGTTGGCGAACAGAAGCCGACGCATTCCAACGGTTCCCAATGCGACCATTGGCGTTGGCTCGCGTTCGGTCGTTGAGCGGTACTTCAAAGAGATGTTTGATTTGGTGTGGACGAGATTTGAATGTTTTCAGTCGTTGGCAAGTATTCGCCAGGTCTGTGCGATTTATTTTTGACAAATATTTTGTTTATTTCGCCTTTTGATATGAAATGGACAGGTGATTTATGCCTTAAACTAATTGAACTATACCGGAATAATCCTATATTATGGGATCCTAACAATATAAATTATAAACTCTCCAAAAAGAAGATATTTGGCAAACCACTGCTAATGAATTTAGGTGCAAGGTTGCTGAAATAATGAAAAAAATAGAGAGAAGAGTCTGAAATGATCACTGTGTTCACTCCGAAATTCCTCCAGCAACTTACTTGCGTTATTAATACTTTTCTGATGGTGTTGTCATCCACCAGCGTCTTGACCGACGTTTCTTTTTTATTGTTAAGTAAAGAATTTACAATTAAAAATGCGGCACTGTCACATAATGACTCATCAATCATCATCACTTGATGACATATTAAAATACTTCTTTCCGCAGAAAATGACCGAACCGTATCCAACGGTATCCAATTCGAAACTCCAAACGCGGTGTGGGCGACAACGTAAAATGCTTTCCAATCGTTTCCAATCCCAATGCCAGCTGGCACATTCGATGGAGTTGGCGTTGGTTTGGATTGGGACTTGGTCTGTACGCGGCTTAAAATGGAGGTTGTATAAGTAAATGAGATGAATTATTTGTTGTAATTTTATGATTCAAGTAATAAAAATATATACCGAAAAATTATAATTGTGCTTTCTTTTTTCCGGATACTTTCTAGACGGACTATACTACTAGATTTAATATTTGAAATCAATTCTATTTTAAAAGAGATTTGAATTGCGATAAATTGTAAAGAAGGAGGGTTTCTTGCGAAAAGCACTGCGACTGAATAAATTATGACTGAGTTGGCATTTGACATCAACAGCGGATTGTAAACTACAAAATATTATAAGATATTGTTTATCAAATAAAAATTATTTTAGGTTAAAGTCTAAAACATTTTTATTCAAAATAAAAGTTTAATTATCCTGAAAAAATGTTGTTAATTTTTTTCCAAATTTTTTTCACAACCTATAAAACAACTACATAATTAGGGTGCCAAATTCAACAAATAATAATATTCAAGTGTTCGTTTGTATCTTTACCATGCTTTCTCTCTTTGATTGTGTAACGCCCTACAGGAAAATAATAGACGAGTTTTCCAATAAGATATATATATTCCCACGAGACGTACAATCAACTTACACAAAACCCGAATCTATACTACTTTAGTACCTGCTTGTTAACCGTTCCTATCGACGTAGGAAGAAAACAAACCTTTGATAAGGATGCATATATTAAGGTGTGAAAGTGTAGTGGTACTATACCGGTTGTGTACTAATAATCTATTTCTGATGACGGTATGTCACAGATTGTATAAAAATGAAAGCAGGAGTAGTAAATCGGATATACCGCTTACCGAAATATTCAGAATTATAAATATATATAAATAAAACCCTAAATTTGTATCCTTCTAATCCCGTAACCTAGACATTCACTGTACCTATGTTAGTATGGACTGGAAATTTCGGATAATGGATATTTATTATACAAGTGAGCTATATTACATAGCGTATACATCACGTAGGAAAAAGTTTAGTTACCAAAAGGAATTATGTATTTTCTGACTGATCTATATGTAATAGCCCACGTGTGTAATACAAAAATTGTATCCAACACTTGCAAAATATTGGCTTAAAATTAAAATTTTTAAAATGAAATTTAAAAGTCACAAATGTTATTAAATATTTAATTTGTCATTAGCAATATTAAGAATGACGTTCATACTGATGGAGTGCTGCTAAGCGCTAAAAATTTTCAAAACAGCTGGATATGTAACCAAGGGTTCGTTTATTTGAAAAAACACAAACCCAAAAAGATGGAATAGTATATTACATAACAAGTGTTGAAAGTGGCATTTGTCACACGAGTGGGAATGTTGTCGCACGAGGCGACAGCCGAGTGCGATAATCCCACGAGTATGTGAAAATTACTTTCACACGAGTAATGTACAATATTTTTCCGACCACAAAAATATTTACAAAAAAAACTCAATTTCTGTCTTTTAAAACCCTCACTTTCAACACTAATATTTTCATCAAGTGTGCTGAAAATAAAACAAATGAAATTGGCACCATCTATTTAAATGTCATGTTGACAAGTACTTTTCAACACGTGTGTTGTAAAGTACTTTTCAACACGCGTGTGATATAAGGCACTTCCTCGCCAAGTGAACCGTGCTTTTTTTCTCACTTTCATAGGTGGTCGTAGGAAAATTCAATAAATTTCAATTATTACAACTATGGAAAAGGAAGAATAACCAAATTTCTCGAGAAATTTTAGAAAAAGCTGACAAAGCAGCATTCAGTATAATTCCCGAAAATCCAGAAGCAGTTACCGTTAAGAATTTCATGAATTAGAAGAGTGGAGAATAAGTAAAGGAGTTGAAAGTTGAAAGTATCAATGAAGATGTTCTACTAGCATACTTCCTAAACCTTAGTGAAAAATTAGCTCTATCATCACTATGGCCTAAGTATTCTATGGTAAAAACCACTCTGAAAGTTTACAAGAATCTAATCATTTCCAGATATGGAAAACTGATCGCTTTCTAAAGGCCAAGTCGAAGGATTTTAAGTCCAAAAAGTTCAAGATTTTGGAAAAATAACAAATAGAACAATTTTTGGGAGGAAGCTTTTAACGAACAACATCTTTTATCCTAGGTAGACACCTTCTACTTTAGGTTTAGGTTATTGTTGTTTTTTTTATTTTATTCCTAAATATCCTTGAGTTTGGTTGTTTAAAAAAAATTATTGCATAATTTTACAAAAATACCTAATGTTTTTGGGAATCGTGTGGTATTTATTTGTAATTTATATTTTAAGGTGGCATTGATACTGAAAGTATCCGGTGCCTGTCGTTATGATGAGTTGACCCACATATCCATAGAAAATGTTGAAGTCAAAGGGCAGTACCTGCTTGTAACAATTCCAGATACGAAGACAAACTTATCAAGAAGCTGGCCTGTATTAAATGAAGGATTTTCAATGAACCCAATTGATTTAGTTAGAAAATATGTACAACTCAGACCACAAAATGTGAAAAACAAAAGATTTTTTAAAACTATCAAAAAGGAAAATGCACACCACTGTGTTGGCCTCAATAAACTGGCAAAAATTCCCAATGTTGTTGCACAATTTTCAAGATTACCAGAATCAAATTTATATACTGGCCATTGCTTGCGTCGCTCTTCGGCGACCCTTTAGGCCAATTCTGGATGCGACATTGCCAGCCTTAAACGGCATGGTGAATAGAAGTCATTCACTGTTGCTAAGGGTTATATAGAACAGTCGATTTCCAATAAAATCGAAATTGCTAAAAAAATACAAGGGGAGCAACATGGGCTTCCATGAGCAGAGATGCAAGTTGTTCTGTAAGCATACCCCAGAAAAGTATTCATGATTCAGGTAGTGCTTTTTCAATAAATATTAACATAAAAAGTAGATGGTATTGTAGTTTGTTTAACTTTCCGTTGCCAAATAACTGTTTTATAATAAAAATGTCTTAAAAAAGAAAACATCAGAATTTATTTTAAAATAACCTAATAGTGACTTATGGCAATAACTGTGTGAGTTATGAACAACTTTATATTTTTAAAATCTCATCAATGATTCCCACTGTAAAAAAGTGTTGGATAAAATATTAAATACTTTTTAGGTACCTACTGATTTTTAGGTACTTATGTATTTTTAAAAATATAACAGAAATAATCCTTCAATTTAACTGATTAAAAAACAAAGCGCGTTTTACAGCAAATGCCCTTTTGGCGCTTTTATTACCCAGCTTTGTGAACTGGTTTAATTACCAAAATGGCCATAAAATGAAAGACCCTTTAAAATATTTACACTTGACCTATTTTTATATATTGTATTTATATTTTTGAATATTCCCAATGTAACAGATGTATCTGATGGTTAACTTTATTGTTTAAAATAATAAATTAATAACTAATCATTTTCAACTTTTTCGAAACCTGACGATGGAATGTAAAAAAATAATAAATCAGATTGTAAAACTAATACGGCTATTTATAATTTACAATGTGACCTAGAGAAGTTATTTTTGTTATAAGTATCTCCAAAAATAAAGACCTAAAGACATAAAAACGAAAATCTGTGATATTCCGTGATTTTTTTGTTAGGATATTATCCGCGATATTTTTCGGAATATTTTTAATTTCTCAGTAACTTATATTTCAGCATCCAATTATCCGAATTTGCTCCAATTTAACCAACTCTCTATCTTGTATGATTATCGAGATAGGGGATATATTTTTTAATACTCGTATATGGCATTTCGATAATTTAAAAATGTACTTTTCTGGCTATATCTGTTGTTTTTTACCACTTCGTTAATTTTTTAAATAACTTTATTTCGGATTGATTTGGAGCATTGCCGCAAATTAGTGTTTTGTTTAATAAACACATTGGTGTGGTAGAAAACAAAGTTATACGCGATTTTACATCATAACGAAGCATTAATTAAAAGAAATATTTATTATATAAATGATTTCCATACATGCCCTGAATTTTAATGAAGGTTATAATTATTAATCAAATGATTCTTATTTGGTTTAATTTGTGTGTAAATTATTATTGAATATGAAATATAATGCTAAAATGATCGATTTCTCAAAACCATCCAATAATAAATTTTTCCTACGACCACCTATGAAAGTGAGAAAAAAAGCACGGTTAACTTGCCTAGAAAGTGCCTTGTATCACACACATGTTGAAAAATACTTTTCAACACATGTGTTGAAAAGTACTTGTCAACATGACGTTTGAACAGATGGTGCCAATGTCAATTTTTTTATTTTCAACACATGTGTTGAAATGTTTTTCAGCACACGTGTTGAAAGTGGGGGTATTAAATAAATACAGAAATTGGGGTATTTTGGTAAATATTTTTGTGGTCGTAGGAAAAATATTGTACATTACTCGTGTGAAAGTAATTTTCGCACATCGCACTGTGAAAAATGTCACTTTCAACACTTGTTATGTAACATACTATAGTTAACGCTTAAAGTCACCTTTGACAATGACATGTGCCCAGTTGGCTAATTATTCAATAAATTGATTTAAAAAATTAACCATAAGTTTAGTTGCATGCCTAAATTGCATTTTTTAATAAGAAAATCTGAATATGTTAAAATTACACCTCCAGATACTAAAATCAGGCTTGGATTTATTATAAATAATTTAATTAGGAAATTAGGGGTTTCAAAGTGTAAACTTAAAATGAAACCACTAACAGCGGGTTGCACAAAACTTTTTAATCGAGTAGAAAATTTAATTGACGTTTAGAGTTAGCTTGGCGATGACGTTAACATGAGCGCTGTCGCATTACAAGTGTCTAATTAGTTTATTTCGTGATTAAAAAACCGCACGTCAGTATTTTAGTCTTGTTTGGTTTTCTCTCTTTATAAACAAAAACATTTGATATATTATGTTCTACCCCTGATGACTAACTATATCTATATATTTTGCAATAATAGGAAAGCTTATTTAAGAGAATAACAAATTCAGATAATAAAGAAATTTAACTGCCCAATTTATTAAAAAATGTAGAAATGAATAGAATAAAAAATATTTAGATTTTCAAAAGTTTTAGTCGTGTGATTGACGGTCACTGTTAATCAATCATCAGAAGAAACTTGTAAGTTATTGTATTGCTTCGTCAATTTGCTTATTTCCCCAATTTTATGAAAAAATCCCAAATATTCAAAAAGGGATCGGATTTAATTTAGATTTTTCTTAAAAATCATCTCAATTTAAATAAGTTAAATAATAATTCTAAGAAAAAAACAATTTTGAGTTGCTACATACGATGTGAAATTTAATATGGTTATTAAAAATTTGATTATGAAGAAAAGTAAAATAATATATAAAGAAAACTCGTTAAAATGGAGATTTCCACATCTTTCTTTTTCCTTCGTTGATTATAAAAAGCTTTTTATAACGTTATTTTATATTTTAAACTTTTTCGTAGTCAGAGAAAAAATTATTTTAAAAAAATTGGACAGTATATTTTCACGGTACTTCTTTATTACAGGAATATACCTCATTAAACAAGAAAACGTATACATTTACAAAATGGTTTAAGGATTTAAAACGATATTACAACTGCCCTGGAAACAGGAACTTTGAAAATCTAATTTTGTTCGTTTCACTGTTTCTGGTTGTTAATTAAAACGTACACCCGTGTACAGAAATATTATTCACAGTCTCAGTACCAGTTCTCTACAAGACCAATTAATATATGATTGTGATTTTCTTGAACAGCACCTTAGATTCTCTATTTTTATTTTCTTATACCTACTAAAAAAATCTCTGTATAAACAATACTATTTCTAAAAGCATAGCAGAAGCCTACACTCTGAGGGACGCTTGCAAAATGATTTACAATTTTAGATAAAACACAATACGATACACCACATTTTTATTTAAAAATGGTTATTCAGTCCGTATACATTTCAAAAATATGATATATCTTAGGACACATATTTACTATTTTATATAGAGGAAAATACATATTTCTAAGATTAGCAATATGCCCTATTTTTTTATTCTTATACCTATATATAATTAATTATTTTTTCCTTTTTATAACTTATTATTTAATCCAAGACTTTTGTCCCCGTATGTGCTAGAAAATCTTATTTTAGGCCCAGTGTATCAGGCTTTGGTGTAATTATGATTATATTAATTTTGTAAAATGGTCTAGGAACATGAAGTAAAAATATTGTTTGTCCCCTGTAAGATTATTATCCCTTTGTTTGCTCTCGTGTTGGCGGTCCCAACTAACTTGTCCCAAATCAAAGTCACCCCAAGCCACAAGGGCGTAAAGCAGGTGTCATCATCTATGTTTAGTTAGGTTAATTAATTATAGTCATTACTAAACAATCTGCCTTATTACGACGAAATAAACTTCAGTTTATTTCCGAAACAAATCATAATTAACAGCCCATTTTACGTAATTTTAAGACGCTACTCACTTTGAAACGCTTAGCGCATATGACTGGTGACATAAATAACATTTTCGATTAGCATTGTATTTACTAGCAAGTTTGAAAATTTTGGGAACAACACCCATCGTTTTGAGACCACGTGGTGATCATTTTGCAATCCGAAGACACTGACACCTGAGAATGATTTTTAAAATATTCGGCAAAAGTCCAAGAGTTTACGTAACTGCAAAACAAATCTGATTCGAAATCAGATGTGGTGGTGGAATAAGGTGTAAATTCTTAAAACACAAACCAAAACAATCATAACGCGGTAGTTCAAAACACAGAGAGCGCCTTTTCCTAAAAAAAAACACAGCTTATCGAAAAGACCTAAACTTGCCGATAAGCACATCTTGATCAAAATTAAGGCATGTGCGCTAAGTGCGTAACGTTTTAAAGTCACAAAACGTAGGTCATACTGTCACAACGGGGGTTATTGCGACCGAGACTAAGTAATGGCCTCTGGAATCGTATGGAGGGAATAAGGTTAAGCAGGTTATAAAAAATATAATTTTTTATTTAATTGACAATCATAAAGTAAAGTTTGGCTTCAAATAAATAAAATGAGATATGTATTTACTTCCCTTTCACCTTATCTGTAAGGGCGGCTCTTCTCCCGACCAACGGGCACGTGTATTATCTGGACATCTTCGGAACGACTGCCTATCACTTAATCATCCAGTGATTGATGATCAGTGCATTGCTAGGTCAGCATATCTTGGCTTACTCCGTACAGTTATACAAAATCAAGCTGACCTTCAATGTCGTCACCAAGTCCACCGAACAACAAAGTGTCTATTCATCGGTATTGTCAAAATAATATTTACATAAATAAGGTGTAATTTTAAAAACAATTAATAAAAGAATCCATGATAACATGACTATGACAATACTTTTATGTAAGATGTACAGGTTTCTGTACAAATATTCTTTCTATGCACGGAAGTTTACATATTAATAGATACAGTGTAGAGACGGATGGAGTTGACAAGACGAAAATAATCTTTATTATTAATTTTGCGACGAAAAGTCATTCTGCATAAAAAAAATTCTGCTTGTTGAAAAAATAAGTTTAAAAATCTGAGATCAGAAATACAGGGTGTTAATAAATTAAGAATTAAAATGCTTTACGAAAGAAGTACCATTATTTCATATTTTCAACAAAATGTTCATAAAACAAAGTTGTTTATAATCCAAATTACAAACAACTTTCTTTTACGAACATTGTATTTAAAATAATAAATAATGGAACTTCTCTCCTGAAGCATTTTCATTTTTCTTAATTTGTTAACACCCTTTACATCTGATCTCAGATTTTTATATTATGGTAAACTTATTTTTTCGACAAGCGGAATTTTTTATAAAGAATGACTTTTGTTTGTAAAATTAATAATAAAGAATTTTTCCTGTTGTGAACTCCGTCCGTGGACACACTGTATATTTCAATAAAAAGCGCCATTTACTCTGTTGGTAAAGCAAGTTTTCAAAAATGTGTTCCCGATACTAATGATTTCTTTGTTTTTTAAGTTTGATTCGATCGATCATTAAAGCAAGCGTGGGAGTACAGACCAAGGATGGCGCTCAATAACAGTTTAGAAAGAAATGTGTTATCCAGTTTCCAGTCTATAATAGGTATTAAACTATCTCTTCGCAGCAATGGCCTACCACGTTCCATTTTCGGGTGTCTGTTTGTTCCTTATACCGTGGGATTTATGAAGTGTGTTCGTGAAAATTGGAGCGTTCAGCTTTTATAGACAAAATCGGTAAATCTAGTTAAAAATTAAGAGGCGCCAGTTTTAGTTTCTAAGAAAAGGCTCTAAATGGTGATCAGTTTAGCCTTCAGCGATTAAACGAAACCAGGAAAAACCGTGTCAAGTCCGGTATTGAAAATATTGGGAAAGCAAAACAAATTATTAACTGAGGCCAATATATTTAGTAATATTTAGTAATCAACACGACAACAACAGTCTTTTTAGTTAAATGTACGCTCCTCTGAGACAAAAAAATTAACTTACCTTTGTAACGTAACGGGTGTAGAACCACCCGGTATGATTGCTCCCAGTGTCTTTGACGGCAGCCACTATGCGCACCGAAAAGTCCACTGTACTTTAAGGGTATAGTGGCCACATAGATCAGCAAGTCGCTAAAATATTATAATAACTTATAAATTTTCAATGTCGACTTGTTAATAGCGACAAGACAAAAACTTGTCAAATGCTGCTGATCAACCAAAAGATCTTAATTGAAACCTGTACTAAACCTTAACGTTCAAATTCACTAAGAAGGTTCAAGGTTTAGTACAGGTTTAAATTAAGATCATATAGTTGATCAGTTAAGTTTTGATAGGTTTTTGTCCTATCATTGTTAATAAGTCGTCAATAAAAACTTATTCTGATATTTTAGCGATTTGCTTGGTTTTCAAATGATTTTCATCTTGGAACGGGTTCTATTACTGTGAGAGTACGTACTAAAACTGCCATTTTCTTTATAAATTTGCGAAAAAGCTCTGAAATAAATTCATAGCATAAAACTTAGTTGTCTTATTCTTATACTTGTCTGTTTAAAGCTTTTGGTAGTAAAATTAGACCGGACTAGCGTTGGAGAGTCTGGCAGTAAAACTGTTTAGTAAATCCCGGTATAAATGTTTTGTCAGGTCATTGTTCTTGCAACTGAGCTAACTGATATATCTCTTATCTTTATACACAAGTGTTTTCGTGCTGTAGGTTTTAACTCCGGCATTTAATATATTCAAAATAAGCAAAATAACATTAAGCCATGTCTCATATATGTTATTGATTCAACAGTAAATATATTTCGTCAGTAATATATGAAACAAAGCTCTGAAGTTGACTGGGAGCCGTTCTATAAAGTATTGTCTCGGTTTGCAAAGATAAACATATATTTTATCGTGGGATGTGATTCCCTTTTACTGTAAAGGCAAAATTCTGGAGGATAAATAAATGTGGGCATGAAAAGTGGATAATGATGTCTGTACATGAGACAAAAAGCTTCAAATGTATTTTATACTTATAATTTAACTAGTTTATCTTCTCTGAATCTAAATGGTCATTAATTTTTAAAATGCATCGAAGTGACTATTCTATATAACTTACTTCCTGTCTTTATTCGACCTTTTTCCTTAAATATGTATCTGTTAAGCTCAATAGGTCACATATGATATTTTTGTCAATTTATAATAATAAACCAAAACCGTCATCTACTGGTATGTTTTGAGAACATAACAACACTTTACCAGCAATCATCTTCTGATATGTTATGAACAAATATCACACAGCAGCAATCATATTCCGATATGTTGTGAGAAGACTAAATATATTTCGGCAGTCACCTTCTGGCACGCTATAAGAAGATAACATAACGGTAGTAAGAAAAAAGTAATATCGCTTTTTATAGAACGGTAATCTATACAAGATCTGTTAAATTACAAGAATGACACCAAAAGATTTATAATACCTTGAAAGTGTATGCAAATTATTATTACAAACCTTCTTTCCTGATTTTTAGTAGAATAATTTTTTGTTGTCTACAAAGTAGTGTCACTATCTTTATTTTATGTGCAATTTTATTGTTTTAAGTACAGTTCAGCTTGAATAAGTACCTAATTTTCTTGTCCAAACCGTTTTTCATTTTAATAAAATTGTCTGCCTCTTTGTTAAATTAATATATGATTAAAATATAAGGTATTCAATTCAGCAAGTTCTTGAAAAAGTACGTTAATAGCAGTAATCTAGTGACAAAAGTCATTAAAAATATAATAAAGTATGTGTACAAAAAGAATAATAAATGATTTTTTCATAGTAAATATTGTTTCTAAAGAGAACTTTATCAACTATTAATGAAAATGGCATTGAATAGTATTATAACTAAAGACAATCTGAAATCCCTGTTAATGAATGAATGCTAGGAAAGAACGTTCTCTAATTTCATTGACTTCGTAGGTGTTAAACTTTAGTAAAATTTCTATAGTTGTATTACTTTTGATAAAACTCACCGCGATTTATTGCAAATTCTTTTAAAAAATATTACAGATTTAAGAATACTCATTTAAAAAAGTCTTTTTTGTAAGCATAAGCATCAACGTGCAAAAATAGATAAACTTCTAGCAATTATTCGGAAAATTCCTACACATTTTTTAAAAATGGTTTTATTAATTATTTATAAATACTCTACAAGACATTCATTCAAAAGTTACAGTGCAGTTATTTCTTAATTTTAAATTACAAATCTGACTTTACTACAGAAACTTAAAATAGTCTTCACTGATGAGAAAGAAGACGGAATTACTCTGAAACTTATATAATTACAACAACTTCTAATATCAAAATAGCCAAGGCTCTAAATTATTAATTCATATTAATTTATGTATTTTATCAAACTTTAAAGTGACTCCGGTTTTTGCTCGTCAGTTTATATTGTTCTTATTTTCCTTCAGTTTTAGAACTCCTTTTACATAAATGCCTATCAAATTCCAAATTCTAGATACCGTAAATTTTTTCTTACATATTCGTATGGCACATGGATTGACAAGGGATTTTGATTATAATGCAATTTTTAATTGGACTAAACCTCAAAAAAAAAAACAGTCTACTACATGGTAACAGCCAACAGAAGAAAAACACTTATTTTCTTATTTTGTATATAATTAGATAGCTGAATACTCAAGACAATAGAATGAATAACAAAATTTGGATCCACAGAGTACGTTTTACAAATCTCTTAATATATAAACAGAACATGTACTGCATATCAGCAAATTTTCTTTCTATATATTTTCGTTCTGGTTGGCTAAGGCAAACTGTATGCAAAACAACATAAGCTTTACATTTGAATAACTTCTGTAAAAAATACGTACAAAAATCTTCGAATCGATCTCCGAGTTCCTTGTAGTAAAGTTGGTAACTAAACCGATACACCAAAGTGGTCTTATTGGAAATGTCTTTTTTTAATTGAAAGATATTTTAGGATATTCGTGAAGTTTTTATAGTATTAAAGAAAGCAGGCATTTTCTTACCAAAAGGGTAACCAGAAGGACTCTTAACTTTTTCGTATGAGTACTTATATGATATAAATGCTATAATTATTCGCACTCTTAAGCGACAGTGCTGCCACTTGTTAGGCACTAACGGAATAATAATAATTATTATTATTATTATGATTATTATTACTATTACGTTTAAATATCATATAGGTAACTTCCCAAATAAATCTAACAACAGGAAATTCCATAAAATATAAAATATATATTAACGAAAAATATCTTATAACAAATTAATGCTGCGAGAAATGCTACATTTTCTTTCGCAATTTAAGATCATAATGATATTACTTTTGCAGTTTTGGTTGCTGCTTCCGGTTTATTTAATTTGACACCATTAAGATTTATATTTTGGGGAAAGTTTGCAGCACAGAATAAAAGAGAAGATTTTTGATAACGTTATAATGCCTTGCTTGTCAAGTTTAATCACAACACGTATTTTGTGTCGAGCGGAAAAGAAAAATGGTCCGTTATTTTTTACAGAGCCGAGGCTTAGTTAATAAATTAAAATACCAATATACATAGGTTGGGAGAAAGTATTTTCCGATTAGTTGTTCATTCATAATAGTGACGGATACTTTTTAATTACTTCTTTCATAAATCCTAAGAATTATTAAATTGACAACAAAACCTTTATTGCCTTTAATTGGCTAAATGGAGAGTGTTATAAGAGTAAAAGTGCTAGTTTTCAGTAACTTATTAAACTTAGAAAAAATAACTATTAATTTCCAGTAACTGAAATATTTGTTTACCTCTGAAAAACTTCTAGACTAATATTTAATTAGTTTTATAAAAGCCATTTACACACATCACGCGCCCCTAAACAAGTAGAATGCCGACTAGACAGCATTTAGAGTATTTAATTTGTATAAGTTTGTGCACGAGAAATAGGAAACATGCATGTATTTTTGATTCGATAAATTAAGCAAGTCACTAGAAACTCAAAAATGTTATTTTGATGAAAATTACTATGATAATTTATCTAAAAAAACTGCTTTTCGGCATAATACAGCCTGTTCAAAATGAAGTAGGTACTATTGCTAACTTTCTTATTGAGCTACGAATTCGAATAAATTAGCAAAGTATTTTGTATTTTTTTACGCTGATTATTATGCTGATGTCAAGAAAACAATTATTGAACATCAGAATCACGTGATATTAAAAAAATGTTTTTTTTTTCAATGGAATACCCTATACCTGCTATAACCGTTTGATAGTCAGTGAAACTGTAAACATTTTTTTTTACTACATAATATCGCTAAAATTTATAATATCTGAGATATTTACATTTAAATGTAAAGGGTGTAGCAGGATAAGCATGACGAGTTGGCCCCCAAATGGCAACCTATATCGAAACTTATGTTATATCATCGGCTTGATGTACGAACATGATTTATATAAGTTTCGCCGCCGGACTCCGCTTTGCCCTTGAGATATGGACAAAAATGACCGCACGCATGACTATCGTTCAAAGAGGCATATCTTGAAAACTAACTAAGCTAGAGAGGTAAAACCAACGCGAGGCTTCAGGTAACCTTACAGAGTATATTCTATATTTTTTTTAGATTTAACGAATAATTACGCACAGTTTTAAAAAAATAAAGAAAAAAAATATTAATTTTTTTTTCGTGTTCCCTCCGACTTACAATCACTAAAATAATATATGTTGTAATCCTTTATGTGCACTAGTAGCCATAAAAATTGCGTTAGAAAAAACGTGGTGCAACACTTCGAAAAAAAAATAAAATTCACCGCGCACTACATAATATAACGATACAAACTTGACATAGGACACATATAGACATGTTTATGAATTGAAATTATTGATAAAAAAAGAAATAAAAAACCAGAGCCAATGTTTAATATTAGTTCGTAGTATTATTAACATTTTTGATAATTAAATTATAAAAACAAAACAATGTTAATCATCATCGCCGTTGTAATTAATTACAACTGGAATATTTTGAGTCACAAATATCTTTGTTAGTAACTCAGCAGGTCGCAAGATTCTGGATAACTACCGTCCATATGATAAATAATAAATTACAGCTGCCGCATGAGAACAGCATCCCACTGGGCGGTTGCCGTTAGGACAATCGCAGCAATAACGATGAATGCTGTTGTGATCAGCAGCGTCAGACATGTAATCAATGAAAATACGATAGACTTTGCTATTTGTATGTCTTGATTTGACTTCTGCTTTGATCATATTAGGTACGGATTTTACATGTGTATTGAAAGATTGTTTTTATCGTCCAATAATTCGGCCAAATAAGATAGAGTCTGTGAAAAGTGATAAGAGACTGTGAATAGAATCTTGAGCTTGAACGCAGAAAGTCAAGTAGTTCAAATGCATTTGAATGGTAAACATATTGAAATGCATCATTGAACGGTAACCGCACAGTGGGATGCTGTTCTCATGCGGCAGCTGTAATTTAATACTTATCACGTACTAACAAAGATATTTGTGACTCAAAATAGTCCATTTGTCGTTAATTACAATAGCGATGATGAATAAGATTTTTTTTCCTTATACTTTAATTAATACAAAAATGTTAATAATAATAATAGTAATACTAATAATACTAATAATAATACTACGAATAATAATAATAATAATAATTCTAATAATAATACTAATAATAATAATAATAATAATAATAATAATAATACTAGTAATAATAATTTATTTATTTATTTATTTATTTATTTATTTATTTACGGGCAAACCCCATTTACAATTATACTTAGTTTACTAAAATTTATTAAAACTTACGCAATTATTCTAACATTATACCAACAGTTACAGTTCCAGTCGAGACACATTTCTCTTAAAGGAATTGAAGGAAGAGTTAAAAAAGTCAAGGTCAATTCTATTTCCATTGCTAACTATTCTAGGTATGGGAGAAGTCTTACCGTAGTTGCACCTATGATGGTCAAGAGCAAAGAGAGTGTGATTTCTTGTGTTACTTGGTGGAACTCGAAATTTTATCATTTGTAGGAGATCAGGACATTCAATCATTCCATTCACAATTTTATATAAAAAATAGATATCCGATCTGATTCTACGTTCAGAAAGTGGCTCCAGACCCAGTCGCCGCAACAGACCATCATAGGGTTCACCAGGCAACCTAAATTTAAATGATATAAACCTAGCATATTTTTTTTGTACTCTTTCAATGCGTTGAATATACACCAAGTAGGACGGTGACCACACACAGGTCAGGTATTCGAGACAAGACCTAACAATTGCTTTGTATACATTATTAAAGCTTACTATATTCTGAAAGTCTCTAGTAGTTCTACATATAAAACCCAATAGCTTCAATGACTTGTTGATAATATGTTCATAGTGTAGATGAAAATCTAGTTTAACGTCCAAGTGTATACCCAAGTCACACACGGTGGTAACCCTCTCCAATACGCACTCATTTAGGCTATAATCATATTCAAGCGGATGCGCTTTGCGATGGAAGGTCATAATCTTACACTTTTGAATGTTCAGGTCCATTCCATTCCGAACACACCACTCACTCACTCTATCCAAGTCACCCTGTATTCTCACAGCGTCGTCAACCGAGCCGACCGTTGCAAACAATTTCAAATCATCAGCAAAGAATAGCGGCCGTGAGAAGAGGATAGCCCCCCGTAGGTCATTAATAAATATGTTAAATAGATAGGGACCCAAATGGCTTCCCTGTGGTACACCCGATGTAATTGGTATTTCCCTTGAAACAAACCCCTTAACCCTAACCAACTGTTTCCTGTCACTTACGTATGATATTAGCCACTCGAGCAAGGTCCCGGCAAAGCCGAAGGATTCTAACTTTTGTGTCAAAATACGGTGATTCACGGTGTCGAACGCCTTGCTAAAGTCCGTATAAACAGCGTCTACCTGAAAACCACTCTCCAATGCGTCCAACACCGTTTGTGCAAAAATGACCATACCCGTAGCCGTAGATTTACCCCTACTAAAGCCGTGCTGTTCCTGATTGATGCAAAACATTACTGAATTTTTAATATGATCACAAACTATTTTTTCAAAAAGCTTAGGGATTGAACTCAAAATAGAAATTGGTCTGTAATTCTTAGCGTCCGACTGATCTCCCGACTTAAATATTGGAGTAACAAAACTGTATTTCCACTGCTCAGGAAAAACACCGCTCTGAAGTGACAGCTTAAAGAGCAAATAAATAGGACTCGAAAGGGAATATACACAGTTTACCAAAAATCCAGGTGGTATCCCATCCGGACCTGGTCCCTTATTTATATTTAAATGCAAAATGTTTTCAAAGACTTCTCCCAACGTGACCGCAACATAACACAAGTGCAAATCCTTGTCATCAGGAAGGCCAGGCAGGTCATCAGCACCAACAGCTAGCTTGTACACACTTTGAAAATGTGTCGCAAAAATGTCCACTCTAGCTTGTACACACTTTGAAAATGTGTCGCAAAAATGTCCACTATCGACTGCCCATCGCTCCCCGCCTGCCCATCCAAATGTAGACAACTCGGAGCACCACTGTTCCCCCTTCTTGAGTTCACAAAGTTCCAAAACTCTTTGGTGTCATTATTTAGATTATTCTCAACCTTATTTATATATGCTACATAACACTTGTGCTTCACAATACCACATTGCGACCTCAAGAGGGAAAACTTCTCGTAGTGGCACCATAAGCCAGTCTGTTTGTATTTTTTATGACATTCTTTCTTTTTAAAAATTAAATTTTTAAGTTCATTTGAGTACCATTTGGGAAACTTTGGATTCTTCAGACGGTAAACCGGAACAAACCGGCTGATCCCCCAGTACAATAGTTCATCGAAAGTGCTCCTTGCTTCATTTATGTCCCCGATGGACCCCAGCACACCGTCCCAATCAATCGAGTGATAAAAGTTATTTAGGCCAATATAATCCGCCCTTTTAAAGTCATAAGAGTAAGTATCGTATTGTAGATCATTAGACCGAACTGAACAAGGGACGTCAATTGCCAGAGCAGGGTGATGCACATAACATTCATGCGCAATGTTCACAGCAGCACATTTATCATGTGCGAACACCAAGTCTAACATTACATTGTTGACATTTGGAATGTTATTTACCTGGAAGAGCTGATTATAAGCAAAGCAGTCACCAAGACATCTAACCATTTCTCTGCTGTCCTGCGGTGCACACACACCCAGCTCATCATTAACCCAGTTGACATGAGGCAAATTGTAGTCGCCCACCAAGCACAGTCTATGGCGCGGATATTTTCGTGATATGCAGTCTACAGCAGAACAGTGGGCCTGGATAATCTCAACGGTTTGAGGCTGCGGCAGATAAACTGCTCCAATGATTAACTTCTCTGAACCGCTACAAATAGAGACAAACAGCTGCTCAACATTGCTTTGTTCATCAGTTATCAAAAATGACTGGTAATGACTCCGCACCGCAATCAACACACCGCCACCCCAACGTTTTAGGCTAGTCAACATTGACCTGTCCTTCCTGTATATTTTATAGTCCGTCATACCTAACTCAGCATCGTGAATATCCTGATTTAACCAAGTCTCTGATAGCACTATGATGTCGTAGTCACAGTCGGACATGCTTAACAATAACTCCCTCAATTTAGTTCTAATACCTCTTACGTTCTGGTAATAAATGTGCACTTCAGTCCTTGTTTTACCCGTCGATTCTAGTTTTTTCCATAAGCAGGGGCCAATGGCGGGCCAATCGGAGTAGAGACAATCCTTGGTACACCCTTAAGGTATTTAATGGTTAGATTCTTTTCACCATTACTAAGGCGATCTTGAAGCTGTGCTTGTAGGCCCTTAAGATGTTGCCTCTGAACGAATGTCTGATCGTTGTCAATCCTTACCGCTTCATGGGAAATTTTGGATCTATTTTTTAACACCTTCATAGCGGCTGTGCTACTGCTCATGATAGCCTTTACAGGCCTTGTCTTCTCTCCTCTCTTTCCCACTCGTACGACCTTGACCACCTCACCATCACCGCCAATATTGTGAAGGACCTCCTTCACCTTGGCGGCATCGTGTGCAATGCGAGCTTGGGTATCGCTAGATGTCGATTCAGCGATATTGTAAAACATTACGTTCTTCTCTCTACGTCTTCTATCTTCAATCTCCTCTATGACGTTATCGCTAGCCGTCTCCTTAGGTGCTACAGCGTCCGTGGAGTCAACAGGATTTTGTAATTCTCCAACCGTTTGCTTTAGTACAGCAACTTCATTTTCCAAACTGATGATTTTGTCATTCTTGTCTTTAGATAACTCACGTAGTTCTTGGAGAGTGTCACGTATTTCCTTTCCTTGATCTAGCATAAGAGTTAACATTTTTGATATCAAGGAAATCACGTCTTTATTACTTGCATTGCTTTTACTCTGAAGAGTCGCTACCTGGCTTGCAATTTCAGACATAGAAATTGTCGTAGGCCCGTCGGACGGCGTCTTGTGAGCGCTGCTTCCTGTGTTGCTTGATTTGGAGGTGCTACTAGAGGTCGATCCTTTTGGCTGGTCATTACTGCCTGAAGCATGGCCCATGGAAACTCGCTTCACTCCGCTTGACTTACATGTTTTGCATTTCCAATCATGTGATCCCATCTTTTCACATTGCCGCCATATTTTATTGAACTCAGCAGTGCTGAGACCCGAGCAGCCCTTGTGTATCCAAGAACAGCAGATTCTGCACTCCACTGTATGCTGATTTGATCGAATATCACGATCGCAAATAGGACACATGCAACGATCCGCCATTTTTTAGAAGAGCGGAATTGTTTTTGGTTAATTTAGACGGCGAGATTGGGAGCAAATCCTCCTACACTACATTAAACATAATACGTGCACGGGCTCGAAGCAGAGATGTCAGCAAATCTTCTGCACTATTTCGGAGTTCCGATATCTCAACAAAAAGCTATGTTTTTTTACTTCTTAAGGGTTGGAATAGTTTAAATAATTCACCTGTTCTATTGTTCTATAATAATAATAATACTAATAATAACTAATATTAAACATTGGCTCTGGTTTTGTATTTCTTTTTTTATCAATAATTTCAATTCATAAACATGTCTATGTGTTCTATGTCAAGGTTGTATAGTTATATTAGTTAGTTTTCAAGATATGCCTCTTTGAACGATACTCATGCGTGCGGTCATTTTTGTCCATATCTCAAGGTCAAAGCGGAGTCCGGCGCCGAAACTTATATAAATCGTGTTCGTACATCAAGCCGATGATATAACATAAGTTTCGATATAGGTTGCCATTTGGGGGCCAACTCGTCATGCTTATCCTGCTACACCCTTTCCATTTATTATCGCAGGCAACCGTGTACCGTATTTAGCGGTCTTCCTCGACAACTTATCCACAGGCGGCCATCACAAAAATAAAATTAATACATGTAGTTTCGATTAATTAATGATTTAAGATGGTGCGAACCAATTTTATAGCGTATCCGCGTTCACCAGACATTACTCCTTTCGATTTTTATTTTTGGGGGTTTCCAAAAAACGAGATTTATAAAAAAAACAGTACAATAATGTTGATGAACTACACGAATCTATTATTAATATTATCAATAACATCGATGGGCGAACCGATTTGTAGGCTACAAGGAAAGTTTTGAAATGTGCTCGGAAATGTGTAGAAGTACAAGGGGATGTGTTTGAACACTTGATTTGAATTTATAATATTTTTATTTTTGTTTATGGCAACTATAATCCCAATTAGTTGTCTTGGAAATTACAACAGAAAATGTATGCCATTTTTAATACTATTTTTTAAAATTCGGTATTATAAATAGCATTATAATTATTATAAATCATTAATGACAACTACACGCATTAGTTTTTTTTTTGTGCCGCCTATGGATGAGTTGTTGAGGAAGAACATTTAATACGGTAGACAGCCGCCTGCGATAATAAATGAAAAATTACATTTAAATGTAAATATATCTCCCTTATATATTAATTTTAGCGATATATAGTAAGACAAATTTTGTTTAGAATTTCACTCTCTATCAAATGGTTATAGCAGATATAGGACATTCCATTTAAAAAAATACATTTTTGTTAATATCGCGTGATTCTGATGTTTAATCGTTTTTTTGCAGCATAATAGTCAGCGTAAAAAAATACACTACTTTGCTAATTTAGTCTAATTCGTTGGTCTTATCATAAGAAAGTTAGCAATAGTGCCGACTTCATTTTGAACAGGCTGTATATTATAATTTAAAAAGCAGCAATTTACGCACGCCTACAAGTGATAGATATTAGGGAGATTTTGCAAGTAGAAATTCCAGACACGCTAACCCCTAAACGCTAAAATATAAAGTGATGTTTGAAACATGCGATAAAAATGAAGAAATGTTAAAATCCCTAAGCCATTTGTGGTCGGTTTAGAAAGTCAATTAGAAACTGTAGCAAAAACTCTGATTAAAACACCACTCTAAAGTTTAGCGTTTAAGGGTTAGCGTGTCTGGAATTTCTGCTTAAAAAATCTCATTAATCTCAGAGACAAGTCTCCTCTGTAGAATACCTGATTGGACATAATTTCAGATTTCAGATACGACAAAAAAATTGTAATATAGATATTGTACTACGATTTTTAATAATAATTAGAAACGCTTATTTTGAATTACGTTCCTTTAAGTAAAGAAAAAGAAATAAGAGACAAAATTTTAGCACACTAAAAGCCCTTTTAAGCTTTTACCTTATAAAAGTGACTTTCCATAAAATGAACTTAAAACCATGTCCATAAGTCTTCCGCCGCCAAGAGTTAATAACAATTAGGTTTTAGCAAACCCTGCAGAATACGCGAGACGACATCCATCCTTTTAGTTTAATTTATTTTTAATTAAAGCTGTCGTATGTATGGCACCGGGCCAGGACAATGTCGCCCAGAGCCTGCCAGGCTTTGATTCTCTTCGAAAGTTCTATAAAACAGACAATGGCGGGTGTAGTCAGGATACTATTTATTGGCTATAGGGCTGATGCGCGGGAAAAGTAGTATATGTCTAAAATCCTAGTTTTCAGTTATGCGCGATTTAACTTTGTTGCCGTTTGTGAAATTAGTGAAAAGGTATACCTCGAATATTTTTTTACCAATATATGTATTAGGTAATAATATTCCTTTTATCATTGCAAAATAATATATAAAACTTTTTGTTTATTTTTATTGCGAAAAATACTATATTGTGTACCTGGTAGGAAAAATATCATATTGTCAGACGAGGACGCAAATTGGTGGCACAGCCGAGTCCAGCATGCATCCGAGACCGAGGATATGTTTTTCCTACGAGGTGCACATACTATTTTTTCTGCGATCGAAAATGAAATAGAATAAATAATAAAATAAAATTAAAAATTTTTGGTAAAAATTTATTAACATGACCTAATAGATCGCTTATGCTTAGCTTTGCGGTTGCTTGACAACCGCTGTTTAATTATTGTTGTTTCTTTATGAGAAGCAGTGGCAGTACAAATTTCGCTTTGCAGTGCAATTTTCGCTTGTTTCCTAAAAACGACGAAAAAATGGAAAGTGACGACGAACTTGGACTGGGAACTCCGCCAGATGTTAAGGAAATTGCAAATTTAGTGATATTTTTCTCTTTATTCTCATTGTTTAGCAACGGTTAACAATAATGATTCACAAAATGACTTTTGTGGCGTCAAAACACGCCAGAAATACTATCATACACTAGTTTTAATATTGGGTATGGTAGTAAAAGTAGACTTATTCTTCTCTTCCAGCTCGATTCTAGAAGGTTTTTAGACATTATATATATATATATATATATATATATATATATATATATATATATATATATATATATATATATATATATATATATATATATTATATATATATATATATACAGCGTCTGCCCAGATTTGGTTACCAAATGGGACACCTTTTTATTTTTGATTTTATGAGAAAAAGTTATTCTTGATAAAAAGTTTTGCTTGTTGTGAAAGTAAGACTTGCATTGAAAAAAAAAGATTTGTTATACAGGGCGTAATAAAAATTTAAAAAAATGTTTAGGAACCTATTTATTTTAACTAACAGATCTTAAAAACAAATTTTAAAATAGCATGGAATTGTCGCTATTAATGTCGTTTGTAAATGCAAATAAATACTTTTTTAATGAAACGTTTCATTAAACTTCTTTCTTAATACCTCTTGTATGATTGAAAACCGTTTTTTTTTTGTGAAAAATCGAGTAACTTGTTTTTATAATCATACCTGTATGAGGTGCTGGTTTCATAATAGGTAAGAGGTAAGGGTGACGTTGACGATGATGAGCTCGATGTATTG
The DNA here is from genome assembly GCA_963971165.1 of Philopedon plagiatum. NCBI lineage: Eukaryota > Metazoa > Arthropoda > Insecta > Coleoptera > Curculionidae > Philopedon > Philopedon plagiatum. The sequence goes on along the minus strand of OZ020192.1, from coordinate 98,628,219 downwards.
CTTCATGATACACAGGAACCCAAAAAAAGTCTTGAACAAAGATCCCATGAATTCGGTTACTTAATTAAATATATCCGAACTGTTTTGAAGAAGAACAAACAGAAATATTTTAAACCAAAATTTATTTACGCGATTCCTGGAGACATGGATATACGATTAGTTATTGTCACTGGATAATGGGGTATTATGAAGATCATCAAAATTTTGGGTTTCAAATTTTGTTTTCGTCGGAGCGACTTTTACCACCAACGGAATTTTTTCATCACAAAATTCGAGGTTTTGGAGTACAACTAATCCTTACTGGGTAGTAGAATGTCGCAGTTAAGTGTCTCACAAACTTAACGTTTGGTGTGGTGTTTTAAAAAAATAATTTTAGGACCAATTTTTTTCGATAATGACATTACCGGACAAATATTTCTAACTTTTTTGCAAAATGACTTTTCTGATATTATGGATGAACCGTCCCTGAAGGCAAGGCAAGATTTAATATTTCAGTTAGATGGTACCCCTTGTCATTTCCCTGCAGAAGTAAGAGCCTGGCTTAAATTCAATTTTAAAATTGAGCGGACTTCGAATCAAGATGATAATTTTGAGGATTGGCCGTCTAGGTCCCCCGACCTCACATCTCTTGATTTCTTTTGGGGACGAATTAAGGAAATTATTTACAAATACAGACCTGAAAATCTTATTCAATTAAAAAACAGGATACGAGAAGCATGTGAAGAAATCCCAGCCGATCATGTAAGACATGCATTTTGCCACTTTAAGAAAAATCTTATCAAGTGCATTAAAAATATCGGTGGTTCTGTTGAGACCTAAAATTTGTTTTTAAGATCTGTTAGTTAAAATAAATAATTTCCTAAACATTTTTTAAAATTTTTATTACGCCCTGTATAACATATCTTTTTTTTTTCAATGCAAGTCTTACTTTCCAACAAGCATAACTTTTTATCAAGAATAACTTTTTCTCATGAAATCAAAAATAAAAAGGTTTCCCATTTGGTAACCAAATCTGGACAGACGCTGTATATATATATATATATATATATATATATATATATATATATATATATATATATATATATATATATATATATATATATTACGAGGCGATATCTCGAAAACGCTTTAAAATAATTGAATGAAATTTTGGTGCGTTAACTGGAAGATGGGGGACATATTATTATTTAAACATATTTTTGACATTTACCTTCTCTCTCTATTTTGAGAATTTTAAGTGGGATGATGTACTTTTGTTTATCAAATTGGAATCTACGTAAAAAACTACGTATAAGCAAAACAAAATTTTGATTTGCTCTTTCGGTTACGGAATTATGATTTATTAGGTTATAGAATAAAGTAAATCAAATTATTTGCATTTAAATTCAACTTATTTATCGCCTGTCATGCTTATGAAGTTCGAAATGTTCCTCTTCAACTTAAAAACACCTCACTCTTTTTCTAAATGAATCCCGTACCCGCTGTAACATTTCAGGTGTCACTAATACGCAGGCAAAGCGGATTCAGTAATATCATCTAAAGTTTTAGGTGCAGTCACTTTGTCCTTTATAAAAACCCACAAGAAAAGTCAAGAGGGATCAAATCCGGGGACAAAGCAATAAAATGAGAAATAATCGTTAAAACGTCAAAATTCTCAACTGACTCAAGTAAAAATAATGCATTTCCAAAGAAACGAATAATAATTCTGAAATAAGTGAACTTGATTTATTAGTAAAATTTATTTATTTTTTAAATTCAATCAAAATTTAGTTAATTCCATAACCGAAAAAGCAAATCAAAAAAATTTTTGTACGCATTCGTAGTTTTCTATGAGATTCGAATTTTATAAACAAAAGTACATCATCCCATTTAAAATTGGAAAGTTATCGTCCACCCCTCAAAATAGAGAAAGTGGATAAATATCAAAAATATGTTTAAATATATCCCCTATCTCCCTATTACCGCGCCAAAATTTTATGAAAATATTTTAAAGCGTTTACGCGATATCGCCTTTTAATACTTTAAAAACTTACCCTGTACAGCAATGAGTCCATTAATTATTAACTTAGCGGGTTTTGCCAAAACCAAAACCGTTTTGGTCAATCAGAAACAAAATGTTAATAGCAATCATCAAGTGTATTACAAAATATCATTAAACATTATTTTAAGGTGAAAATGTGACTTCTAATGAACTTTTTCTGGATTTGCTTAGATTGTATTTATGTTTTATATTCCAAACAATTCGTCTTAGTATCTTCGGCAGTTCTGAAAATATTTTAATTCTACATACAATACAAACATTTTCTTGTAAAGAAACTTCAGTAACATAGTAAGAAACTCAATAACATTCTTCTGGTAGCCTTGACAAGTCAAACAACAAAAGTTCTCTATGTCACAAATTAAAAAAATCTCTAGTGTTGCTAACAAAACTAGTTTAATTATTTTACTATGATTAATTTAATATTAATCGACTAAATTATTCTCTTGGAAATTAAATTTGTTGAAAAAACATGTTTACCAAACAACAAAAATAATTTATAAAATTATAAATTAATTTATGTAGACAGATTCACCACGATGCAATGGTTTTTAGCATTAGATTCATTAATATTTATCCTAAATCAATGTGGATCTAATTAAATATTAATTATTTTTAATTGATTTTTCATTTGAATGGAATCCGATAAATTAGTATAGAGTATTGTATATTAATATACATGAATTCTAGTTCCACCAACTAAATTGAAAAATTACGACGAAATTAGATAAAACGCTTTAAAAATAAATTTGAACTCTATTGTTTTAACTGTAGCGTTTAGCTACAACATTACATAAAGTTAATTATAAATTGGCATATTAATTTAATATACTTAACTTTAAAATGCTACCTGGGTACTACCAAGTTGTCTGGCGTATTCAGCATAAATACCGAAAAAAATAGTACTACATATAGAAACATACAAACATCGCAAAAAATCAATATAACGGAGTACCTATGCCAATTTCTTTTTTTTTTCAGGTATTTGGTCGTTTTCTGTAATTACAATATAGTTTTTAAATTCTATCCTTTTCCAACTTGAAATAAATCAATATTGAAGGTACCAATTCCGAGTACCCTGAACAAGATATTCCTAATTAAATTTAAAAAACCTTGTTCCTAGTACCACCCTGATCACCCAATTTATCCAATTCTTTATTCTTAACTAGATTATACAGGTTGTTTTATAAAGTGTTACAAGGCGATATCTCGAAAACGGTTTACATTATTTTCATGAAATTTTGGTGAGTTAATAGGGGGGATATGGGGGACATATTTAAACATATTTTTGACATTTACCTCCTCTCTCTATTTTGAGGGGTGGGAGTAACTTTGTAATTTTAAATGGGATGATGTACTTTGGTTTATAAAATTCAAATCAAAAAGCAACGTATGTGTACAATTTTTTTTTGGTTTGCTCTTTCGGTTACGGAATTATGATTTATTAGGTTATAAAATAAAAATAAATATCGACCGTTTAATTTCAACTTATTTATAGTCTGTCATGCTAAAAAAGTTGTTCGAAATGTCCCCCTTTAAGTTCCAAACACATTCTCGCTATTTTTCTAAGTGAACTTCGTACCCGCTCTACCATTTCAGGTGTCACTAATAAGCCGGCAAATCGGATTCGGTCTTTCATATCATCTAAAGTTGTAGGTAAAGTCGCCATCACTTTGTCCTTTATAAAACCCCACAAGAAAAAGTCAAGGGGGGTCAAATCCGGGGACCTAGCAATAAACTGAGAAATAAGCGTTAAAACGTCAAAATTCTCAACTGACTTAAGTAAAAATACTGCATTTTCCTTCAAACGAATTATACTTCTGAAATAAGTAAACTTGATTTATTTGGATTTTGAAACAAAAGTAAAGATAAAACTGAGCAACTTTTTCAGACAGCACTTCTCTTATAAGGAAAAATAGAGGTATATTACTCCGTGGTAAAATTTGTTTTTGGCCTCCATGCATAAAAAAGTTGATTTTTCTGAACATAAATCGTGTTCTTTTACTGAGCAAAAAGTTTTATGCAGAATTACTTTTCATCGGAAAATTAATAATTTGGCCAATTGGCGCTATACGCAACCTCGTTCGAAAACACCATGTATATTTATATTTTTATATTACAAAGAGAGTAAAAAAATTAGCAATCCTTTTTTAGGAACTTTCAATGTTCTAATTAATTAAAAAACTATATAACTGAGCATCAGTCGCCATCCCACTTATGACATAAATCTCTTTATCGGAGTTAACATGACACGTTGGTATATAGTCTTGACAAAGCATGAGCAAACAATAAGTTCCACTTGCTTATTTTATTGCTTTCTACTACTGTTTTAACAAAGTTCGGCATAAAACGGAATGAATGTTTGCCAAAAGCATCGTTTTATTCCTCGAAGTTGTTGATTGGCCTGCAGAGAAAACTTTTCAATCGTCAGCGCTTTGGCGAGTATTCGATTTGAATAATCAGCCGCAGATATATTGTCTTTATTCTTGTGAAAACTTTTTCATTAAAAGCATTTTCGGTTGAGATAAAACTTTTCCTGTTTTGGCGTTAGGCGAATATAGAAATATTTTGAATATTTATAATGAATTGTTTATCTGCTTAGTATTAAAATTGGAAAGTTTTAATTATTAAGATGGGTAGTCAATGGATTTCTAAGTAGTTTCTTATTTTATGCCAGCTTCTTCATCTTACAATAATATACACTAGTTTTTCTTATATACAGTAACTCCAAAAGTCCCGCATAAATTAGATAATAACTGAAGGAAAAAAATTCGAAAAAGCGCGTCCGTCAATTTCCATTTTTAATTGCACATATTTGACATGATAAAATAGTATACAGGATATCTCATAAAGGAGTTATGGCCTCCTTGATTTTTTTTAAATGGAATGCCACATTTTTTACTAGGTTTTTAAATTGTATGAGATATTCAAAGCATATTTCATGTAACACATCCTATACCGATTTTGAGCTGTTTTCGAGATATTAACGTCTAAAATAAAAATAATATTGGCTGCATTCGAAGTAGACAATTTTTATTTAATTTAAAATTTTAATAATTTTTATTTTTACTTTTTTAATTTTTTTATTTTTTATTTTTTTTATTTAATTAAATGTTCAAATTGCCTTCAATTCGCTTCTTGGCAGTATCCAAGTCGGTAGACAAACTCCTTTAAAACATTATGGACCACTTCTGGCATTATTTGCCTAATTTCATATGGAATTATTTTTTTTTAGTTCTTCGATATTGTCGGGTTTATTAAAATAAACTTTTTAGGATCCGAAGATCTAGCTGGCCACTCTATTTGTCCCCTTCTACCTATCCATCTTTCATGGAAAACCGTGTCCAGATAATTTCGAACATCGATAAAACATGGGGCGGCGCACCATCTTGTTGATTGGTACTAAATTTCAGCAGCGGGTTGCCTCTGCATTTGGAAATAAAGATGCCAAAGCGGAAACAAATTCGTTTTGAAGAAAATCCAAGTAGCATTGGCCAGTCAAGGTTTCCTAAAGAAAAATGAACCTATTACTCGATCTCCGACGATACCGGCTCAAACGTTCACTGGTTGTCGGTATTGTGTGTGAGCTTCAGTCCTCCAATGACGATTTTCTGACAGTGTTATCTGTTGACTACCCCATTAAGGCAAAAAGTAGATTCATCGGAAAATATTATTTTGCGGACGAAATATCCGTCGTTAGACAAATATTCATCATAGTTTCGCCAAATTTTATTCTTCGATCCGGATCATCTTTAGTTAATTCATGGAATAACTTTATTTTGTAGGGTAGGAATGATATTTATTATTTGTTAAAATGTTTCTGACAGACCTTGCTGCAAGGTGGTTATGGAGAGCTAACAATTCTGTAGTTTTATGAGGATTTTCTTCTACTAAAAGAAGAATATTTAATTTTATGTCTTCCGAATGTGGGGGTCTGCCGGACCTTGGAAGGTCTCTTACATGTCCAAAGTCTTTAAATTTCTGTTCTATTCTACTAACTGAACTGCTGATCTGGGTATTAATGATTAAAAAGCTGGCAAACCTTCAATTGTGCATTCGGTGTCCATATCCTAGAATCGATAAAATTTCAATTATTTGCCATTCAGTCAATTTAATCATGTTTAGGGATAATCCTGAAGCCCTTTTTGCAAACTAGATTAATAATAAATTAGTTTAAAAATGGGACTTACTCTTATAAAAACTGGCGTTTTAATTACTTTAATACTTTGAATTAACTGACAACAATAAAATACCTGATTTATTTGACACGTTGTGGTACAAAATACATTAAGGCTGTGTACCGTTGTCAAACCTGGTTAACTACTCGGTATAATGCAGTAAACCAATGGTAACACTGGTTCCTGAAAGAACCGGTTTTACTACGGAACTACTCGGTCGTTTCTGTTAGATTTCTGTTTATTTTTACGGATATCGACTCAACCTAAAAACATACCTCTCCTCCTGCTTCCAACATTTTAAAACAAATGATTTTTAACATTTGTGGAAAAATAAATTTAAATTTAAACAAAAAGCAAAACATAAACAACAAAATGACATAACAAACCGGAAAACCCGCGAGGAAGCATCGGCATCGGTTCCTTCGGTGACATTAATGACAGATATTTTTCATGAACCGCGATTCCATTCTTACCAACTTTTCAGGTTACCGATACTTACGGGACACAAAACCGTAACCGAAGTTGAGAACGGTACACGCCCTAACTATGCTTAGAATTTCTTATAGAATTTAAAAACCTTGTAAAAATGTGGCGTTCTTTTTAAAAAAAAAACTATCAATGACGTCTAAACTCCTTTATGAGATATCCTGTGTACTATTTTATTATGTCAAAAAATGCGCAATTAAAAATAGAAATTGACGAGTCATTTTTTCGATTTTTTCCGTCTATTAATATCGAATTTATGCGGTCACTGTATGTAATTCCTCTATAACTTATATTGAGTTGGTTACATGTTTTCTGTGTAAGAAGCACAACGAATAAAGCATAGGTAAAAGAATTTGGCATCTAAGACAAGGCCGAACTGGTATAAAAGTGTAGGAACAATTAAAAAGTTCAATTCACTAAATTTAAATCGGATTTTATTGAGCCAGCAACTAACTAACTAGCAACTATGGAGGACTTGAAGGGAGGAGACCGATGGACATTTTAAATTTCTGTCCCTGTTTTTGGTCAGTTCGCTAGTTTGCCGATAGAGGCGCTCTGTTTGTTAGTGAGTCTAATTTTTCATAGAAAGTGTGGTGTTTTTCTCGTTTGCTTGTCGAAAACACTTTATTATTAATTTTGTTTTTCTTAATACGATTGACAATGAGTAACGGTAAATCATATAAAAGAAGGGTTTGCTTTGTGCTGGGGTGTAAAATAGCTCAAGAAAGAACGCGGTGAAAACAACCAAAGCTTTTTCGTAGCTTCTAATGTAAGTTAATTTGCTTATAAGCTATAAATAAGGGCTAACAAACTCATGCAAATGGTATATTATGGTGTCGAGTTTATGGATATTTCTTTCACTACATCACGGTCGTGTATTTTGCACACAGCACAACCAAAAAATATATTAAATTAAAAATAGTTTAATTTGTTTCTTTTTTGTAAATGTTGTATAAGACACTACTATTCAGGTGACTATTACTAATTCCTGAAATAAATGGGGCCATATTACTATTTCATAAATACCTTTGTACATAAAATACTATTGGAACCATGTACTGTCATGTATTGATTGAAATTATAAGTAAATTTAACATCAATATAATTGTGAGGTAAATGGTAATTACAAAAATCATAGCCACATTTTATTGTACAATTATTTATTATTATACATTTTATTATTAATCCATCATAATTTTTCAACAATGACAACGAGCAATTCCTAAGGCTGATAAAATATTTGGCACCAGTGATGTTGTTTGTGCGTTGCACTTTCCGTCAGAAGGTATTTTGGTTGTGATGAGCATAAAGAAAACTTTACCTCCGCAATAATTCCATTCTATCTTGTCAGTAGAATGCATTTTATTTGTAAACAAATGAATCGCATTGACGAAGCTCGAAGAGAGAAAACCAAATGTTTAAGAAAACAATCAAAATTGTAAAGAAACTAATGAAAGATGGGGTAATATATTCATTCCTGACCAAAAATTAGCTAACTGTACAATCTTATTGTAATGATGTACTTAAGTAACAAATTTAAAGAATATAAATAAATATTTTTTTATATTTGTGTTTTTTTTTATTTAGAGTTGCAAAGTTGCTTACTTATCGAAAAAAAATGTTTTGTGGCTAGAATGTTTAATAACATGTACCTATTTTAAAAACCAAGCGTCGTTGGAACTACATATTGTTGGGTGTTCCAATAAGTGTGACAAAGTTGATTTACTTAACTATAAAAGTCGTTATTTGTTCCTTAAAGAAAAGAAACTAATTTAAATAAAAATAGTTATCGCGCCCATAAGAATCCATGTATTTCAAACATCATTTGGAACACATGCGCTGCTTGCGGCGAAATCGTAAAGCTGAATTACCGATGCAAATTTAAGGCCGCGGCCAACGTATTGCGATCGTTCTCCTCCCTTCAAGTTCTCCATACTAGCAACTAATTTCTAGTTCGACAGTTCGGTTTTGTCACAAAGTTGTTGATGATATGTCATTAAAACTAACCTTTCGTGTTATCATTTCTTGCTTTTCTTCAATGAATTTATCTATCAACACTATGTTGCCAAAATAAAAAACCTTTTATCGAAAACAACACTGTATGTTTTCAATTTTTACTTTCCTCCAGCGACTTTTCAGATTTTCATGTTTTAGGATCCATAAATCATCAAAAACATGTCGATGTGTTAAAGCGAAAACCTAAAAACTACTTGACCAAAAAATTAAAATTTTGCATGGCACTTTTCCCTGGCTCGAAAACCGGATACACTTCCGGTAAATTATATACAGAGTGAGCACCTTAAAAGAATTAATTTCTATTGTTATTGTTTTATTTCAGACGATTTATTTTGCAAGAATTATATTTTGTATACAGGCCTTTTGATGGTTTATATAAATGTAGGAACTTTCGATGTCTCAGATACAGGGTGAGCAACTTAAGAAAATCAAATTTTGTTGATTTTTGTTCTAATTGAAGCACTATTTATCTGATTGTGTGACAAATATTACTAATTTAATATTTATCTTGTGCAGCAGTAGGTTGTTATTATTAATAAAATTGTGCATTTATATAGAGTGTGCAATTTCACATAGATTTTTGTTTTATTTTTGCTTTAAATCGGAAATACAAGTTTGCAAAATGTATTTGGATGTGCATGCTTACATAGAGCTTTTAGTGACAACTTATATTTTTCATACCATACAGGGTGTAAAGAATAAAAAAATAATTGTGTTTAATTGTTGCTACAGCTATCGATCACTAGCTTAATAAAAATACCATTTTATACTGGGGCCGAGGATTTTACGTGGAAAATTACGAAAAAATGTGTATATTTTTACTATGAATATGTTTGTATTGTAATAGTACCTAAATAAACTACAATTTAATTTGTTGTTAGAACCGAGTAGTTAACGTAACTAATGTATTACTGTTGACGAAATAGTGTGCATTCTCAAATTTTGTTATACTTAACTTCATTCGCGAAGCAAGTTCTGTGCAAAGACTTTGGCATACTATTTTTTTAACTTATAGTAAAACCCAGAAACATATTAGCAATATAAAAGTTATTCCCTTTTATTCTTTATTTAAAATAATTTCTTAATTTAAACCGACGATTTTAAAAATGGACCCATAATTTTCAAAACAGACTGGTATTTAATGTTAGTGGATTTCCTTATATTAGGATTATGCCAATTAAAACAACGTTCCGTAAGAAACTGAGGATTATAATATTGTACTACGCATTTTAACAAAATACCTACATATTAATTCGTGAACCCGAATATAATCTGCGTACGCAGGAAAACAATTCCTTACCTATTAACAAGACGATTTTCAGCAGCTAGTCGATTAATATTCATTTTAAACTAATGTGAATCTTGTAAGTTATTTATGACCTCTAATCGGTTTTTGCAGTCGAATGGTCTCTGGGGAATTTATGTAAGTTCGCTGGAAATTTGATTCATGACTTCGCGAGCAGTGCATGCAGCTTTTAAGTGCTGTTGCGCCATAGTTCTACTTCACTTAGGAAGTAATACTTCCGAAGTATACCTCATTCTCATGAAGTTTGTAGGCAAAGTATTTTGTCTTTTTTAAATTATTAACGTTATTTGCTTTAGAGGTAATATGGTATACATACAGGGTGGTTCAGAAGATCTGCATGAAATTTAAATTTCCTTAATGCGTTAGTTTTGAGTAAAACGCGAGAACACTTGAATTAATTGAACTGTTTCCTCATTTTTCTGTAATATTTTTAGCCGCCATCCTTAAACCTCCTAACCCCCAGTCACCCCAACTTCGTTTTTCAAATGGCAACCCATGTCAAATTTCACAAAACTGTAGTCTTCTATCATAATCATCCTCGAAAACCTCCTGTACAAGGTATACCTTATATGGGTGATATCTTTGGCTTTTTACAAATCCTAAGACGGTTGATTTGGTAGAATCGTCATTTAGGGCTAATGCATTAGTTGAGGAATGAGGATTTTCATTAATAGGCAGGAATATATTAAGTTTTGTGTCTTCATTTACGGCAGGTGGTCGACCACCTCTAGGTAAATCCTTTACTTCACCGTGTTCCTCAAAACAACGAGGAGTCAAGAGAATTTATAATAAAAATGGGAGAAAAGCAAGGATGCTTGCTGAGACTACTACTGTTCTCGGTGGCACTGGATGAGGCAATAAAAGAATGTAAGAAAGAAATGAGAAGCTTAAAATTGAGACATTGGAAAAGAAGCAGACACAAATAATAGACCTGATGTTTGCAGACGACAGCGACTCCTGGCAGACACGGAAAAGGATCTACAACACAACCTAGAAATATTGGATAGAGAAATGGGTAAAATAAATATGAAGATAAATATAGAAAAGACGAAAACCATGATAATTAGGAAGTTTCCTATTTCAGAAATATCGAGTTACTTCAACATCATTAAAAAATAGTCTTTCACTTAACTTGTCAAACAAAAAAATCATTTCGATATCTTCAAAACTGACGAACTTATTGGTTGGTTGGTTGTGGTGTATGAATAATGATCCTAAACAATTTTATTTTCACGGAACTTTCAGGAATATTTGTTCGTGTACATGTATGGAGCATGGAGCTGATAGTTTTTGGTACTCATTGGCGTAGGGCTTGAGGGTTTTTAAGGGGGTCAAATGTCAAATGAAGAATATTCTAAAAATTTAAAAAAACCGTTCAATTTTCAGTAAACTTTTAGAAATATTTGTCGGGGTACATGTGTGTCTGTAATTAGTTTTTGGTTTTTGTACTCATTGCCGTAGAGCTTTAAATTTTTAGAGGATCCAGTTTTGAAAAAAAATCTAAAAACAGTTCAATTTTATTAAAATGTTGTTTTTGTGCGTTTACCATTTATAAAAACCTTATGCTTTCTAAAACATTCAAAATAGCGGATTGAATATTGCAACTGAATATAAAAGACTTTTAATTCCATTGGAATTTAGATTATCTGGATTTATTTGCAAAGTTCTGTGAACTATGTTTTAAATCGCCAAAAATGAAGTTAATTATATTGATTGATTGAGTGTGTGATTAAGTTTTATGGCTCTGGTTTAAACCAACTGGCCAGCAACTTTTTTGAAGAATAATATAGATTTAATTCTTTTCTTAAAAATATTTCAAAAAATAAGTTACTTCTTCAGCGCACCCCGTACATCGTGTAACACATAAATAAAGAAAATAATGGAAAATTCGATGTTATGATACGCTTTCTTTGTTGCATATCTATTATAAATATCTTCTAACATATCCTCACATTTAATTATATTCGAAAATGTATCAGATTTATCAAAAATGTTTATTGGGACTAGTTACACTGGTATTGGTGCATTTTGGAACAATACAGTACTTATATGAACATGTTTGTCGTATACCGGAAAATAGTATTACAAAATTATTGTATGCAACGTGAGTGAAAGGAAGAAAGAAGAAGGAATGACCGAGGAAAACTTGGAACGACGGCATAAGAGAAGAGGCAAAGAATAGGAGGATGGAGTGGAAAGACATAAAAAAACACACACGGGACAGGAAAAGTTGGAGGGAGCAATGCAGAACTGAACTCTACCCACATGCCTTAAAGGCATAGGATTAAGTAAGTAAATAAATATTCTGCCTCCGCAATCCAACAACATCAAAATTTCAATAAGTTGCCCCTCTGAAAACACCATTTTTATTAAAAACACACAGAACTCCTTTAAAGCTGAACAAGGAAACTGCTTAATTTATTGGAATTTTGTCTATCTAGTCAAAGAGATTAAGAATAAAAAAAGTGCATAATAAACATATGCTTAAATAAGAATTTTATTATCCAAACAATATGCAAAAAAATTTTGTAGCATTTTAAAAAAACTCGTCAAGAAATCAAAAAAAAATTAAATTAAATTTTAAAGGTTCACATTCAACATTCAATTTTTACCGAGTTTCTCAACGACATTTGACATAGGTTGCCATTTAAAAAAAAAAGTTGGGGCTGCTGGGGGTTAGAGGGTTGGAGGAAGAAGTTCAAAAATATTACAGAAAAGTTAGTGAACCGTTCAGTAAATTCACATATTTTAGCATTTAGCAAGAAACATATTACAAATTGTCAAATCGGGACTCCTAGGGGCCACAAAATTGGACCATTTGCTGTGCTGAAAATACATATTTCGGTGATATTGAAGAGGCAATTCTTCTAACTGGTCTGACAAAAAGGACTCCAGCATATGTAGATAAGAATGTCTGTTACATGTATTATCAAAAAAATATGGTACAATCCGATAATAGGAAATGGCGTACCATAGACTTACTTTTTTTAAATACTGACTGCGGATCGCAATTTTTAACTCTGAATATTCCCTACCCCAGTATCTCATATGCTGACAAGCTACAGTACCTTTTGTATTAAAGGTTGACTCATCTGGGAACATTGTCAGCTTATGAAAGTTCACGTTGTTTCTTATAATTTCACCGACTCACAAACGCAAATCCAAACATTTATAACTGTCCCCATCTTCCAGAGTTTGGTTAAAAATTGGTTTAAAAACCGAATTTTATTTTCCTTAAACACATTTTGAATATGGCGTTTTTACACAACTGTAAACTTCGTGCTCGACATAATAGGATTTTTATCAACAAACTACGAAATTAGTACTATAGAAGCATCGTTTTGGTCGTGTCTTTTCTTGGTCTTCCTTAAACCGCAAACGAATCCAGTTTTTTTTTGAATTTGGTTACTAACTAATGTACTTAACTTCTGCATAATTGTACATCTAGAAACTTTTCTTGAAACTCCTCAATAACGTAACGATAAGAATTCTCGGCATTTCTGTAATTTTGGATTATAAATATTCTTTGCCCTAAAGACAACATCTTTATTATTTAGACAAATACGTCACAGTTATTAAAGGCGTAATCAAATAAAAAAAGTGACAATGTGACAGAAAAATTTTAACTTTAGCGGCGCAATTTATAAATTTCAAATTTTTACTTCAAAATATATACCTTTTAAAATTTAAAACAACTTTTTTATTTAACGTTTTGCATAAAATTTAAAAAAGGGAATTTTACTAAATCTTAACCAAATTTTCCGTTTTTGTATTTTTGTATACCCTATAGAAAAAATAGTATATTGTTTTATTAGCACTAAAAGCGATACTTTTATGACGAGTCTGTAGGTTTGCTGGGGGCAATTACATACGAGTCATAAGAAGTTGTTTTTACTAGGAATAAAACATTCTATTTTTGTTCAAACGTCGTTTAAATATAGAAAAATAAAGATATAAAATTTTTTAATTTTGTTATTTACAAATGTTGAGTTTCGAGTGGGCCTAGCGTTGCTATGGATTTATTATTGTATTGTTTATACCGACGCGTCGTTCGATTTGACAAGTGTCAGTGTATATTATTGCGAGCAACTTTCTTTAGTTGTTACTCTTTTAAAAATAAAATTTTTTAAAACCACAGTACCACAGTTACTCCAAATTAAAATGTTTAACCCAGAATTTTTGTCTTTATAACTCTCTTGTGTTATTCAGCATATATTATTATTTATTCATAAGTACACAGTCATACTTTTACCTCCACTCTCAGCGATAGAAAAAGGGCTTTTACTAACTGCCAATAGCAACCGCCTACTGAGAACAAAGAAAACCTTTAACGTCAAAAAACTAGTAGAAAAATGTCAGGTTTATTGACGTTTGAAGAAAAAGAAATTTTTGGCATAGTTGATCTTATTTCTAAAGCAAGCAAAACATTTTATAAATAATGACCTTTTTTCGTATCTTTCACTTTTTGGTCCATTTGTCCTCTCGTCTACCCCATCCGTGCATACTGAACACATAACTGATGTGAAAAAAATGTCAGATTTTATTTAATCCAGTTCAATAGCAAAGCCAAATTATAAGGAATGTAAGAATGAGGAGGACTTGCAATATCAATATTAAAACCGTATATACGAGCATGATTATTGTTTGAAGCACAATAGCAAATTCCCACTGTATAACAAGCTGTGCGACAGCGAAAATTTGTAAATTAGCTCTGAAGTAACTAACAATATTTGTTCTTCGCAATCCCCAACTGATGAAACCAAATTTACTTGCCATACCATTTTCATCATGTTTGCACATGTGTGCAGCTTTAGTGCCGACATGTTAAGCGTGGGTTATTTATTTAAGTTTCATTGTAGAAGCAGGAAGTTCTAAACTTTGCTATACTTGTTTGGCTTAAAAATTGGCGTTGATATTTTATACTTGACAGCCTTCTAAAAGTTACGAGCAATAAATATTTGAAGATTGTGTTGCCAAATTTAAATTAAACTCGGAATATTGAAACATGTAAATAGCATATTTTATTTAATTTATTTAACTCTGTATATGCGTAAGAGAAACAGGCTTTCTTAAATGTTTTTAAGGGCTAATAATAAAAATCGTCCATGAATATTTTATGAAATATTATTGATCTCGCTTACCAGTTTTCTTAAAAGAGGCTACTATCGTGGCGTAGACACAGCTCCAATTGCTGGAAAACTATCTGCATTTTTTTGTGGGATTATTTAGAAAGTAAAGTTTACAAGTCTCGACATCGCACTTTAGAAGAACTGCGTGAAGCCACTACAC
This sequence comes from Philopedon plagiatum, assembly GCA_963971165.1. Lineage (NCBI taxonomy): Eukaryota > Metazoa > Arthropoda > Insecta > Coleoptera > Curculionidae > Philopedon > Philopedon plagiatum. The sequence goes on along the minus strand of OZ020192.1, from coordinate 98,612,906 downwards.
CCAATTTTAAAAATTTGCAGGGACGATCTATTACACTTTTAAATGCCATACAACAAATAAGTAAAATGTACGAGTTTTTGAGCAACTTTTGTGATTTATAAAATATAAACAAAGATTTTTTACATTTATATATTAATTTTCCTAAAAAATATTCGTTTCCAGTTTTATCTAAATTTGTTTGGAACAATGATTTTTTTATTCAAAGTTTTATTAGTTATGTTAATTGAGATTTAAGATTTTAAAAATAAACTTCAATGTTAGTTAAATGTCTCTATTCATTTGTTCAAGTCATTATATCAAGACCTATATTATGAAATATAATACCTTTTTTTTAACTGTGAAATTCGGAAGTTATTCCAAGAGATATATACCAACAATTATATATTTTTGAAAAGCTCATAAAAAAAATCAATCGAACGAAAATAAAATATACAGGGTGTCCCATTTCAAAAATTCAACTTTGGTTTTTATTTTGAAATTCGTTCTTTTTAGAAAATAATTGACTACACCACTGGATTCTCCGCAAAAAAACTATATAATAATCGTCTACTTTATCGATAAATTAAAAGGCAACCGAGATACGCAGGGTGCTTGAAAATGACACATTTTAAAAATCGCCCTGTATCTCCGAAACGAAGGGAGCTGTGAAAATTATATTTTTAGCATCATACGTTTAACGAAAAAGTAGCACAGTATTGCGAAAAATACAGCTCTCTATCTTTATAGATAATCGAGATACCCTGCTAAAGTGTCGAAAATTGGACACCCTGTACAATGTGCAGGGCCTTTGCCAGGTAAAGCATGCTGCAGTTCTCCACAAGCTTCGTTTTTACACTCTTCCTCCATTAGATGAAAGGTAATATTCTTCACTTTAGTATTCATTGGTTTTAAACGATATCAGGTAATTGGGGGTTCGAAGAGCCTCGTCCAGTATATGGAACATCTTCTCATAAATGTTTTCCTTCCTTTTCTAACACTCAATACACTTCACTTCTTTTAAGGCACGCACGGTATATTAGTGAAAAGTGATCCTTCGACTATTTATGTATATTTCGTTCATGTGACAAGTTAATCACAGCAGCGAGCGTATAACAGCAGTATGAAGTTTCAGCTCGCTTAGTGTAGAAAACGATCTATGTATTTATTCCTGCACCTTAACTTTAAGATACGACAACTTATTAAATTTTACGTAAACGTGGAAAAACTTGTTAATGTAAAAGTTCGTTGCATAAGCCTTCTGAATTTTGATACTAATTTAAACTTAACCAGCGGAACGCGTCAGCGTCAAGATACAAGAACAAAAATTCTTCCTTAATATGATAAACTTTGCCAAGACATAAATAACGTCTAGATAGAAAAAACTTTTTCAATTAAATTTTCTTGCTACTTGCATTACGAAAGTAAGTAAAGCAACGTTCTATCGTAATGTCGTTTAAAATATTATATTTGTGACTAAAACAAACTTGTTCCATTTAACAGAGGAACTTAATGACTATAATTAAAATTTCCAGCTGTTGGAAAATATTATTATTAAGGTTACTGAAAGGCGTTTAAAACACTGTAAGCTCTTTTTAGCGCCTCATATTTTAAAAGGAAGAATTTTCCACTTTTTTATTCTCTACTTCCTGGTTTTCATTAAAGATTATGATTATGAAAATTTTAATTAGTTCGTTAAATTATCTGTGAATGTTATAACCTATTAACCTTATAGAACTGAAAATAAATCAAACTCGCATTTAGAAAGCATGTCATGTCTCAGTAAGAAAGCGAATATCCTTTTCTCAGCCAGCCTCTCCACTATCTTGGACAAGGTGGATAGTAGTGAAATTGGTCTAAAGTTGGAGGGATCATTACGATATCCTCCCTTAAAGAGTGAAACTACCAGGGCTGATTTCAAGGATATTGGAAAATCTCCACTAGCAAATGATGCATTTACTGCGTCTCCCAAAACCTACATGGCTAACTCAGGAAGCTGCTTATAGATTTTTATAGACATTCCATCCTCTCCGGCAGTATTCTTATTATTTACCTCCAAAATAGTACCCCTGACCTCATGAATATCTGTAGGGAAAGAGTAAAATGATTCCGAAACCCCCGAGGCCAAGCCATTGGGCGGGTCGCAAGAAGAAGTTATCCCCCTGGACAGTTCTCCAGCCACCGAGCAGTAATAGGCGTTCATTTCATTGGTACTCAAATTACACTGCTCAGGAGGGCCTCGGGAGTCCCGAAGGACCAGCACTCCCTCTGTCTGTTATTAACCTGAGAAAGTCGCTTGTTATAGTATTGTTGCTTAGCCATTTTCATGGTATTACGATAAATATTACGATTTTTATTAAAATACTCTTGTAAAAAAGGTTCATTAGTAACATAACTATTTATAATTTATTTGCAGGTACATACCTAATACTGTATACTTAAAAATCAATAAAAACAAGTTAAAGTTAAAGATAATAGAAGCATTAAGCGCCTAGACTTTAAACTATCCTTCACCTACAAGTGTTTACTGCCAAGATTTCAGGATGCTAATGCATAAAACTAGTTTTCGCTGAACGTCTAAGTAGAAAAATACCTTACGATAAAGTCAATTTTCCTGTTTTACAGCAACTCTGTCGCGACGATTTTTCGACTCGTCGAATAAAAAGGCGGATTTGCGACTTTCTGATAATCGAACTGACTGGCTGAATATTTATTTTTATGCCTTATAGCATAATATTATTATGCTTGCAAAATCAAATTTTAAAAGAACGAGCGTGGGTAGAAGGTCTTGCTTGAAGAGTTTAATGTAGTATCAAATAAATCTTTAATGGCGTTTAAAGAGGCGTGCTTAAATATGAAAATGGTCGAATTTTCTACACACTAAATAATATCCTAATAAGTCATCAAAACATTTACCTTCTAATTATTGAATAATACATCTATTTTGACGCGTGTTTTTATAACAATTTTACAACCTGCAGTAGCAAAGGCCATTTACATTGTATTAAAAAACAATAGTTACGGAAATAGATAAAATATGATTTAAAACAAATATCTCTTAAAATTAACTTAAAATCACTGTTAAGAATAGAAAAACAGTTTCAGAAAATACCATGCGATTTGAGGGACATGCCTGCATAGTTATGTTTCATCTCAAGTTGGCATTTTGATGGTGACCTTGGAAAACAACCCAACTTTATTGTAGAAGGGGCATCAGGATAATTAAAATCATAAATGCAAAAATGATAGTAGTAAATGTAAAAGTTGAAGCAATTTTCGCTTAGGCTTATTGTAAAGGCAATTTTCCAAGCAGACGACGTGGATGGATCTTCAGGAAAATCATGAAATTTTCTGTTATTGTAATTTAAACTTTTACGGTCAGATTATTCAACACTACACTGGTTAATTTGACAACCAAAAGCTTTAAACTGAAAAGTGTAAGAATAAAACAACTAAGTTTTATACAATGAATTTGCTTCCGAGATTTTCGCAAATATATAAAAAATGGGCAATTTTAGTACGTACTTTTCACAAAAATTGAACTGAACTAATTCTAGCAACATGTTCCAAGATGAAAATTATCCAGAAACAAGCAAATCGCTGAAATATTAGAATAACTCGTAAGTTTGCAATGACGACTAATTAACAATGACGGGACAAATTAGCCGTCCAAACCTAACTGATCAACTAGAAGATCCGAATTTAAACCACTACTTATAGTACAGGATCCGAAGTAAGCTCGTCCTTCACCGATCTGCTTACCGGATAAAAAGTATTTTTTATCAAACATAAGTATGTTAACAAATATATCGCGAATGGGTTGCCTAATGAAATATAGTCATGGCTATCCTTAATTAAAAATACTGTAATCCATTTTTTTTTTAATATTTCACCCACTTGCTTACCAAACGAACTTAATATTAATCGAAAGTATGAAGCATATGGAACATGCAAATGTTAGGTTGCCTACTTTTTTTCGGTCCCTATACCGGGTTGCCAGGTATAAACAGGTGAGTCGATTTTAGTAATTTGTACTCATCTGCTTTCTCATTGAAACATATATTAAAATAAAGATAATTTTATTGCTAACACGGTGGTATAAGGTTGCCTGCGAAAAATCGGTCATGAATCACGGTTGCCAGGCTTTGAAATTTAAAAATTGGAGCAAGCGATGCGCGACAGGGAAGCATTGCGCGTTCTATTCGGTGCGATAGTAGGGATGCTGAAAAAATATCGATATATCAAATAAATGATATTTTTTGTTCGATATATCGATATTTTTAGACGATATTTTTTATACCGATATATCGGAATATCGATATTAAAATCTTACTATCGGATCCGATATTTTTCGCCAGCTTTAGTAGCTAGATGGTGAAAAGCAAGAGGCCATCGCAAGATAAGAAGAAATTTACTGGCAATTCGGACAATTTACAATACGAATTTCTGGCTGGACGTTGCTAGCCGACGAGACGCCATTGTATTTTAGAAGAGAAGATTTACGAATTTCGGTTCGTTTCGACCATATACTTACTATATAAATATACTGCGGGTTCCCCATTTACCCAATGTGCGGATTTTGATGCCAACAATGTGAAATGGAGATATATAATCTCGCATAAGTATATCCTTTAGTCTGATATTTCGTAAACTGCGATTGCGCTAAATCTTGTGTTGCTATTGGCCATCTAACGGCGCCACGCTTCATACGTTTCTTGACAGGGCTGGTTTTTTGTTAATAATTGAACTAGTTTATTACTTTTTGTACATCAGGGCATAAGTTAGAACGCTTCAAAATCAACCACAAGAACACCGAATACAAAATACAACACGACACAAAGAAAAAATGGCGAATGACGATCCAACTGTAAACTAAAAAAAAACCGAAAGCTGAAAGAAGCCGAAATATACGCACAACAGCCGATGATTAATACAATTCACCATCTAATTCTGTACTATTTCTGACCAATGAAAAAATTCGTATTAACGCATGCGCATATACAGAAATATCAGACTAAAGGATAGACTTATGCGAGATTGTATATCTCCATTTCATATTGTTGGCATCAAGAATTCCAGACAACCCGCAGTATATTTATATAGTAAGTATATGGTTTCGACTGTGTTGGACGCCATTTTGCAACGCTCCAACGCCGCAAGCCAGTGTTGCCAATCGGCGGACTTTAGTCCGATTTTCGGACTTTTTTTGAAGCTATGGACTTTTTTCGGACCTTGAAGAAATTCGGACTATTTCGGACTTTTTGGATACCAAACGAAAATAAGTAGCATCTAAAAATATTTGAGTTTGGGTTTTGGAACGTAGCTCGGATCGCAACAGTACCATGGAATACTAAACTTCATTTGATCTGTGTGTTTACATCTCTTTTTATTTCATGACAGCATTAAAAATTAAAACATAAATGTACAATCTCGATCGTCGAAAGTTGAAATGAAGCGTGTCACAGCATCGCGCCACTAGCGAATTTATTGTTCCGACTGACTGTGCGATTTACAAGTCCTGCACTATCTAATCGTTATTGAAAACTTAATGATAATTTAGTTAAAAATTTGATACAGTTTTAGTGTATCTAACATGGACAGTTTTTGTGAGAACGAAATATCGATATATCGAAATATCGATATTTTTTACCGATATATCGAATACCCGATATAATATATTTTTAAAATAACGATATAATAAATATCGATATTTTTTTCCGATATCAACATCCCTATGCGATAGAGGAGGGCACAGCATAGCAGCTGCGCGTGACGCGGATGAAAGAGAGTACGTATGCATGTATTTCTATTGTTTTATAATAAACTTTTTTTACATGGCACTAATGTGTTCATCCTTTTACATACATTTTACATATCCTAATTTTGTTCATATTAAAAATACAAATTTCATTTTTGGGTTGAAGCTTTAGTTGACAAAAACACATTTTTTGCCATAAAAAAAATTGAATAATGATTGTGGATTCTCCGGAGGTGAGTTTAAGTTTTTTATTTTAAATGGCAACCTACCAATTTTGTATACCATTAGATAGCTTTTTAAATTCCGTTTCCGGTGATATAGCATAAGAGGTAGTTTGCTCTCAAAACGGCGACACTGGAGGCATTTTTCCGTTTGAGTAGATCGCCATTTTGAAGTCCCTGGTTGTTATTTTCGTAAAATAACTCTGTAGTTTAGTGAAGAAGATTGTTTAACTTTTATTTTTTAACATGATTTTGTAAAACTTTAAATAATTTGTATATGCAAATTTATGTTTTATTAATATGGACCATTTTTAACCAAATTTTCACTAAAACATTAAATAGAAAGTACCAGAAGTAAAATAGCCGTCGTGTAGTACATGTTATTAATTATGGTCCAAGAGCTGGTAGACATTTTTGGGTAGGTATTTGAGGCACTGTGAAAAAGTGTTCAAAACTTCTTCTAGTTATACCTGAATTCGAAAATGCAGACCTGGCTGAAGGGTGGCGGGAATATCGCCGTTGTCTCAAGGGGAAGCACTCTGCGGTGTGATTGGCTCCCGCAAGACCACGTGATTTACAGTACCCATGCGATCGTTAGTAAGAATTTTGGAGCATAACGTACATATATTGACGTAAATTGAAAAAAAAACGTAATGTTTTTTTTTTCAAAAACTGTGTTTTTTCTGAAAAAGACATAGGGCTTGTTTTTTTTTCAAAATTACGTTTTTTTTCACAAACTGGAAAATATAAAGGTTTTAGAGGAAAATAATTGAAAATTCATATGTGATTACATTTTTAACGATAAAGTAGGTAAATAATATGCAATAAATAGGTACGTTACTATTTGTCAGTACATTATACATCACTACATATATTTAAAAAAAAAAACAAGGAAAAAATTTATGATCAGGAACACCAGAACAGCTAAAACGCATACCTAAGACTAGTAATTGTAATATTACTAAAAATAGGAACAATAACTAATAATGAAAAAGTTATTGTGTGGTATTGCCTATCCCATTGAAGCCAAAAAAATCTTAATTTAGAGAAAAATAGAAAACGAATTAGGTACTATATGTACTATCTAAAAACTTTTTGATTCGTTTATAAATGGGATCTAATAATATATAAACACTAATAAAAAACTCAAAGCAGATCACCTGTTTGCATAGCACACTAGTATTGCACACGTGAAAAATCATATTTCATTTCATAAATTTATGATTAAATAATTTAAATTTTTGAGTTTAGAAAAATATTTTTTAAAATTTTTTTAAATCGGGACAAATCGCGACCCGTTTTACAGTGTGTCGGGAAGCGGGACTTACCCTTTGAAATCGGGACTGTCCCGATAAAATCGAGATATCTGGCAACCCTAGGTCACCAATACATAGGCGTAGTTAGGCAGTCAAATTCAGGGGTGCTTAAGCCAAATTCAGCATATGGCCAAAAACTTTGTTCATATGATGGAGGGTTGTAAATTTTGGCTGTACTTATTAAAGTTTTGGGGGTGCTAAGCACCCCCAAACCCCCCCTTAACTACGCCTATGCGCCAATAGCAAGTCGTTTTTTTTTAAATAATGTCTTATTGAAAAAAAAACAATTGTTTTTTTTCATGGAAAAAAAACTGCTTTTTTTCACTGTAAATCACGTGGTCTTGAGGGAGCCAATCACACCGCAGCGTGCTTCCCCTTGAGACAACGGCGATATACGCGCTCTCTCACACTTCAACTTACGCATAGCGGAATTAACTCGCACTCACGCTGAACATTCGCACTCGCCTGGCAGGTAAAATGTCCTGTCGAAACGACCTGTCTTTTTGTAAATATTTAGTTTTAGTCACAAATATTATCCTGTCAAAATTTCAAAGTGCCTCAAGAATATTTTTTGCAAAAAAAATTTGGCTCCTTTAAAAATTTAAGGGTCGCTTAAGCCCCGCCACCCTTCAGCCAGGTCTGCATTTTCGAATTCAGGTATAACTAAAAGTTTTGAACACTGTTTCACCGTGCCTCAAATACCTACCCAAAAATGTCTACCAGCTCTCCGTCTATTACCTAAAATTATCAAAAAGACACATTTTACCGGTTTGTCGCGCATCGATTGCTCCAATTTTTAAATTTCAAAGCCGGGCAACCGTGATTCATGATCGATTTTTCGCAGGCAACCTTATACCACCGCGTTCGCAATAAAATTATCTTTATTTTAATATACGTTTCAATAAGAAAGCAGATGAGTACAAATTACTAAAATCGACTCACCTGTTTATACCTGGCCACCCGGTATAGGGACCGAAAAAAAGTGGGCAACCTAACATTTGCATGTTCCTTATGCTTTATACTTTCGATTAGTATTAAGTTCGTTTGGTAAGCAAGTGAGTGAAATATTAAAAAAAAATGAATTACAGTATTTTTAATTAAGGATAGCCATGACCATATTTCATTAGGCAACCCATTCGCGATATATTTAACATATTATGTTTGATAAAAAATACGTTTTATCCGGTAAGCAGATCGGTGAAGGACGAGCTTACTTCGGATCTTAGACTATTAATATTATTTTTCCTACGACCACCTATGAAAGTGAGAAAAAAGCACGGTTAACTTGGCGAGAAAGTGCCTTATATCACACGCGTGTTGAAAAGTACTTTACAACACACATGTTGAAAAGTACTTGTCAACATGACATTGAAATAGATGGTGCCAATTTCATTTGTTTTATTTTCAGCACACTTGACAAAAATGTTAGTGTTGAAAGTGAGGGTTTTAAAAGACAGAAATTGAGGTTTTTTTATAAATATTTTTGTGGTCGTAGGAAAAATATTGTACATTACTCGTGTGAAAGTAATTTTCGCACACTCGTGGGATTATCGCACTCGGCTGTCGCCTCGTGCGACAACATTCCCACTTGTGTGAAAAATGTCACTTTCAACACTTGTTATGTAATATACTATTTAGTGAATGTGAACATTTAAAAATAAGTATGTATTTTTACATGGATACTCGCACGAAAACTTATTGTTCCAAGGACAGATGAAACCGCAGGCGGACTAAATATTTTAAGATTTAAAGCTATTCGACGCAGATATTAAGACAGTAATAATCACAAAATCAAACACCCAATCAAACCCAACCCAATCACAAAATAGGATTAATTTTCTAAATTAAGAAGGCTACAAGTTACGGATGTCCAGTCATAAGTTCAACAAAACCTGGTCTCTGCCCCCATGCCATGTGAAAAACTAAAATTAAATCAAACTCTCTTTAGTTTTATTGATGTATGTAACAGGACTGTAAAAAAATTAATTTAAAAAAATAATGGTATGATCAGGCGAGACTCCATATTTTCTTCAACAATTTTTTTTTCGAAACTAACTTTAACTATTTCTTAAATAAAATAAGCATGTTTTCAAAGAAATTCTACCATTTATATTAATGTAATTTAGAAATCTGATTCTGTTCTTGCAAAAGTAAGTTTAGATGTCAATTTCTACAAAATATACAGTGGAATGAACAATAAACAACAACAACCTTGTATATCTAGACAGCTTAAAAACAAAACCACAGCCTGGTAAAGTTGAAATTATAAATGAAATTTATATTTGGAAAACATGCAGGTCTACAATAATAAGAAAACCCTTAACAATATTCCACCGAACTAGTTTTGGACGTCCGTTAAATTAATACCTGTTCATATTACTGTAAGGTCAATGACGCAGATTAAAACTTTGGTCTTCATGTGGTGAAAAAGGTGTATGCCAATTTGTCGTGTTATTTGTGCTTTATGATAATAATTTATTATATACTTATGAAATAGAAATAATAATCTAATTAATGCCTGTATTAATAAAAACATTATATATATATATATATATATATATATATACATATATATGTATGTTTTACACTTTTAAATTGTACAAATATGAGGTTATGTTTCCACATACCTGTTACAATGACCAACTGAAGGAGCTTTAATGCTGTATTCTGGTAGGTGTTACCGACTGTAGCCATTAGAAAGACTTGTAACAGAATTTTCTCTTGTTTTGTAGTCCTGATGAAGTCTATAATCATAGACGAAAGCTTGAACGTGGAATAAATAGCAATGCTTTAGAAGCACCCAATATCTTTTATTGCTTCCTCCTTTAACCACTGGGGTATTCCCATAGTTATATCCTGTAACTTTGTTACCAGTACCCCGTTACTGTCCTTCCTCTTTATACTTGTAGTATGGGAACATTCTATCAGCAAGTCCGGATAACCTTCGGCAACCAGTTGGTCAACACCATGAAAGAATTCGCAAAGGTCAACAGAAAATTAGCAGCACAAAGGAATCGAAGAATATTTCTATTAGAATGTATAAGAAACTCGGTCATACCCAATTTCATTCAAAATAGTGCTAATAACATTTGGAACGTACCTCAACACCTAACACAACGTAACACAAGCCACATTGGAGTACTCACACAACAGGTAACTCTAAAGTTGCATAATATATCTATAAGAGATACCGATTTCTATATTAAAAAACTAAAATAAACTCAATTCTCTCATCCAAGTTCTCCGTATCTCGTTACCACATCACTTACTTGATGATTTCTTTTATATGCAGCATTATACGTATAATAAGATTTTCAATCGAACAAAGAATACGAATATAAAAAAATTAAAAGCACTTTGTTTCAAAAAAGACAACCTTTATAATTCTACCAATGCAGCTTGGTTCAAAAATATATCTGATATCGAAATACCTGAAAAAATAAAAGGTTTTCTAACCTTAGGACCTAAGTTTAGTCTTCCTATTACACCGAAAGATGTTGATATCTTTAGGTTAATATCTGAAGTAGAATCTATTATTTCTAATATACCTGAAGACAAACAAAATACAGTTAGGTCTCAAGCCACTAACTTAATTACAAACTATATACAATTTAATAAGAATGCTCAATCACCTCCTTATATTATAGAATCAGAAGCAAGAAAGTTCTTAAAGAACAATCCTAATTTAATCATTACTCGTTCTGACAAAGGCAATGTTACAGTGGCTATGAACAAAGATACGTATATCAATAAATCCTTAGAATTGTTAAATGATAACCAAACGTACAAATCAATTAATAAAGATCCAACCAACTCTCTTGAACTCAGCTGTAATAGATTGATTAAGAAATTAAAAGATAGGGGGTGTCTCCCTGAAGCACTTTTGACTTATAATGGCGTCTGCCCTAAATATTATGGACTACCTAAAGTACATAAGGAGGACATACCTCTAAGACCAATCGTATCATGTGTGGGTGCTTCTACACAACCGCTGGCTAAGTTCATCTCGGGAATCCTTGACAGAGCTTTCACTAATTTTAATAAATTTAGAATCAAAGATACTTTTGAATTTTCAGAAAAAATTAATAATTTCCAATTACCTGAAGGCTTTGTTTTGGTGTCCTTTGATGTCGTCTCACTCTTTACTAACATACCATTACCATTAATAATAATTAGTATTTTTCAAGAGCATTTCAATCTCATTGAAGAACAATGGGCAATACCAAAACAAGAGTTCATTGATATAATCATTTACCTTTATAATAATACATTTTTCTCGTTTAATGGTAAATTTTATCAACAAATCATAGGTTTACCGATGGGTGGCGCTGCCTCCCCCTCAATAGCTGAAATTGTTATGAATAAACTGCTGTATTTTGTGACAGATACAGTAGACTTTGAATTCCCTTTCATGTATCAATATGTGGATGATTTACTCACGGCAGTCCCTGCTGATAGAGTACAATACACTCTGGACATATTTAACTCATTTAACCAGAATCTAACGTTCACATTTGAGGGTGAGACAGACTCATTTGTCCCTTTCTTAGATACTTTAGCTGTTAGGAGTGTTGATAATGTAGTCATGTTAGACTGGTATAGAAAAAGTACCAGCTCAGGTAGATACATACCTTTCACTTCATACCACCCACAGAAACAGAAGTTGAATGCAGTACTGGCTCTAAAAAACAGAATTACAGAAATTTCTCACAATGCTTTCATACAAAAAAACTTACTAATTTTAAAAAATTTACTATTAACTAATTCTTACCCACAAAAATTAATTAACAAATTGCTATTTTCTAATGTTAATACATCTAATCATAATAATGTGGATAATTTAAACGATAATATCACTTTGAAAAAATATGCTAAATTGCAGTATATACACAATTTGACTCCTTCATTGGTAAAAATATTCAATAAATTTAATATAGTTATTGCCAACTATAATTTAAAAAAGCTTGATCTGTTCTACTCTAACTTAAAGGATAAAACTGCAAATAACCAAAAATCAGGTGTGATCTATGGGGTGCCTTGTGAGTGTGGCAAGTTGTATATTGGACATACTAGTCAAAAACTCTCAAAAAGACTAGCGCTCCATAAAAGTGACTGCAAAAATAAACCACAGGCTACTAGCCTCAGTTTGCATGTTAGTCAAATGGATCATAGAATCCAATATAATAATGCCATAATCCTTGACTCAGAAAAGAGTACCCAAAAGAGAAAAATACTTGAAATGTGTTACATAAGCAACTGCAGTAACTCTCTGAACTACAAAAAAGATGTAGACAGCTTAAGCTCAATTTACACTTTTCTAATTAATCAAAAGTCTACAAAGCATAAAAAATATCCAGAATGTTATGTAGAAAAATAAGTGGAATCATCTGCAATCCCCCCCCCCCCCTTTATTAATAAATAAATAATAATGTTGACAGTGCTAATTTCCATTTCTCCTTCTTTTTGACTTTGTTTAATTAGTATTCATATAGTGGATGTGGTGATTTTTAAATTTACTATGTGACTGAAAGGGTATCTACTCCTTGCCTGGTTTCATAATTTTAGTGTGTTACGGCGACGGATGGGTAGGCACAACCAAAATGTACTTAAAATAACAAAAACATGAAAACACACTAACTTGTGAACGTTCTTCTTTGAATAACTGTATCTATTCTGCATATTTTTGGTTGGCTAACTCTCACTCCTGTCGTTTGTCACTGTTGTCAGTTGTCAGCCATGTTATTTCCGGCAATTTGACAGCACTTTTAGTAACGTGTATCGATTTTGAAGAAATTTTTAAAAATCGATAATCATCTTGTATTTGAAAAAAAGTATTTCGAATTGTTGTGTTACTTTTTTATACTTTCAGGCATTGTTAACGAGCCTGTGACCTTATTTTATAACTTTTAGTCATTTTAAATGTTATGTTTTACACTTTTAAATTGTACAAATATGAGGTTATGTTTCCACATACCTGTTACAATGACCAACTGAAGGAGCTTTAATGCTGTATTCTGGTAGGTGTTACCGACTGTAGCCATTAGAAAGACTTGTAACAGAATTTTCTCTTGTTTTGTAGTCCTGATGAAGTCTATAATCATAGACGAAAGCTTGAACGTGGAATAAATAGCAATGCTTTAGAAGCACCCAATATCTTTTATTGCTTCCTCCTTTAACCACTGGGGTATTCCCATAGTTATATCCTGTAACTATATATATATATATATATATATATATATATATATATATATATATATATATATATAGTTAAGTTTGGAATTATCTGGAGAACTACTGTTTCGTCTTCCTCGGTGTCTAAGTTGTTAAAAGACACCACATCGACTCATCAGAGGCCTTACAGTAGCATGAGCATTTCTGCTCCCATATAATTCCACAGTTCTTGCCTATAAAAGACAAACTGAAAGTTTTGAAAGGTAGAAGTTCTTGAGATTGCTCTCTGAGAAATATATATACATATATATATATATATATATATATATATATATATATATATATATATATATATATATATATATATATATATATATATATATATATACATAAAATAGCGGTCAAACATCGCTCATTATAAAACAGGATGGCGTCTGGTGACGTAGTCCCACGATGAGCGATAAGCGTTGGCACCGCTGAAAAAATTTTGCGACTTACTTTGCCAAAGTGACACTTGTCAAAAGCTTTATCCTCGTTAGGGGATCATCGTGATGTTGCCGTATCCCTAATTGGATTCATCACATTCCCCGTTACCTTCAGTTGTTTTTCGTGGCATGACGTCAAGCTGGAAATGGAATGTATTCAATTTTGTCGAATTTTAAACCTTAATATGCTAGTTATTATCCGTCTAGCCGACATAATTTTGTGTGTGTGTGTGTGTGTGTGTTTCGATTATATAAACGTATTTATTGAAAACGCGAAATCACTGAACAAGCCCATTGGCTAGCATGGCCAATCGTGAAGAGGGCCATTCAAAGGTTGTTTATTTCAAGATAAATAAGTTGTTTGTTTAATTTTGTAATTTGTAGTAACAATAAAAACAACAATTTAAACAAATGCTGTGATTCATAAATATTAAAGATGATGTGAGTAAGCAGCTGTCACTGCAGACTAATAAGTATTAAAATTAAATATGGTATTTAACTTGCTTGTAAAAGCTATTACTACTCTTGCTATAGAATTGATCCACTGCATCCTCATGCGTAATCGCCAACATTAAATAGTCATTAAATAATTTACTTTTATTTTGACAAATATCTTATTCAGAACTATCGTCGTGTAATACCTTTTGTTTACTTATGTTCTTGTCGACAGGGGGGCATGTTTGGTATCTTCTAATTATTCCATATTTCATAATATTGACATTGGCTGGACATTTTAAAATAAACATATTCTGTTCTTTCGCTGTCTTTATGCTTTACGAACAATAAAGCGTACCGGTTATTTCGTTTAATTCTCAGTCAATTTTTCTTTTAATATAATGAATAACCACCTCAGCAAATTTTATTTAAAATGAAGAGAAATGGAATAAATATGAGCCTTTTTTATGTAAGGGTCATAATAAGAGCTTTGCTGAACTGACAAAAAGATTTTTATAAAATTTAAACAAAAAATTTACTTTTTTACCGTTTTCTATTATAAGAGTAAATTTGTATTAACAACATCATTATTTGTTGAATTTTGCAATAGCACCAATTGTGTTTAAAATTATTCGAAAGCAACATAAAATTTTATTTCAATAATTAATTTTCACCCGTCATATACTATTTGTATATTCAAAAATTTATAATATTTTACCAAGAATATTCTATATTTAAATCTTTGAAGTGCTTTGTTGTTTGATTCAAATTAATAATTTATTATTTTCCATAAACAAAATAAATGCTATTTAACTAGTCAGTTATAAAATGAAAAAATTGCTGAAAATTTCTTATGCAGATGGTCGCCATGTGGCAACGGTTGTTGTTGCTATGATGAAAAATCAAACCATACGATTAAACCTACTCTTAAAATGACACATTACGACGCCCTTTTCAATTCGGAAAAATATTCCAAAATAGTGTAGGAGAGTAATAGTTTTTCCAAAAATGATTTTGACCATCATTAATACAGCATCGTTATACAGTATTGTTAGAAGTATTGTTTTATTCTGTGAGAAGGAAAGTTTGGGACACGAGCGAGGCAAGTAGTCCAGTCCTTTGAACAAAATAAATCCACTTTAACACGTATATCATACACTATTTTTTCGAAGAATGCCCTTGCATAAACTGTAAAAAAATTATCAAAAATTGAACTCCTAGAGTACGTTCAAAAATAATTCCAAAATTTGCTTCTTTCGTGAATTTGACACTTTCTTTTCAATACTTTCTTTGTAGTAATTAAAGAACAGCTTTCAAAAAAGCAACACAAAGTTGTTCTGTGACAGAATTTTTTCTACTGTATAATGGAAAATGAAGGAAATACTTCCGAAATCGATGAAGCAGCAAATAGGGCTACGTTCGACTTGCTATCAAAAACATTAAGGGAACAGTACAAAAAATATACGTTGTAATACACTTTTAATACCAATTTCAATTTTAGCACTACTTTTAAAAGGAAATAATTTTTAAAACCGGTAGCTAAAAATGACTCTTTTGACACTAGAGTGACACTTTAAGAAGTTTACTTTTAATAGTATTTATGTAAAAACGCGTTTTATGTACAGGGTGTCAATTTGGAAACGTACCACCCTCAATATTTCAGCCCTTCCACAAGATATGGAAATAAGCAAAAACACGTCAACTTTATTTTCAAGGGGGACATTTTTAGGCTGGTTTTCGATTAAATTAGATAAACCCTCTAGCGGGACTGGAAACAACCCCTAGAAACTTAAATGGGAAAGGGGATCGAGTGATACCTCATTTTAGAGGTCGTTCAATTACTTTGAGTATCACATACTTGACCTTTCTTTTTAGTACTTTTTGAGAAGTCTCGTAAAAACCGTGAACAAACTTAAGTATCAATTCGAATAAAACATAAAAATGTTTATTTTATTAAATGTTCAAAATGTTGTCCATTATTTTCTAAACAGTAATAAAATATGCTCTCAAACTCCTCCCTAATATTTCGAAAAACGTTCACTAAAATTTCTCTGCACGCAGCTGTAATTGTTCTTTTCAATTCTTCCAAATCTCGAAGCTGCGTTTTCTAAGCAACCGATTTAAGATGCCCACAAAGAAAAGAATCTAAAGGCGTTAAATCGGGCGATCGTGGTGGCCATTCAATTACTGCTCCTCTTCGACCAATCCATCTACCAGGAAATCTATCATTTAACTCTAATGGGAAGAAAGTAGTGTGGTGGAGCTCCATCTTGTTGGACGTGAAGAAGATCTTCTTGCAAAATAATATTACCAGCCGCTTCAGCTTGATTTTCCAAATACGTTGTTATTAAGGGGTCTATTATCTCTTCAAAAAGATTTAATAAGAGCTCACCACTTAGGTTTCCCTCAATAAATAAAGGTTCAATAACGGCTTCTCCAAGAATACCAGCCCAAACGTTTATTTTTTCTCGATAGTGTGTATTATTACCTTCCCTAAAAAGTCGGGGATTTTCATCGCTAGAGTATCGGTAATTTTGTTTGTAACATGCCCATTGAGGAAAAAACGTACACTCATCACTGAAGCAAAGTTTTTGCAAAATATTTCGGTTGTGATTATAAAATTCGTCATTGTTTTACAAAATTCAATTCTCCTGTCGAAATCGTCGTCAAAAACGTCCTGAAGAATTTGAATTTTATATGGGTGGAATTTATTTAACTTTAATGCTTTCCTCGCTGTTTCCTCGACATTCCCACTTCGCGCGCCACAATACGAGGTGTGGTGGTAGGTTCTGTGTTGGAAATTCCTAAAACTTCTATTTGAGCTGCTTCATCCAAAACACCTCGATTAGCTCTTGTTTAGTTAGCAACGAAACCAGTTTCAGTAAACTTAACAACTAATTCTAAGACATATTTATGATTTAAATTACTATTGGGATTTCTCTTATTAAATTTGCTGCCGTTCTTCTGGCGCATCTTCCACATTTCCCATAAACAAGAATCATCTCAGTTCTTTATTGAAATATGTACACCATTTTTGTAAATAATTTAAAAATCGCACAACCTTTAATTAGCGAAACTAAATTTACAATGAAGTAAATTTTGCAAAAAGGAGTGGTGAATACAAAAACAATTCAAAAAAATGTCAAGAATGCTATGTTCTTTTTAATTTATTTTTAATCGATGATGCTCCTTATCATTTCGTTGTTTATTTCCATAACTATTTATTTTGTAGAAACAAAAAAGTCAAAATAATGTTGAAAGATATTTTACGATTATTTAGTGCAACGTCAGTTCCATTCTTTTTAAATAATATCCTAAAGTGTTTAAATTGACATCGAATTTTGTTCATGATTTTATTTAATATATTTTCTTCCACTGGCTATCCAAAACTGTAACAGATTTACATCATGTTAGTTCCGTAGACAAAATTTTGGTAGAGAAAGAAATACTTGAATTAAAAACATCATATCTAAAAGTTAATCAAAATTATAATTCATTTAAATTAAAAATTTCTTGCATGCATAATTTTTTGTATACATAATTTTTAAAATATAATAACTTTTGAGAACAAAACATTTTAGAATTAATACCTGGCCCAGGACATAGTAAGTTTATTTGGCTTAAGGAGTTTTTGCAGCACTCTCAAATATTTATTTAAACATGGCATTCGTTGAAATATTTATTATATTCTTACCGTTGCATTCGACACTTAATATCCTTGACTCTGTCCAAAAGAGGTATATTCGACTTATCAGTAACCCAGTCCTCACAAGAAAACCCCCTTCTCTCTCTCATCGCCGCGCTGTTGGGGATTTGTCCCTTTTTTACCGATATTTCCACGAATTTTCCTCAGAAGAACTAATCTTTATCATTCTCCTCTGACTGTTCCTAACAGAACAACAAGAAACGCGTTATATATGCATCCCTTTACTGGCCAGGTACAAAAATATAGAACATCCCATTTCTCTCGCTCATTCATACCCAGGGTCTCTGGATTATGGAACAAATTGCCTGGAGATGTTTTCCTTCCCCTCCCAACCTCCAATTCTCTAAATCCCGATTGCATCTGCATTCTCTTCAGATGCCCACGGTACGTTAGTACAGTCTACGTGAGCTCTACCAGATATAAAAAATATATGTAGCGTCCGTTTCATTTAATCTGGCATATTGGAAAGGCTTAATAAGCTGCTTGTTTCTTCTGAATTGTTGACCAATCATTACAATTTAATTTTTGAATGACTCTGCCAGTATTCCAGTCTTTATTATGGCTCTTAAATAAAAAAAGTTGTTCTTTGTCAAGTATTTTGATTATTTTCAAGCACTTTTCTGATTTTCACAAGGGGTTCGATTTTGTAGTAATTCTTTATTTAATGGTAGCAATGTGCGGATTTTTCTACCAAACATAATTTCTGTTGGCGATCGTAAGTTGCTTTTGGGAGTGTTGTTATAATACAGGATAGATAAAAAAGGATCAGTCTTATTTTCTTTAATTACTTTTAAAAACAAGTCCTTTACCATTTGGTGGCGATATCAAAAGCATTCTAGACAACAACCCCTCAGATATAACTGTAATAGTGATTACTAAGAAATAGCGAGCTATTAGGCTGATATTCATGGTGTGCAAGGTAAGGAGGGCCAGTATGGGGATCTCTCGTTAATAGTTAGAAATACAAAATTGGTTAAATGGGGAAAAAGTTGCGTAATTAAAGAACTAATAAAATGATGTTTCGAAATTTTTCAGATGAATTTCATTTTCGAGCTATTTTGAAAAAACTAAATTTTCGAATTTTTAATTAAATTTTTTTCTGGCCGTAATATAAAAGGTAGGGCAAAACTTGTAAAACTTCTTTGTAGGAACTTTTAGTGAACTTACAGATTACGTTATCAATTTTTTTAGATGACGTTTCATCTTTGGGCAGCGATCATCAACTTAATTTTTTTAAATACGGTCCTGATTTTTTTATGTCAAATCGTAAAAGCCCTTTTTATTCTGAATTCAACAGTGTACCACACATTATGGTTAAATTACAGCTTGTGGCTTTTTTTTTGACCATGATTAATTCATTTCTGTGATACGGACCTGTCAAAACCTAGAGTGTTCCAGATTTTGTAATTTAATAAAGAAAATAATGAAGCATACTCAATCTTTTTAATGTCTTATTTTAATTATGACTTGTAAATAAAAAAAATAATCAATTAATTACTGTTGTTTTCCAGATGATCCAGAAGAATTACAAACATCTAGAGTTGTATTAACCCTCAAAAACATTTCTAAAACAGCACCACAAGAATTTTACGAATGTATTAAGTAATACTAGTGATAAGTATTTACCTACCATCCATGTATTTCCTTTGTTCAACCCAACCCTTTGGCAAACCAGTTGAAATATTCTCCTTTTTTCCTAGACTATGGTCAAGCCAAATAAGCAGGGTTGTTTCAATATCGTTTAAATAAATCTGTATACAGTGTGTAAGTAAACCAGTTGCCGAAGAAAATAAGTTTTATAGTGATGGTGTGAAGCTAAAGCCCCATAGCGCTACTGAGCAATACTGACAATGGATTTTACGTTTTTGTTCGTAATTTTGATGACAGCTTGATTTTAATCTGCCGCAAAGGAAACCGAAGGATAAGTTACTCAGATTTTAGCACTCACCAAGGTAAAAAAATCGCAGTACTATAATTTTTGAAACAATCAGCTTGTTTTTAATCGTGATTCTAAACACATTTTGAGCTTTTTAACTAAAATTTATTACTTCTGCGATGTAAATTGTCTTAAGTCCTTAACATAATTACCATCAATTAAGTTTCTCATGGGCATTAAAGTGAGAAGTGGTCCTTAGCAAAGGCAAATACAAGATAACATTGTTCGGTTATCAGGCAGTACGTGCATTTATTAATGAAACTATTCTCTGGACTCATTAATCTTCCTTTTTGCGATAGTTGGGCGCTGTAGCTGCTCTATTGGCCTGTCTAGCAGCATAATAACATACAGCGCACAGCTGTTAGATGGTACGCCATTACTCTTAGAACATTGTTAAGGATATATTTCGTTTCTTTAATTAATGCGAAATCCTTTACTGTTTCGAGTTTGGAATCCTAATGAGAATTGTATGTCAAACTGAATATATACCACAGTAAACAGAAATATATGCGATTTACTTGATTGTAGGAAGATAATATATAATTTCCTAAAGGCCAATAAATCTAGAATAAATCATTATTTATGATTACAATTATGATTTTGTGCTGTCTAGCACAGAAATGTAGATTAAAACAGTGGCTGATCTGGGTCATTCGTTTACAAATCGTCGCCTAAAAATCTTCATGATTTCCAATTGGTTGGAAAATGTTTTAACCAATAATAAACTCTTACATACAATTAGCCAACACGTGTATCGCGATGTTTTTTTAATATTTCTTCCGAGTTATGTTATTTATGAATTTTAATAGGTTGCTTGTTTCTGTCACATTGCAAATTCATTATCTCCGTTTCTAATCATCGGCTTGATACCGTTGTCTCTATTAGCTTTCTAATTGCATGCTACAAAGAATTTTCTAACATTATTTAATGAACATTAATAGCAAATTAATTGTTTAAATATTTTTTCATGACGGCACCCACATCGTATAAAATTGCAAAAAATATCATTATATGCGTTGTGTTTTACTCTAATCATCGATTCAAAAATAAAAGTTGAGTCTCTATTAGGTCCAAAGATATTTATTAATTTCGAGTGCGTGTCACGCGACAAATGCTACTAGCTGCGCGCTGCGTGCCGCATGTTTCAGTAATTTTGCACTCGTTGCTTGCTTCTAATGGATTATTGTACAGCATTTTTTTCAGTGAGTCTGATAGTCGTACTTGCTTTGCTTGTGTGAGCATCTTCGCACTAATCAGAATCGAACGCATTTTTCACTCGTTGTACAATCTATATTCTCATTTTTTTATACTGCATTGAGAAGCAACAGTAAAATTTTTAAACGCTTGATAATGGCATCTATGTGGCATGATTTACTCCAAAACGTAGTAAAAAAGCTTTAAGTTTGATAAAAATTTCTTTAAAAATGTTGAATATTACAAAACGTACAGCATTTTTTTCTCATTTTAAAGTACATCGTGCCACTCAGATGCCCTTATCGAACATTTACCCAAGTGAACGGTAATTTTTGTTTTTAATTTTTCTCTGTGTAATCGAAAAATAAGAAACGGTTTCGCCAAAAATTTTATGAAAAAATTTCATTTTTCCCCAAAAATTGGGTTTTAAATTGTCAATAAATTGAAGCACTGTTATTTATAATTTTTATTCCATTAACGTTTTTATTTACGATAAATACTATCGCAACCCCAATGATAGAGTATAGAGCAAAAATAAAAGAATGAACATGAATATAATTTTATACTTATAATAAAATTTAAGTAAATATGCAAAAATTGAGAATAAATTCTCTAACCACCTGAAAATTCCTTATACAATAAGGATTTCAACAAATAATGGTAAAACAGCTATTCTCCGGGCTATATGCCCCTCCGAGCGCTGAATTACATACCAAAATTTGCCGTATTTTCTTCTAACACAGTTAGATAATAAAATACTTGTTTTGAATGCAAGAAACTACCAGGAAGAAGGAAGCTTTTTCTTTAGTTAGGATGTCGTCACCTAACAAGTATTTTATTATCTAACTGTGTTAGAAGAAAATACGGCAAATTTTGGTATGTAATTCAGCGCTCGGAGGGGCATATAGCCCGGAGAATAGCTGTTTTACCATTATTTGTTGAAATCCTTATTGTATAAGGAATTTTCAGGTGGTTAGAGAATTTATTCTCAATTTTTGCATATTTATATGTACCCCTGACAAGTAGACTTTCATTCATACGTTTGAAAAGTTAAGTAGTTATCATTATTTCAAATTTCATATTATTTTTTTTTTCATATTAATGAAAATAAAATTGGAGCAATAAACTACTAATGATTTAAAAAATGAGTACTAATGAGCAATTCTAAAAAGTGTATTCATTTTTGATAATACTGTAATCAGAAGAAATGTGCAGGAAGTCGAGCTGTTATACCTGCGGCTTGTTTGACTGAAGATTATCATTGTTTTTGTCTTTTAATAATTTGACCAGTCGAAGGCGGCTCGAATTTTTTTTCCATGCGACTGTTTTGGTATAGAAATATTTAATGCCGATACATGCTGCTTTGCATAGGCGTAGTTAAGGGGGCACCCCCAAAAATCTAATTAGCACCCCCAAAATTTACCACCCCCTCCCTATTAGGCGTAGTTCAGGGGCACCCCCAAACAAAATTTTTGGCTGTATACTGAATAGGGTCTAGGGCTTAGGCACCCCTGAACTTAACTGCCTAACTACGCCTATGCTGCTTTGAAACTTTCAGGCCAACCGGAACGTGTGTATGAATAAACCTGTGCAGGTTTGTCCATGCACAGATTCCGGTTGGCCTAAACAGCTGCACAGGTCCGCTTTAAATACTGTCTGTTGTGGCGGATTCGTAATGAAAATATGTATTATTTGAGTGTTAAGCCACTCTACTGTTAAGGAAAAATGAATATTTTAAAAATAAAGTAAATCCTGAAATGAAGATGTTCTGTACACTGTCAGTAACTATTAATTATAAAAAATGATGTCTGATCCTAATCTATCACTAATATACTCTGCCTAAAACCTAATCTGACCAAACTAGTTTTTTCGGACGTCTCAAGACCTAATCTCTTAATAACTCGAAAACGAAACGTCGTCGGATCGAAAAATGGATTGATAAGTATAAAACTTTAAACTAAAACATCTGGAAGATGAATATATTTGAGAAAAACTGGAAATTTCGATTTTTGATCCAAATTTTTCACCGTTTTTATTTATTCTTTTGGGTCCAAATGGATCCAAATTAAAATCCATTATACGTATATGCTATCCTTTCAGTTCTAGTTTAAGATTCACTCATTCTTGAGAAAGCTACCGTGTAGCGAAACATGTCGGATTTTTATTAGAAAAAGTTCAAGTGTTTAAATAAAGTGGAATTTTACACAATTTAGTGTTTTCTTTTTGACGAGTTTGTTAATCCAATTCTTCAAACTTGTTACATATAAATTATTGTTGGGAGACTTGGCAACACTGGCCAATACACTAGTTTGTAAGGCCAGCGCAAAATATATCAAAAAATTTAAAAAAAAAGACTTGACAACACAACAACCTAGCTCACAGTTTTTTATATGGCCAAGTGTTTATTACCACTCGTGCGCAGTTGTTAATTTTTTTTTTTTGAGGGGCGATATCTAGCTTATTATCGCGAAGCGCCTTTTATGACTTATTTTCCCCCGTATCAGGATTTACCGATGTCAATATATGCAATGAAATTCATAACACCCAGTATACTATAGGTATATTAGTGAGATTAGGGTCAGGCATTATTTTTTATAATTAAAAGTCACTGACAGTGTGCGGAACTTTTTCTTTTCAGGATTTGATTTATTTTAGTATTTTTAGACGCAGTGACTTTTATTGTTTTTATAATATTAATTTTTCCTCAACAGTAGAATGGCGTAATAGCGAAATATTAGATCTTAAAACTAATTTGTCTCCAATATAATAATTCAAAGGAATATTTCTTTTGCCATATTTCGTCCTAATAAGAGAATATAAAACTTTTATCTACAATAATTAGATAAGCCACTTATAACACCTGTTTTTGTTAAGTTATGATATATATTACCAGACTAGTCTGGTAATGAGTTTATTACCGCACTAGTTTTGAAAAGCTAAATTACAATCTTCTACGCCTTTGACCAAAATTTCAAAAAAATATTTGTTGGTTCCTAAGATCTTTTAATAGGTCAGTTATCGTGAATAACTCTGTATATTAAGAAATATTTCCAATATTTATCGTTCTTTCTATACATTTTTACCTTCTCTCTATATATTATCTCTTCATGCTTACTTAGTCTCAAGCTTTTTCCAACTGAGAACCTGATATTCTCAATTGGATTCTAATACGAAAAAGGGCTTACTCTGTTTATGCTTCTTTGGTGTACCTTATATTGAAGGGTTCGTACACAGCTTAAGATTTAAAATAAACAATAAGTCTCGAGCTAAAAACTGCTAAAACAGTATTATTTTAAATGCGGCAGTAATGAATACCAAGTCTGCTCGCTGTTGATTTGTTGATACAAGACAAAACGGTTTCTTGGAAGTTGCCAGTTACCCCAACATTAATATACATATACAAGTATGTATTACCTAAAATATTAATTTAACTCGCTTCTTCTACTGGTATAACGATATGCTTATGAAGTGGTATATGAGCAGAATATACTGGTCATAAAAGGAGTGAGATTTGGAATTTCTATATTCTGTGGAATCCGCTTATCCCGGACCTCCCGGGACCAGAAGCAATAGTCCATTATAAGCGAGTGTCTATTTTATGAGAATCTATATAAAACCCATATATTTTATTAACAATGCATTAAAAATAACATTTATTTTTAATAATATCAGAGACTTTTAAATTCTGGATAGTTCCTCGATATTACCCAAAAACATCGACTGTGTTTTTAATGTCCAATATAAATTTGTCGGTTATTAGTGAAAAGTCACTAGTTACTAGGCAATTTTGTTTAAAACGTTTTTAGCAGAGTTAAATTTTGGCATGTAAGATGCAGCATTTCATAGGAATGGATTGCTAAAATTGGAAATTTTCAACATTGTCATTTGGACCGCTTTTTATTATTTTGCATATTAAAACAACTTTGGTCAGTATTTTTTTTGAATTTCGTCTTAATATACCTTCCGTAATCTACCCAAAATTTGATATTTCTGAAATGAGTTTAGCAACACTCCTAGCAAAACAAAAAAATATAATAGGGAATATGCCCATATTTATTTATTGCATAAATCGTTTTAGGAAGTCATTTCATTACAAACCAAAAAAATTATTTTGAAGAAAATTATTACTAGGATAGTTTAGCTACAAAAAATATTTACTTTTCGATATAATTTATTGCAATTTAAAAAGCAGCCATTTGCCCTCAGCTCAGTGAATAATGACCTCAGGAGACATAGGCGTTTCTAGGTGGGGGCTTGGGGAGCTAAGCCCCCCCAAATCTCGGATTAGCCCCCCCAAATCCAACTGAGTGACCTAGCCGCCTATATATAAACCAGGGACTTAAGCCCCCCCAAATATGTAAACCGGGGGCTTAAACCCCCCCAAAAATAAAGGTCTAGAATCGCCTATGTCAGGAGATCTGAAAAAATAAGTGTCAATCTACATGTTAACGTAAAGCTTAACCTAAAATTGAACAGGTTTGTTTTTTTGGAAGCAGTCAAAGGGGGAGCAATCGAATTTTCGGGTTGATAGAGAAATAGTGCAACTAGCTTCGGTAAAGAATTCAGTTATACAGAATGTTTCGTTTCGGAGCTATTATACGTCAGTCGGAATTTCTGTGATTTCCGTTGAAACCGGGTATAGGTCTCAAAAGTAAATTAATTCGATGTAAATTTTCGGAGGTTGTAGAGGACCAGGAGCTCCATAACTCTATTGAAACTGGTGAGGATTGGAAAATGGCAAGTAATTCTTTTAAACTTTTTTAAGTCGAAAAATGCCAATCAAACCCCTCTTTGGTACCTAATAACTCAAAAGCAAAACCTGGGATCGAAAACTGGATTCATAAGTGAAACTTTAAAATCTCAAAAACTTTCTTTTTGCAATACATTTACCTAAACCTAATATCACTGGAAAATTTTGGAGAAACTGGAAATTTCGATTTTTGACTCAAATATTTCACCGTTTTTAATTTTTCGTGGGGTCAAAATGGTTCAAATTAAAATCCCATATACGTCATGGGAAAGAGCTCATCGAAATACATGATATCCATAATTTTCATTCTTTATATAAAGGTAGCAATCGCCGATTAAATTTTGATTTTTTGACTTTTTTTGCCCTCGATATTGATACATGTAAATTACTCTTTATTTTTCTCTATCTAATTCTTTCCCAATTTTATAAAGGGATAATCACACCTTAAAATGAATACCGAACGGGTCATCCAGGTGCGTGTTTAAGGGGTAAAAACAGAGTTTTCTTGATTTTTTCCGACAAACCATATTTTTAACCGACATTATTCCGAGCTACTTTCCTTATTAAATGATTCTTTTTGGGTTTATTTTATCCGTTAATTATCTAAGAATACCTTCCACCAATTGTAATTGCTTATTTTTGCATTAAAGGTATAAATAAAAGGTTTATTTGCATCGGGGACATGCAAAATTTGAAAATTTTCGAAGATTGCCATGAATAAAGAATTGCAATTTATTTACTCGAAATTATTAAGATAGATGTTTCAAAATTTCGCAAAAATGCCAGTTTTTGTTCCAAAATTGAAAGGTTCCTGGACCGATTTCGGCTTAAAATATACATGAATACAATTTTAGGAGCCTTCTACTTTAAATGCAGGAATATTTGACATCAGTTGCCATTTTTATGGATTTTTCGATGAGCCTACAACACCGGAATTCGCCATGTACTCATTATGAGTCATAAAAACACTTTTGAAGACACACCCAATGAGATCACGTTTTACAAGTTTCGAAATGCGCGTAAAAATTTGCAATAGAAAATAATTTTTTTGTTAATAAAGACCAAAGTAAATGGATAACAGCAACTGCCATAAACATTTAATTTATGTAGACAATATAAAAAAATATATTTTAGATTTATTTGGGTTATATGCACATTCCATATTCTCCAAAAAGTCTTGAAAAGGAATTATATATGATTAAAAGGAACTCTGTTTGGGACACTCTGTATAATCTCACTTCTAGTTTACTATCATCTATTGATGTTTTTAAGTCAATATTTCATTAGTTTTTGTTTTTTCCTCGAGATGATAATAATGGATTTTAAGCTAGCCCTACAACTTATAATTTTGAAAATAAATATATTAATTAAATTATCTAAATCTTTTGATGTTATTGTTGTTGTGTTTTCTGTTTAATATAAGATGTTTTGGTAAACCCTACTATAATTTACTTATTTTAACCGGGACTTAAAAATGTGTTCTTTATACGCGAGTTTCCATTATATAGGTACTATGCCATTACTGCAGTGTAGTTATGGAGTTTTTTTAAATTTAGGGTATCAACAAAAATACCATGAAAACATGAAAGAAAGTGTATCCACTTCTTGACTATTTATTAATTTTTGTTCCAAAATGGACTTGTTCAGTCATGTCGCGTTTTCAATAAATATGTTAATATTATTGCACAATCAGTCATTTGAAACACCCACACAAAAAATTACGTCGGTTGGAAGGATAATAACAAAAATATTTAAAGTTTAAAGTTCGACCAAATTCAAAAAATACCGTTTCCCGTCTAACATCGTCCTATGAAAAACAATTGAACGAAGTAGCCAATGTGGCGAATGAAATTAAGGATGCGGCAATACCGCCGCGCGCCTCTTTAGCCGTTTTAGTAACACAGAATATTTATATTTTGCGTAGCATTTTTTAATCTTTGAATTTAGTTTTAGATTTGTCGTCGATTTCAAGCCTACACAACTTCTTTGTAGGTCTTCTGTAGGTTGTATTCGAAGTTTTGACATCAACAACTCGTATTCGATCTTCTGAACCGGAATGAAAAGCTTGTCTTATCTTTCCTTTCATATCTTTTGCATGAACAGGTCCTTTTGGTTTGACAAAGCAATGTGCAGGCTCATCATCTAGCACAGTTGCAGTATTTATAGTGTTTAGAGCAGCGGTTCCCAACCTGTGGTACATGTGCCACCGGTGGTACATGGCATTATTCCCGGTGGTACGCTAAACAAAACATAATACAAGACATAAAATAAACACCAACCAAAAACAGGCAGACTAAAATCATTCAAAAAAAAAATGCGACAAATCTTACAAATAATATATTGAAAAAAGACAAGATGGTAACTAGCACTGGTAAAAATTTTAATTTTACTTAAATTGCAATTATTCAGAATTACCTAGAATGACCTAGATATGCATTCTAATTAGATGGTACCTAAAATTACGAAACGTTTTTGGTGGTACGCCATTAAAAAAGTTTGAAACCACTGGTTTAGAGCGATTTGAAGCAAGGACAATGATTTTTTCCTCCTCAAATTTTCTCTCCTTTAGTTTTTTACTCTCATCGGTTTCAGAATTTTTATACTTAGTTTCAATTTCGTCTTGCTCATCCTCATTAGTAACTGCACTGGCTGGTTCATCTGTTTCTTCAGGTTAAATGATACTTTTGCGTGTTTCTGCCCTTATATTTTTACTGATATTTGAATTTTCACTTAATGTATTAGTTTGTTCTTTTTCACCTTCAGTGACAATTTTTATGGATACTGCGTAGAAACTATTTTCACCACAAATTTTACTTTTACGTTCAGTAGTGCTGGATTTTTCAAAATTATACAGCATTCGGACTGTTAGCTGGCGACCTGTATCAAGAATATCTGATGTCTTAGGACTGGTAAGTATCTTGGTGGTTAAAGACTTTGTTAATTCTCCTGCTGCTACTGTTGTTTTATCAGCTTTTGTTATCTTCATCAGCCTGTTCTTTAAACTCTTTAGTGGCATCTTTCTCTGCTTCATTTCCTTCTCCTGTCCCAGTGGCCTTTTCACCTTGTACCATGGCTCTCTCTTTATTTTCTTCACTCATATTTGTGGTATCTTCTTTTTGAATTTCGGTGTTAGTATCCTTTATTTTCTAAAGATTCTTCTTCGAATTTTTTATTCTTTTTGCATTTTCTCTTGGCACATTTCAGCCTTTGCAGTGCCATAGTCTTACTCTGAGTTAACTCTCTGAATTATCACTGTTCCAAAGAAGTCATATTTCATATATGCTTTCATTTCTTCTTAACGTAGCTTTCATGACATCAACAGCTCTTTGTTCTCCTTCAGATAGTTTTGTTTCATTACCGACAACTCCAAACGACTCTGTAGAAAATGTTTGTTCCATTATTTCTGCCAAGTCGAATAGTTCTTTTCTGCACACATACTTCTTCTAAACATACTATCTTTAGAAGAGACCCCTCCCCTTACATTTCATATGTGCAAAAAAGAACTATCGGACTTGGAAGAAATATTGAAACGAACATTTTCACCTGTTAGCTTCATTCCAACTACAGTAGTTTTTGCTTCTCCTTTGACGCACTTATGCAATTTTGCCATTGTTTCTTCTTTACTGTAGATTCCCATGGAAGCCATATTCTTGTACTGGCCGACGAAGAGTGGCCATTCGTTTGGTTTGCTGTCGAAAAATGCAAAATTTTTTACCATACTTTGTCTTGTTATAAATTTTTGAATATTTAATTGCGAACTTTCTGAGGTAAAAATCATTATTTAGTGTTTGACATAACAGCTGAATATTTTCATTGAAAGGTTCTTTTGACTGTTGGATTAAACTGATTGAAAACGTTTTAACTGTTTCATAGATTCCGGGATCACCGGGTTTAACAATTTCTAACCATTCTTATACGGAGAATAGCGTAGTGACGGGTGATAGATTTCTTTGGTTACGTATATGCCTACTGCTTTTTCTAGAAAACTATTTTCGGCAATTTTATCAATAATTGCAAATCTAGCACTTCATAAATCATTTTCAAATCCTAAAATCCTCATGCGGTCTTCAATTTCTCTCTTCTTTCTTTCAACTTCTATCTCTTTTCTCTTTCTCTCAAGTTCTAGCATCTTCTTCTTATTCTCTAAAGCTAGTCGCTTTCTTTCTATACTAACTCTAGCTCTATTTGAGCTATGCTTTGAGGAAGCAAGTTATTGTTGATGAATATGAGATAAATTTGAAAGTAATTTTGTCGATTGTTTTGTCAAAGAAGATTGATGATCTACTTGTGAAAGTTCTTGACGAAAACTAACTAAACTTTTTTCCCTATTTTCGGATAAAGCTTTCCTTCTGCCAAATTTATCAGGCCAAGTAAAATCTGTAGGCATTTTTTTTATTCCTGCACCCTCACGTCGTTGTCTATCCATTACTGCATATTTGGACTAGTCACGCCGCGGTTCACCAATGTTTTTAGTCTGTCATTTATTTCCTATTTCCCGATTTAAAGATTGATTTTTAATAACAACTTTATTTCCTTATGACTTTTCTCTCAAATCTTTTTAACAATTGTATAGACACCAAAACAAGTTTTGTTTCTTCCCTGTATCCTGCTGGACATTTTAATATTTAGATAAACTCATTAATAAAATAATTTTACATTTTTTGTATGTAAATAACATAATGTTTTTACCCGTTTTGCCCCAAAATCTCAAATTGTTATTAAAAATGGTGTCTTCACTCTTCAGTTTACATTCTTGCGAAGACTATCCACCACTGAAACTACAAGTAATTTTTTCACTTCTTGCTGTTTAAAACTGGCATTATCGGTACATTAGCTATGTTATTATCGTAAATAGGATAATAATTAACTTTTAATCCACTTTACACAAATAGAAAGACATTTTTTTTTACTTTTGAAAGGTAAAAAAAATCGAAAAGGAAACAGACAAGCTCACATTTTAAACTGCTGTCAGAACTAACAGTGACAGTTTCGTCAAAAGTGCTGGTACATCACGTGGTACAACACCAAACATCTTTGCTTCAAATTTTAACAAGGGGTAGATTGGATGCTAACAATATTGTAGTAATACGTATATGAATGTTCAGTTTCTCTAAATTTAACAAGGATCTATACTACTAATTTTTTTCAATCTCCTGGTCTATTTCCGGTTTTTATTTTTGCGTTAGTTCCAAACCGTGTATTTCATCATGTGTCTACTAAAACATAAGGCGATTTAGCCCTAATCTAAAATGCCCACTTCTTTTTTACTTACCTCGACCAGACCGGCCGTTTTCGGGGGTTAGAGGGAAAAAAGCTTTTATTTTTTGTCTTCTAAGACCGCATAGATTCCCTCGAGAAGGGGAGAAAATAGACATATTATAAATTTCCCGAAATAAATCTCACAGTTGTACGTCGAAGGTTCGGGTGTACAAAAGCCCTAAAGCCCTTTATTAATAATTATTTTGCCGACAAAAAGGTGCTGGGATATAGGGGATAATTTTCAAAATATTTTATGTTTGTATAAAACAATCCTACTGTTTTTAAGCAGTGGCGACTCGCAAATTTAGGAATCTATATAGAGTATTAATTAAGGAAGAAATTTCTAAAAAGCAAGTTGGGTCTCGCACGATCAGACTTTCGTATCCCTGTATCAATATCATATGTTCTTAAAGTATAGAAGAAATGGGCTTATCCAGCATTTTTTTATTTCATAGTGCAAAAGTGCACCATTTGAAAGCTTTACCCCAAAAAAAAAGAATTTTTCTGACCAAATTCACCCTTAAAAAAGCTGTCAAACTTCGCTTAACATAAAATGGGGAGATGGAAACGTAATATTCGAAATTTATACTAAACTATTACACAGAAATAATAAAAGAACTTAGAAAACAGTCAACGCATAGTATTTTATAACCCAAAAATTATATTTACGCATGGGTATCAAAGAAATACCAACTAATAGTTACTAAATGACAGGAGCAAAAAACTATTACACGCCGACGCCGACGCAACGTTTGTTTTTTCTTTCTGTACCTATATAACGATGAACTACATCGTTATATCTAAATAACTTAATTACTCCTTTGGAATATTTAGTGTTACTCTTATATTATATTGAATAATTACATTTACTTGTACACTAAATTTCATAATCGCTGAAAAGTAAAGTACCTACCCTTATTTTTACACATATGGCAAAATGTTATTAGGAAAAGTCAGCCCTGGGTTTACCATTAGACGCATATGGTGCAGGCCTCGGAGCTTGGTGACCAATGTGGCCATAGGGACCCGGATCTTTTATATTTATTTCGGAGGGGGGGCTGAAAATATTTTGCGCTGGTTATACATTGTTCAGTTTTATTCTTTTTTCAGTGGCAAAGTTGACGAGAGAGAAATCAAAAATGTACACTGATTTTTTTGAACGCAAACCAAATAGAGCTGCAGTTTGGAGAACTCTGCCTCCTCTTTCTTTAGATGAAATTAATTTAAATCAAAAAGCAGATGTCATTACAAAAAAGGTAGACACACTAATTTACAGCAAATTTAATTGAAAAGAAAAAGGTACCATGCTATATTAAATTATGTAAAATTAGAGTAATGTAAATCATAATATCTTCTATTATGAAACTTATTATTGAATACTGATAAATACTGAATTCGTACAGCAACAAAAAGGTTTAGAAATGTACTATTGTTAAAAAACAAATTTATTTTATTGGACCATACTGGTTCCTATGAAATCAATTAAAATCAAAACATTACAGGAAAAATAGATATGTATTTATTTTAAAGAGAAAAAACTATTATCTATACACCGAAAAAAATAAACTGTTGAAATCATAGAAAAAAACTTTAATTTAACAGTTTGTGAATATTAAATACAAGCAATGGTTTTTGGGAATTAAATAAAACATCAGAAAATGTTAACTTTTGTTAATTGAGTTGACAGACAAAACAGTCCAATGAAGTATTACCTTATGGTATTATACTCCAAGGCGGTTAGTTTAAGTAAAAAGAGATATTTAATCAAAAGCATATCTGTTAGATGAACAAATAAAGTTTAACAAATTTTGAATTTCGTCTTAATATCGAAATAAATTTTCTTCCAACAGTTTTTTAATTCAATCAACCATGTGGACGTTAACATTCATGGAACTATTGATCCAATCTTTTCTATTTTTTCTGTGTACTAATATATAAAATTGTAAATTGGCTGACTCACTAATTCATCAACGCCCAGCCAAAACTACTGCTAAAAAATGAAATTTTGCACAAAGCTTTATTTTACGCCGTAGACGTCGACTAAGAAAGGATTTTGCAAAACTCTCCCTCTAAGGGGGTAAAAGCAACCCCCAAAAATTAAATTATTTTTTATTTTAAAAACTACTAAGTTCTAAGAAAAACGCCAAAACATGTCAATTAATTGCCCCCACCCTTATCACCAAAAAGATCGCTCATAAAAATCATGAACATTGAGAATTAGGTGTAGATTGAGACAAAATTATCAGGATTGAAAAGTTCTAGCGCGATCAATTGATATAAACAATTCAATTGTTTATTTCCTTATAGCTGCTGAACCATTGGTTTTAAAGAAAAAGTGTTTCGACATAAATATTTCTCACGATGTAAGGAACAACTTTTGTTTTTTTTTCAAAATTTTTAATTTTGTTCAGTCGGAACGCTCCCCACTCAGCTCCGCGCATACGCGATGTGATAAAGCAATAGTGCCGTCGGCGGCGGGTACGGCGGCAAATGGGCGGAGATCGGGCGGTCGAGGTTTGCTCAGGTTAAGTGGGAGACTGATGGCATAGAACATTAATTGTGCACGTATAGCGCTTGAACTTGGCCGATTTTTTTAAAGAAATAAGCTATTAGTGATGCTAGAACTCACTAATTAAGACAAGCTAAATATTAAATCACGATGTTTTGGAAATATAAAAGGTAAACTAAAAAACTTTTAAACATTTGGCAAATGTCTATAAACACAACACAAAAAAAACAATTAGCTATTCCCTATTTAGTAGTATCCAGTATCCACTAGTCCACTACAAAGGGAAAGTACAGGCAACAAACTCAAAACATAAATTTTGAAAATAATTTTAAAATTATCAACACAACACTCTTCCTAACCAACAAAACAAAACAACCGTTATCAAGAAAGAGAGCGCGCCCAGACGAACAGCCAAAAACGCATACACCGGGAAAATGGCAACACCGCATCTAAATTGTATCCGCGATGCCGCCAAGCTCTTATGAAAAACCATAGCGACGGCGCGCGAAGTCAGATATTCAGCATTTTCTCTCGCCTCTTTCTTTGTTCTACACACGCGCAATATATAAAGCAAAACCAAAGACTAGTTATGAATAAATGGTGCCATCTCCTCTTCTTGAAGGTCAATGGACAGACTAGTGCAGCTAGCACCGTCCTAGATATGTAGCTCCCGGGTAACTTGGCGTCTATCCTGCCTCCTACCTACCCACCTGCAGTGCGGCCTTAGGTTTGAATAGTATTGACTAGCTGAAACTATTGCACTGAAAAATTTTATACCACTAAAATTTGTACTGTTGAGCAAAAATGTTTGGGTCGTTCCATAAAAAATACTTTTCCAAGTTTGTTTTAAAAACGTGCATTATTTAACAATTTTCGAAAAGTTTCTGGATTTTTCTTGAATTTATGGGATTTTATTTAAATTTGTGTTACATTCTGTGTTCATTTATCTTTTTTCTTATAGCCACCTCAAAACAAAATTTTAGCACTTTCACCAAGTCGGAAAAAAATCCAATTATACTGTTAGATGGTGCAAATAAGAAAATTCTTATAAGACGCAGTGGTTAAAAAATGGAAAAATATTATCGCAAAACGAGCAATGTTTGTATCCGTATTTTTCTTCCCTTGTGCTAACTTTAGATAAATAAATCCTCAAAACTTTGTTGTGGTAGATTTTAATTGGCAAATTTATCATTTCTTATTACCGTATTCAAGACGAAGTCTATGAAACTTTAAAGAATAAACTTTGTAAAATTAGATCTGCTTTTGTTTGAAGCAGAATAGCGATCAGCATTTTGAGAATAACGCAGTTTCAAGTGTTTCAATTAATACAGTGACCTTCGTTAGTGTTGAAATCTGATTAAAATAACTGCGAAAGAATCTAAGATATCAAGACCAATTAAACAAATCAAAGTTGTATTAACGTCTAACTATTTTTAATAACCAATAACCCAAGAGCATTAAGAACTCAAACAGAAAGCAATACATCTAAATAAATTATTTAGACAGCTTATGACAAAATCTTAAAAAATACAGTGGCCTTTCATAAAATTTTTTGTTGATTTTAAAATCAATATGCAAAGAATAATCTAAAATACGATATAAGCAACTTACTAACTATTAAGATTTTCTTTAGTAGTAGGCCATGGCGCCCAGACACTTCTAAGACAATTTGTAAATCGTGGTTGATTCCACCGGCAGCCTAAGTTTGTTGGGGTCATAACACCAGATGGACTGAAAGGTACAACTCTGTTGCAGTTTTTTTAGAATTATATGATGGCATTGTACTTGCTTTAGATAAGATTTCTCAATGGACAGATAGAGATTCGGCAAATGCTGCAGATCAGTTAGGCTCTTCAATAAGAAAGGCTGAATTTGTCATCTCTTTGCAGGTGGTCAATCAGGTATTTAGTTTCAGTAGCTTTTTATGTCGGCTTCTACAACAACGAAATATTGATTTAAGAAAGGCAACTAATTTAGCGGAAGATACTGAACAAGAAATAAAAAATTTGGGATAAAATGCAGATAAGGAATTTAATAAATTATTCTTGAATGCTCAAAAACAGGCTAAAAATTTTGACTTTCCTTTAAACAAGCCGCGTATTACTACTTCTCAAACAAAAAGATGCAATATAAATGTTGACAGTGTTGAAGACTACTATCGCATTTCAATATATATATATATATATATATATATATATATATATATATATATATATATATATATATATATATATATATATATATATATATATATATATATATATATATATATAAATAATATATATATATATATATATATATATATATATATATATATATAAAACATTATTGACGATACTCGCAAATTTGTCTGTGTCAGCTGCGGAGAATGAAAGAACTTTTTCTGTATTACGACGTTTAAAAAATTATCTACGAAACTCATCTTCCGACATAAGGTTAAATGGTTTAACACTGTTACTGTGGATTTATAAACTCAGTTGAGGTTCAGTTGAGGTTCAGTTGAAGTTGAGGTTCAAGATAAATAAACGCAAACGCGTACTTGCGTTTATAAACTAAGTTCAGCTCAGTTCAGAAGTTTCCATTACGCTGGCGTAAAGTTCGAGATAACCAAATTTTATGTTCGCAGTTGGTGCAGTTGGGCTCCCACCAATCAAAACGCAGAATTAATATTCGTAATGGCGAAGCCACCCGACTTCTGCCGATCATTTTGTAAACAAAACAACAAACCCTTGTATTTTCTTTGCAAAACAATTGTTTGGTCGTTTGGATTGTCTGTGTGTTTCCATATTTTTTTCCAAATATCGCGATTGTGGATTGTGTGCTTTTTATTTTTATTAAATCTGTTTATGATGTCAGTTGTCATTAATGTCACTTTACCCCGGACCAATGAAATGAAAGCGGCGAACTGAGTTTATAAATGGCCCAAAAAGCTCAACTGCGAACTTCAACTGCACGAACTGCGAACCTCAACCTCAACTGAACCTCAACTGAGTTTATAAATCCACCTTTACATCTTTATAGATCAATGGATCCAACGCCGGATGCTATTTTGGATAAACTAGCAGAAAAGCCTCGAAAACTTGACATCAGACTACATTAAGTAATAAGTTTAGTTTTGTATTTTAAATTTGTTTTCAATATTTTTGACAAAAATTAAAAACAAAATTTAAACCCCCCCCCCCGAAAAAAAATCCTGGGTGCGCCACTGCAAGTAGGTACTACATAATTAAGAGATTACCAACAGGTATAGTGACCTAATTTGCAGACAAGGCTTGCATTGTGGTTGTGCTGTATTAAGTATATTTTAAATACCATAACGGTATACCTTTACTTATACCTAGTTAATGATAGGTAGGTACACGTACATAGGTATAGGTACCTATATATAGGTAGTAATTTGTATAGGTAGTAGGTATATGAGGATAACCTCGACAAAGAAATTTTCGGAGAGGACTGAGGACACATTTAAATATATTCTGACAATTTATGTACACCTATTAAGGTAGTTGTATTATATATATATATATATATATATATATATATATATATATATATATATATATATATATATATATATATATATATATATATATATATATATATATTGGTAAAACCAAAAAAAAATTAAAAATTCAAAAGTCAAATTTTTTGTTCAGTACAAAGATCTCCACACAAAACATAGTTGGTATGGTATGCCCTGGCATGTAGGGGATGGAACTGCTCTATGTATGCAAATAACTGCAACTTTTTTCTACAATGTAACACTAAAAACTACTTTTCTCATTACGTGGGACGACTATGGGTCCAGTTGTTTATTCCACTTTCTCTGCTAATGGAAAACACCAAATTCCGTTCCCTACTCATAAAGTTCTCCTATCGACCACATTCTTGCCAAATGATCCCCCAGTTACGCCTGATTGCACAAACCATTCAGGCAAGAACTAAATTGAGCACTTGTAATGTGACAGCACTCATGTTAATGTCATTGCCAATGACATTAACGCTCGATTAAAGTTTTCAGCTACGGGCTGTTATTGTCAAAGAATTCAATTACAAAACCATGTACTAACTCAATAAGTAATAAGGCTTTTGTTCAGCTTGCCCACCAAAGAAATATTTTTAAAAAATTTTAAAATTTATTATTGCTCGCAGTGCTCGCTATGAAAGTTCACAAATAAAGCTTAGGACCAATTTAAAGAATTGTACATTGTAATATTTACTATTTGAGATATAAACGTAATGTAGAAAACTTGCAGAATTAACAAAAATAAAAATAAACCAAACCACATCGCCTTAGCAGCAGACAAAGGAAAATAAACAGACGGCGAAATAAAAGCTAAAGAACGAAATGCTCTTAAATTTGTTTCAGTTTAAAACGTTACTGCAATGTTATAAAATTCAGTATCAAGGCTTTCAATTAGAACAACATGTAACCCAAAAACCGAGACGTTTGCTCTGCGACGTGGTTGATTTAACGGAACGCAAGAAAATAGAAAATCCAACATGCACACAGCAAATATCCGAGGCAACATTTTTCATGCTGAAACGAGACCCAAGTGTTGTTCACTTCAGTCCCTGAAATATTACCGTAAAGAAAGATATATTGGTTAAAATGATATCTGCAACCCAGATTTTATTTAAGGGTAGGGTTCGTTTCATCTTTCTTTTCATATTTAAAAAAGATAATAAAGGATGTTTAAGAGAATTACATTTTATTTTTAGTTAAAAGTACCTTATTTTGACTTAATTTCAGAGCAACAGGGTTTATAAGGGAGATAGCACGTCAGTCACTTAGGGTAGTTTCAGACGGAATCATTTCCTCACCATAGCTGGGGTAGTTTTTAGCGTAGAATGCAGTGGCGTAGTCAATTATTTTCTACAAGGAACAAATTTGAAGATTAAAGCCAAAGTTGCATTTTTTAAATGGGACACCCTGTATATTTCGTTTTCATTCGATTGCTTTTTTCATAAGCTTTTCAAAAATATATACCTACTTGTTGGTATATTATATCTTTTGGAATAACTGTACTATTTCAAAGTAGGCCGTGATATAATGATTTCAAACAAATGAATATAATAGTATCCTTTCATGGCTGCTAGTCAAACCGCTTGTCAAAATTTGTAAGAGATCATTTAAAAAAAACTCTTGTTCTCAAAACCCCTACTTGTTATTTACTACTGTGTTTTTCGCTTAAAAAAATGGCTGGAATGAGAGTTTATCATGACTTTGAAAAGTATGATATGTTAGTTTTCTATATTGAATCGGATGAAAATTCATATCATGCCGCCGAACTAAGTATATTTTAACGGGTAGTACGATTTTATATCCATTATAAATTTATTGGCTTTTTTCTATATTCATTCTAGATATTTAGACAGAAGGCAACCTTGTCCCGATATATTTTCTAGAATTAAAAAGAAATTAATTAATTATGGTGCGTTTATGCAGCCAATACCAAAATCCTATATTAAGCAAAATTATTGAGAAAGAAGTTTGAGTGAACAAGGCTCAAGCACAAACTATATTACACAAATAGAAATTTATCGGAATGCTAAACGTCATCTCTTTTTTTGCAGTTGGATTTTGCAGGAAACTCAAGCCAGTGTGAATTTTGGAAGATTTGTGATATGGTTCGATGAGGCGTATTTCACAAGTATTACACTGGTATTTTCAATAGACACAATACCAGACAGTAGTATCAAGAAAACCATCATCTTTACTTTGGGTAGGAGCAGCATAGACGGTCTATGATAGACCCACTGCCCTCGTGAAAGGAGACAGGCCGTAATGTAGGGATCGTGACGTCACACGAATAGGCGGTACATATTATATGATAAAAATGAAATGCAATTATCTTAAATCCGCTGAAACATAAAAAGAATCGTTATAAATAAACTAAAACAATTAAATTACTCTAAAAAAATTTAATGCCTTTAAAGAAGTGCACAAATTAAATAGTTAATGGTTAGAACGCAAAATTTATAGTTAAAGTTCTGGGATAGTTCATGCAAAGTTAGTACTGCTTATAATATATTAAAAAATGATTTTCACAACATGACATGGATTAAACGTATAAAATGATCAAAAATAGTTATTAATACAATGTACATTAATTGATTAAACTCTACATAAAGCTCTACAAGAAGCAAACATACCACTACCGGAATACATGTAATATTAATATGCAACTTTATTTTAATTAAATTATATTTTGCACCAAACAGCAATCACCGATTAGGAAGCCTAACAAACAACCATAACAAATTAATAATAAAAATATACCTAGGTTACCAAGGTAAGGGCGTATCTCGAGGCGTATACAGCTATTTATTTAAATAAATATTACCTATCTAAACTAACAATAGACATGGATACTCAAAATTAAAAAGTACACATCATTCTACATTATATGACATTGACATTATGGTATATACTGGCTTAGTCCACCTTCATACTCCCTTGGCCCCCTCATAATATTAATCATTCGTATTTACCCTTGAATTCCTTCGAAGAATATTTAATAGGTAATCGCTGCCAAAAGTGTTTAAACTGTTTAACGTAACTATGTCATACCATCAGTCATAATATGGTACTTATCGATTTGAATTTCTGTAAAGATCTTAGATACCGAGTTAGATATCTATCAGCTATGTGAAGTTGGTACCTAGACCCAAAACATGCCTACATACATAAAGAGGTTACCTTCTTAAACTTCTACGTGCACCAAGTAAATAGTATAATTCAACGGTACTCAACCCTAGTTTTAATTTTACTAAAAGTAGTTGATACGTAGACCCAAAACATGCCTTTGTATAAGCTTACCTTCCTAAGTTGGTACCTACACCTACTTAAGCTAAATAGAACAATTCCCATTTTACCAGTTATTAGTGATGTGACTTATGTACATGTGATACGTAGACCCAAAACATGCCTACAATGAAAGTTAAGTTCCTAAACTTCTACCTACACCGAGACCTACACATGCTTAAGCTTAGAAGAATTACCATTTTACCAGTTTTTAGTTAGCCTATGCATATAATATGCGACTCTTGCAGAGTTCATACGTAGAAACATAGCCCCAAAACATGCCAAATCAACTAGGACTGTAATTTAACCTCAACTTTTTAGTTATGTGGGTACATACAGGAAGTAAAAAGACGTAAAATATGCCCTTATTTTATATATAGTGCCAAAAAATACTCATTCTACCAGAAATATTAAAGAATTTGCATGATTTTTAGGGTAATAAATTTATCAAAACCTAACCCAAAACACTAATTTACTTACGGTCATTTCTAGTCGCCCGGAGTTCTCGAATTAAATATTTCTCATCAAAATGTTTAATGCATATAGATGTATTTTTGGTTACTTGTAAATTATCTCTAGGGATCTTTTTCAGCCACAATTCACACCTCTGTTTGTCTTTTGGGAAAGAAAAACTTGCAACATATTCGCCGGTATTATAGTTTGATTTACATCCCGGAGCACACAACTTTGTGGCATTTTTTAAAACAACAGTCACAAATATTAACACAAAAACTAATATAATAGCCACAACGTAACTTTTAGGTCATTAAATATTAGCGTAAGCACAAAATTTAATACAAAAAAACCCCAAACTAAATAAAAACAGTAGGACGCGCAGGTACCTAAACGTTTATAAAATGTCTCGTTCGACCGACTGACCACCCAGTTCGATCAGCTGATCACGGAAAATGGATGCGCACCTGACGGCCTGTCTCCTTTCACGAGGGCAGTGATAGACCTCAATGTTAGTTAAATATCTCTATTCATTTGTTTCAAATCATTACATCACGGCCTACTATAAAATATTATACCCTTTTTTTACTTCTAAAATTCGGAAGTTATTCCAAAAGATATATACCAACAATTACATATTTTTGAAAAGCTTATGAAAAAATCAATC
Organism: Philopedon plagiatum; assembly: GCA_963971165.1. Lineage (NCBI taxonomy): Eukaryota > Metazoa > Arthropoda > Insecta > Coleoptera > Curculionidae > Philopedon > Philopedon plagiatum. The sequence goes on along the minus strand of OZ020192.1, from coordinate 98,571,262 downwards.
GAATGAAAACAAAATATACAGGTTATCCCATTTAAAAAAATTGCAACTTTGGTTTTAATATTCAAATTCATTCCTTCTAGAAAAAAAATTGACTTCGCCACGGAATTTTGCGCAAAAAACTGTATAATAATCAGTTTTTGCCTTACCGATAAGTTAAGAGCCAACTGATATACGAGGCTTGCTTCAAATGACACATTTTCAAAATCGCCCTGTATCTCAGAAACGAGGGGTGCTATGAAAATTATATTTATAGCATCATACGTTTTACGAGAAAGTAGCACAGTATTGCCAAAAACCGCAGCTCTCTATCTTTAATGAAGATAATCTGGATCCCCTTCAAAAGTGTCGAAAATTGGACTCTGTACTTTCGTTTATAAAATTCCAATCTGCCTAAAAACTACGTATATGTACAATTTTTGTTTTATTTGCTCTTTCGGTTACGGAAGTATGGTTAACTAGATTTTGATTGGATTTTAAAAATAAATAAATTCTACCAATAAATCACGTTCACTTATTTCAGAATTATTATTCGTTTCCATGCAAATGCGTTAGTTTTACTTAAGTCAGTTGAAAATTTTGAAGTTTTAACGATTATTTCTCTAGCCTGCTAGATTTTGCTAGTTATATTAAGATCAAAGCAATTGCGACTGCACCTACAACTTTAGATGATATATAAGACCGAATCCGCTTTGCCTGCTTATTAGTGACAGCTGAAATGTTACAGTGGATACGAAATTAATTTATAAAAAGAGTGAGAACGTGTTTAGAAGTTAAAGGGCAATATTTCCAACACATTTTCAAGCATGACAGACGACAAATAAGTGGAAATTAAATGGTAAATAAATTTTTATATTTTATAACTTAATAAATCATCAATTCCGTAACCGAAAGAGCAAATCAAAAAAAAATGTTGAACACATATGTAGTTTTTTACGTAATTCGAATTTTAAAAACAAAAGTCCATAATCCCTTTTAAAATTCCAAAGTTACCTCAAAATAGAAAGAGGGGGTAAATGTCAGGAATATGTTTAAACATGTCATTATGTCCCCCATCTCCCTATTAACTCACCAAAATTTCATGAAAATATTTTAAAACGTTTTCGAGATATCGCCTTGTAACACTTTAAAAATCTTACCCCGTAGATAGAATCTCAAATAGTAAAAAAAGTTAAAGAAGAGATGATACGAACTGCAGGAACAAAATTAAGGCATGCTAAAACTAGAACAGAACCTTTAAAACATTTTAGCAGAACAAAGATCAGAATCATATTTTTATAAAATGAGTTATTAAATAAAGTTATAACAATAGATATTTTAAGATTTCATTCAGGGATAGGCAAATATCTGTTTAACTCTGGCCTCGATCTAACATGCATAAAAAAGGACGTTCTTAAAAAAATATATTAGGAAGTACAAAAATAGCTGTACTTTGTAACTATTAAAGAAACATAAAAAGTAAAGAGCCCATATATTTGAATATTCAGAATAAATTAAGGATGTTTTTAGTTTGCGTGTTAATTTTAAAGCATGTTACGAAACTGGCGAAAAAACTTGGAATTTACATAGAATGAAATTTACTTTGCAGGAACGTTAAACGCCTTCAAAAGCGCTTTGATACCTGCCCCAGTATCGAGCTAATGATCAAATTAACTGCATAAAATTTGCGGGCACTCACATTTGCATTCAAAACTATAAAAAGGAAATTGGCCGTTTTAACGAAGCAATAAAAACAATAATAAAGCTGTACAGTACGGCGATTCTACAACAGCAATTAAAATCCTTGCGTTCAATATTAGGAGTTATTTTATGGAAAAAGGTATCCCTTATTTGCATCCAATTATTCCGATAGTTTTCGTGTACCAGTTTTAAAAGGTTTTTTGAGTCTAGCGAGTAACTCTTTTCCATTTAATTGATATTGAACAGCTGTATTCAAAATGCGAAAAAATAAATTATTTGCTAGTGAAAGAAAATACTGTCCGAAAATTTGAGAGAAAGGGGATATTTTTTATTCTTGCCCAGGTACCTTCCTACATTTCCGGAACCTTACACTTCATCAGGCAGACGTATACCCATGGTGTCTGAAGAACACTACATATCTCACTGATGGATGTAAAGGGCCTTATTTTGACCGGCAAAACGCGATCTGGTCTTCAGACACCCTGGGTGTAAGCCTACCCAATGAACAGTAATGGGGTGAGAAATTGCGATTGCGGGAGGGCACTTGAACCAGAATCAAAACTAGTCACAACAAAAATCTAAATATTCTCACGCCTAAAATGACTGACGTATTTGGCTGAAATTTTATATAAGGGTTCTCTTTATGATGTGTATACAGAGTGCGTTATTTAAGATGTTACAAGGCGATATCTCGAAAATGGTTTAAAATATTTTCATTAAATTTTTGAATTTGAAATTAGTTAATATGGAGATAGGGTGACATATTTAAACATATTTTTGACACATTCCCCTCTCTCTATTTTGAGGGGTGGATGTCACTTTGGAATTTTAAATGAAATGATGTTATGGTTATAAAATTTTAATTTACGTAAAACACTACTTTTGTGTACAATTTTTTTTGTTTGCTTTTTCAGTTACAGAATTACGGTTAACTAAATTTTGATTGAATATAAAAATGAATAAATTTAACCAATAAATTATTAAGTTTTCTTATTTCAGAATTATTATTCGTTTTCATAGATATACGTCATTTTTACTTAGGTCAGTTAAGAATTTTGACGTTTTAACGATCATTTCTTAGTTTATTGCTCAATTAAACATGGAAGCGAATTTCAATGTGCAAGGTGATAGATAATGCAATAGAAGCCCTTAGTCACTTGAATTAAGTACTTGAAAAGAGGTGGATTGGACGAGTTGGTGCTGTCAACTAGCTTGCTAGATCTCCGAATTTGATTCCCCTTGACATTTTCTTGTGGGGTTTTATAAACTTGACATATGACTGTGATGCAAAAAAATCTACAACGATTTGGCTACAAAATTACATCTTTCTAACTTTAGATTTGTAGGTGGGTCATTCTACAGGGAGTCTAGAAAATGAAGAAAAACATGTCTTGATTTGCCCCTGTCTGTGTTTTAAACGAAAATGCATTGTAGTTCGCATTCGTAGCATAAAATTATTATGATAAAAACTTAAACAAAATTTAATAGTCCATTCAAAAAAGTTATTAAGTTTTAAAATTGATGAATATTTTGAGCTCGTTAATTTTTTGTGAGTGTATAAATCACATTTTTAAAAATAAAATGCACTGAAGTAAGACTATAATATATTAATTATTCTACGTATTAAGAACTCAGTTATAACAAGGACAATCACAGGCTATTATATTATTTATTAGATTTTTTATTCCAAATGTAAGGAATTCATCCGGTATAAAGAAACTTTGCGAATAAATAAATTCTGAGCATTATTATTTTTTATTTTTAAACTTATAAAGCGGAATAACAAAATACTGAATTATATATAATCCCATAAAATAAAACATAAAATTGTGAGGTGTTTATGCAAAATCAATTCAACCCCATTTGATTAAATGTGCCTACCTAACCAAGAAAATTATTTAAACGAAGTTTTTTCTCTATTATATATAAATTCTTGAAATGCCATCATTGGCGTACCACAAATTATAGAATAAAATACTCAGGCGGGTACACTAGAGAAATTAATTTGGTGGAACTTATAAGTGAAACATATCACATAAAATGAAATTTCTTTTTCGAAGCATACTAGTGAAACTTGGTACGTATACATTAAATTTGATATTCTATCTTTCTGTTTTCCATATGTTTAGCAAAATGTCTTCCGATGAAGATGATGTGATATTGTTGTGGTGGGCAAACCGCGGCCGATACCGAATAATCCAATTAAGAAAAAATGGCGATTTTGAGTGCATCCTAGTAATCAGACAAACATAGTGCAACTATCGTTGGAAATAAACTGAACCAACATCCAGATAGGTTTAAAGAGTTCTACAGAATGACCAGGAAAACTTCTACCATTTACTTGCTAATATAATAAAAGATTTTAGAAACAAGTCTCAACAAACAGGACACGTTGTGTTTTAGGATATTTGTATATGAAACAAATTTTGTTCTCCTGTTTCAGAAACGTCAGTCTGCCTCGTATCATATAGATACGGGGATTATTCGATGATGAAACAAGTTGAATGTTTCATGCGACGAGATTCACGAAATTAATTTTTCTAATGTCCTGACTTATGTACAAAAGTCCCATTATTCTTAAATTAATATTACTGCTGATGTATTAGCTGTACCACTAGTAAAGGGCGCACCAACTCGAAGGTCCACTAATTAGCGATATTGTCCAGCACATACTGGCGCAGTTCTGGAAATTATTCGCCCGGAATTTCTTAACATATTCTTGTTTAATACATATAACTAACTTATTATATAAAAGCGTTGCCAGGTGGCAACCCGGTCGCATATTGTTTAAATCGAAGTGGTTTACACAAAAGTAAAAAAGAAACATCTTTGCATGTTTCAAATTTATTCCATATTATGTGCTGACTTACCATGATACAATAAATAGAAGGTATGATAACAAACCGTGTCAGATTCGTCCGGGTTCGCGCATGACGTCACGCCGTGAGATGTTTTTGAAATTTGGAACGCGCAATATAGAGTTTACGTTAGTTAAAGGCGATTTTATTGTACTTTGCCTCCTGCTTATAATACAAAATTTAAAGTATATGATTTAAAATAATCATGTAAATAAAGGGATAAATTAATTAAAAATAATAGATATCGGTAAATTGCCTACCAATTGCGTTCTATGTATTTATTTACGTGAAAAGAAAAGGTAAATAAATTTATAAAATAAAACTATGCCTAATAATTAGGATAATAATTTTTATTTAGAGGCCTATTCGTATTAAAATATATACCTACAGAGTCTTCCGAAAATATGTTATAAATAAGAATTTTGTTTGTTCCTATAATTTGTCATATATTTGCGGTGAATAACATCTGTATGTTTGCGACGGAAAAATGTTTTTAGGATAGTTATTTTTTGGGTTTTTTACATTTTAAATAGTAAATTAATAAAAATTATTGTAGTTTTGTATTCTTTAATTTTCAAATTTAAAATAATCCTAAAATGTCAAAAATTATTCTAAACAAGATAAAAATATCTGAATTTATCAAATTAGGTAAACCAAAAAATTATTTTTTAAGAAAATACCATTTTTTCAATCTCTTTGTTTGTCGTATTTTCTCGATTAACGTCTGGTGATTCGTTACCGTGGAGATTCTTAGCAATTGTTTGTCACAGTAAACTTTTTATCGAAGCGAGTTTGTAAAAATATTAAATACATTTGACATTCATGACATGAGAATTCGTGCTTTAAATTAACTTCATAATCACTTTCGTTAAAATGTCTGGAACCTATTCAAGCATTTTTCACATTACACTTATCTTCCCATTTGCACAGACCCTTCCAAACACTTGGGGAAGCTAAAAACTTTAATATCGGGCCTAAAGCCCTTCATCGCTTGTCCACGTCACAACCATACACAACACACCTCATTTTCACTTTTAAACTCTTAAAAGTGATATAAAAACACCAAAAAATAACTTTAAAACACAACGCGATCTTAACAAAGACGTCTCGTTTACAAAATATGGCGGAATTACTCACGCCGTGACGTACATGGCCACGCCTACCGGCGCGGTATCATAAATCTTCTTTTATTTGTATCATGATGAATTACGAACAAAAAATATGTTTAGACTAAACTCCGAAAAAATTAATTAAATATCCAAAGCTAGACTGGTCTAATTTAACAACTAAAAGTTTTAAGCTGACAAGTGTACAAATAAGGCAACTAAGTTTTATACTATGAATTTGTTTTTTTCGCAAATTTAGAAAGAAAAGGGAAATTCTAGAACATAATTTCCACAATAATAGAAATATATTTATTCTAGGAACATGTTCCAAGATTAAAATTATTTGGAATCCAAGCAAATCGCTTAAATATTAGAAAAGCTTATAAGTTTTTAATGACGACTTCTTGATGACAGGACAAAAACCTGTCAACACCTAAGTGACCAACTAGAAGATTTTAATTTAAATTAGTACTAAATCTTAAACCTTTTTAGTGAATTTGAACGTATTCTTAAAATTATTTATTGTTAGTTGAGGAAATGGCGATTTTGAGTAAATTCAACTCACGGTAAATAGAGAGTGTTGCAAAACTCCAAATACAAAATTTAACAGGTGACAACTAAATAGTTTTATTTTTTATTAAATTCAATAAGTCACCTGAAATGTTCCAGAGTTTCACAGGAACTTTAATCAATTGAAAGCATCAGCGTCAAACATAAAACTACCGAATTTTCTTAAATACTTTTTTCTTTATAAATTATAAAACAAAACGTACCATCAAATTAGAGATATAAGTCGATAATGATCTGCTTGAAAATGTCCCATCTAATGGGGTAGACAACTGGCAACTCAGGCAGATGACGCCTTCATAGTTGGCTCCTTGTTGTTATTTTATTTAAGCTTAAAGTGGATTGTTTCTCATTTTCAAACCAGTGTTCATTATCATTCTGTCAAAATTTTGATAATTATGTATTTTACATGGAAAGTAATTATTCAACTCAAAGCTGAATTAAAGGGATGATGGGCTAGTTTCCATGGGAAAAAAGGAGAACGTTAACAAGTTCTCAACAGAGAATATTGAAAGTATACACGAAAAATTTGAATAAATATCAACTACGTATGTATAGTTTGATGAAAGGAAACTGCAAATACCTGTGTAATTACTTATTTTTATATAATTGTCTTCGGTAAAATGAAAGAACTATTCGTTGGTTTATATTTTTCTTCCGTGTAATGTTTAACCACAACCTTTCTATTTTTTCATCCTTAGGCAATTTCCTAATATATATGAAATCGAAGTATACATGTTTGTGGATTCCTATTTCATTACATTTTGGCACACAACAACGTGTCATTTTGAGAGAGAACGAAGACAGGTTTATTATAAATACAAGGCAAAATTGAAAAACTGAGCGTTCTAATTATTCAGTTCGTTCTTCAATTCATATCACGTGATCTATTATTACAAAAATTTGTAAGTAGTCACATAACCACCTGCCACAAAAGTCATATTAAAGCTTAGAGGTGAATCGCCGTACTTAAGGGTTGAGAGCAAGCTATGCTATAGATAGATATAGATACAATCGTACCAGAAAATGCTGACTTGCTTTCGGACTACCACAGAAGTTGTCGATTACTTTTGTATGTACCACCCCTAGGTTAAGCTTTTCGTTAACATATAGATTGACACTTATTTTTGCATATCTCCTGACGTCACTTTGCACTGAGGACAAATGGCTGCTTTTTAAATTATAATAAGATATTATTTATAGTTTGCAATGACTTCCTTAGGCGACTTATGCAATAAAAAAATAGATGCACATTCCCATGGATTTATTAGGACTGGATACGGGATGAGTTCACATTCTTTGAAGCCAAAACAAACCATTCTAAACGACACTGTAAACACAATTTGTAAACATTGGCCACATCTTATTTTACCTTGTATTTTTGTACAAAAAATACGTTAGAAGCATCACAAGATTTACTAAAAGTAATAAAAGCCCTAAAATATTTTATTTTTCTGCTAAATAATAATAAATTTAAGTTAAAAAGGTTTCATTATTTATAGGTTGTTATTTCTAAAGGTGTTTATTTAAAGTCGCTCCGAGTCATTTATAAATCTATATAAATGTATACGTCGCACTTTTTCTTTTCTAGTTCATTAGACAAAGACGTACGTGTAACCGAGTGTTCAGACCGAGGTTCAGCCGTGTTCCTAAACAACCATAACAGACAGCAACACTTCTGAGCTCCAACACTCCAATGCTATTTTATCTCTTTCTACTACCATTCTGGATTCAATTATGTAGTAATTCGTAGTCTTGTCTATGCTCGTAGTTCGTAAACTGCTGCTCCCCCAAGAGAATAACAAACAACAAAATATAAGGCTTCACGTTCGATACGCTCAGAGTATACGGATATCGAATCCTTATTATAATAAATCCATGCACATTCCTAATCGATGTTTTTAAATTGAAAGTAAGTGCTTCTGTTGTTACTTTGGATTTCCCACAACACGTAACAAACAGTTTACGAAACAAGCAAATTGTAGAAGTAATGGAATAAATATAAGTTTTGAATGACATGGGTACGATAATAGATAAGAAATCAGAAAGTTAGTATTTAAATCATGCAAGCGTTGTTAAATTAGGTAGCAATTTTTTTACTAGTGTAGTATTGCTGAGCTATGAATAATTAACAAAATATTTATAAATTTCCATTAATATCTGACCACGAAGAATTTTCATTTGGAGCAATTTATACACATTGTAATTTTTCACTTACGGATTTCGGTTCATGACTTTTATTTGATGAAGATAAAAATTATGAGCTTCAACTTGACAAAAATATAATAAAAAAGTTTTTTTTAAATACGACTATTACAAAATGAAGGCTTTTTATATGACTTGTGGTGGTTCTTGAGCAATATACGACCCCTCGAATTTCATTACCTTTTTGGATTTTCTGACAAGCATACCTTAAATGGAACACATTAAAGCAAAAAAGTTGTTGAACGAACCATATTTTTCCAAAAAAAAAATTTTTATAGCTTGTAAAACTTCACTCAACTATTTTTATTTGCCCATGCCGCTTTGGGAAGTTAAAAAGAGACAAAATTTGTCGACGGCCCACCAACAAAATCGCTTTCGGCCCGCGCGTGGCCGTCGGCGCTGCCGGTCCCGGGCCAATACACTCGAACCGCCCCGCTCCCGTGAAACATGCTCTCTCAAAACATTAGGGTTGGACCAAGAAAAACTAGTTACCTTATATGCCCATTGTATTTATTAAAGAAAACGGTTTTACTAGTGTACTTGTGTTAACAATGGCTTTAACAGTGCAGGAAACAGTTTGCATGTAATTTAAGAAAAGTCACAGCAAAATACGATTTTAGCATAGTCGAATTAAATAATGAAATGGATAAAATGTATAAAAACTTAGATTTATTGTACATCACTAAAAATACAGTTTAACGAAGATGGCTTCATGGTAGAGAGAGAGAGAATCCTTCTTTGTATTGCCTATTTACTTTTAACACATTACGAATAATCATACTTTTAGTACAAGGTGCGACCTCTATTGAGGAGACATATCAAAACGGGAAGCCGCTAACAATCTTAGACGAATACACATAGAAAAGCAATTTTAAAAGTCATAAATATCTAGAGTACCAATGTTCAATATACTACAGTACCTATTTTATGTTTTTTTGCGGTGTAAATTTGTTGGTAAATAATTCCTTGGCAAAACTAGGCACATTATTAAAAATCTGCCTTAATTAAAAAAGTGCATTTTGCTTGTTGCGTTGATATCACTAGTTGCCCACAAAATTTTGACCCACCTGTAAAAAAACTCACGGGCGGCGCCTGCCTTAAACATGTGTTACAATTAATCTTTATTAATACTTTGTCAAGTTAATATAATCTAGATACATATCGACCTAATTTATTATTAAGTCTAATTTAACCTAACATTACAAATTTGACTTTTCTTAACGAAACCTCCGCCAGTGCTTTTAAGCTGCCAATCCGTTTTCCCCTTATGATTTTATTTTCGTCTCATCTTGTTTCTTCTCCGAATTTTCAATTCAACTTTTCCAGCCCATTTTCGTGGCGCAACTCCTGACGAATAATTTCAATAATATTAGGATGACATTTATAGGTTTTATTGGAGCCATCTTAGCCCCAGAATTTAAAATCCCAATCGCCGTTTTTCTATCAGCGTCTGCAAAAAGTTATGGCCCCTTTAGCCATAATTCAATTATGAAATCGTCGTCTTAAATATGCCTCAATTTAAAAAGTTATATCATTTTTATCTGTTATCATTTTGAGTTGATTTATTAAACGGTTTTAGCATTCATTTTTAATTAAAGGTAAAAGCATTCATATTTGGTTACACTAAACATTTAATCAAAATAAAATTAATAATTAATTGAGATTTGACTGCAGGTGGGTAGATAGGAGGACAGTGGGTAATTGGTAAATGGTGAATATATCGAGGACAAAATGCAAAGATATTGTTTAGATCCCTTGATAAATAATAATAATAAATAAAAGTTATTTATGGCAGTAAAAGAAACAGTTTAACAATAAGAAAATTAAAATAGAAGCAAATTATTTTAAAAAATGCAGCAACACTTTGGCATGACACGAATAGACAAGCCCTTGTTCCCACACTCACCGAGAAAATAGAATTTTTTAATTTTACTTTTAAAATTTACAAGTAAATTATTTATTTTTACTATTTCTAGGTTCATTATTTTAAATATTTAAGCTGAAGTATGCAAAACAGGTCTTGTATTTTTCAAATTAAGACTTGAAAATGAGGGAGAAAATATCAAGCAGAACTAATTATCTCCATACACGCCTGACGACATACCCTCCTACCTACCAAGCTGCAGTGAGGCATTAAGTTTAGAGTAACATTTGGCAATGACATTATTATGTGTCATATCAAGTCCAATTAGTTAATTCTTGATTAAATTGCTTTGTGCAACGGAGCGTTAGGGTTCCGAACCCAATTAAAGGAAAAGCAGAATGCTTGTATTGTGGGTAGGTAATTCCTCTTTTATCCCTTGACCCTTTGGTTCGATTTTTTTCAAAACTTTCTACTGTTTGGATGATATTCTGTTGAAGTTTGACCCATTGGATTGTGACCTCCAAAACTATGTTTGTAGATTGCTTTGAACGGTTATAAGGTTATTCCATAGGTACTCCAAAACTTCTTGTATGTGCGAGCTGGAAATGAACGTCCTTTGAAGATATTATGTAGAATAAATAAAAAAAAAGAAGGTAATGAAAATTGTATCACCTTGTATCTCAGAAACTAAGCCTTTTTAATAAAAACTAAACTATGTTAGTAAAAACTTTTTTTTCTCCAAATGACATTAAAAGCGGCCTTTTAATGACACTTGGCAGGCTTAGAAGTTGTACTTTTAATGCCTAGGCAGAAAAAGTCCAATTTTACTGCCTAGGCAGAAAAAGTTCGTTGCTAGGCAACCTTCCAAGTAATAATTTAAATCAAACTGGTTATTAAAATTGACAATGACATTAAGAAAACTCAAAATGATAAAAGGTTAAATTCCACATCTCGCGCCTGGTCTCTTATCTCAGGTGGTGTTAATTGCATCAATTCATCCTCACTTTGCAGTAAATCCATTTCTAACATGACAACTTTTCAAAATTGACAATGACAAAGTAAACAGTAAACAAACATATTCAACAAACATCATCAGCGGTAAACATAGTAACGCAGGGCCCGGTTACCTTTGATAAAATAATTTAGTTATTTGGATATTGATAATGAAACGCAATTTAAATATGGAAAAGTCGATTTTGCGTGGAATTGGAACAAATTTGAAGAAAAAATTATATGTTTCACACGGCAGAAAAGCAGATTTAATGCCTTGGCTGGTTTCATAGCCTCGCTACGCTCGGCTATGAAACACCAGCCGCGGCATTAAATCTTGTGCTTTTATGCCTAGTAAAACAAATAACTATTCTCTGTCAAAACGTAGTAAAAAATGTCAATATAACTGACAACAATAAAATAAAAACTCCAGACGTTGTCAAGCACTAGTGCTTGACATTTTGTACTCAAGTCTGGTGATATTCTCAAAAGGACTAAGTTACCTAAATTACATATTTTAAAAAAATTACAAAAGTCACTCAAAAATCAAATCAAAACAAATTTTTACTAATTATGTTAATATTTTTTTCTCGTTTGCCCGACTTCTCTTTCGTTAGAATTCATAAAACTGTTAAAAACTATATGTGTGTATATAAAATAAATATGTATTTTCTACATAAAGTTACCTCTCGCAAACTCAAAGAATGGACCTTTTTACTAACTTTTGATTTTGGTGCTACTTTAGCAAGAAAAAATATAGTTTTCAACGTTCTTATTTGAAGGGTGGAAATTCCAAGCGGTCTAAATGCATTTTGCTAGTTTTCTGAAAAAAGCAATAAAAAGTACCTTTGTGCTTAGAACTATTTCAAACAAAATTATGTTGGCACAGAATATCACATTGCTAAAATAAACGGTAATTATTTAGATTAGTGGAAACAGCGAATTTTTTCATGAAATTTTGCACAGACTCTAATTTTGGGTCGTAGAACACGAATCCGAAGTCAGTTTTTGGGGGTCTCGTAAAAAAAATTTTTTTTTTGCTCACCCAACCTGAGCAAAAAGGTGGTCAGGTTTGCTCAGTTTTGATTGATATAGATATATATGTATCTATATCAATCAAAACTGAGCAAACCTGACCACCTTTTTGCTCACCCAACAAATTTAAAGAAATTCATTGAAAAAGCTAACCTAAAAGTTTAATAAAAAATTTTACGAGACCCCCAAAAACTGACTTCGGATTCGTGTTCTACGACCCAAAATTAGGGCCTGTGCAAAATTTCATGAAAAAATTCGCTGTTTCCACTAATCTAAATAATTACCAAATAAACATTAGATACATCTTATTTATAATTACTATTCTTTATAAAATATTTAACGACCCTATGGGTCTTCTCGTTTTGAAAATTTTTTCCTAACCTGAAATCCCATAAAAGTCTTTTATTTAAAATCACATGGTTGAAATTTTTTTTCACGTAACAACAATCGAGTTAATTTCGTCTATTTGTAATCACGTATGCAAAAGCAACCAATGACAGTAACATTACAATAATAACAGCCCATGGGTAGTTATCACTTATGTCATCATACATTACCATGGAAATTTTTTTTTGACAATTCTGTAATTTTTGCAATTTAAAAAGGTGTCACTTTCGTCAAAATTTGGTGAACAAACCAGTGCTTAAATCGACTAAATTATTGAAGAAAATACACCAAAAAATACCGTTAACAGTAAAAAGTATCCTTGGAAAATATTTATGGAGTTTTGCAGCACGCGGAAATATACATTAGATGGAACTCGTACAGTGGAAGAACTAGCATTGATATTTAAGGATTGGGCGGCTAATATGAGAAAAAGAGATGATACAGAGTTTAAGAAAGCTAAAGTTAAAACTATGTAGAATATAACAAGCAAATTATATATAAAAATAATAGATCCGTTCAAGAGTGAGTTGTAAACAAGCGCGTGATGCCAGGGACGCAACACGGCGAATTCTTCAAAAGGACCCTTATAAACGTAAAATGAGCTCTGTGGCATTAAGTTCATTGGAAATAAATAAAACAAACAACTTTTTAAATGACAATACCCCTGAAGGATTTCAGCGAAAGTTTTACCATATCGTCGCAGTTGAATTAGCTTGGAGAGGTGGCGAAGCCGCTGCTTGTTTGGTTGAATTTTCTCATATCGAGAGAAATAATGATGGTTCTCCAACAAATCGCATAGAATATAACCCAGTTATTAGTAGAACCTGCCAGGGGGGCTCAAAAAGCTGCACTGGCAGCAAATGGCTAATTCAAAACAGTAACAACGACGCATGTCCAGTCAGGCTATTTCTTAAATTATTATCTAAACGGGACATAAACATTAAAACAGAGTATTTTTAAGACCAAATTGCCACTGCACGACAGAAAACGATAACTGGTACGATAATATGCCAATAGGTAGAAATATAATAACGAGTGGACAAAATCTTCTGCTCAAGCAATAGGATTGGATACAAAGAGGACAAAAATTACCAACCACTCGAACAGATCTACTGCCGTTAGTCAGCTGACTAAAAGCGGAGTACAAGAACAGCAATTATTAAAAATTACAGGACATGCTAACGCTAATTCCATAAAATCATATCTAAATATTGATCAAGACAATCATAATAACATAATCAATAATATTAATGGAAACACCTCTATAATGGAATCGAATACGTCATCTGCATTTAGTTTTAATTTTTCTTACTGTTCTTTTAATAATTGTATTTTTAATAAATAATTTTGAATAAAGTTTAAAAGAAAAATTGCAAAACAATTTCTCGCCGAATATCCCTCGGGCATTGATAAATAACTCAAAATTTTATTAGAACTTCCTCCACCACGTTACTTTTTAACAACAGCCCTCTGTCTACGGCATCGGGTTTTCAAGTAAAGTGCTTTCGAAATATGTAATAAAATTATCTCATAGTTATCAATGCTCTTGGGATATTATAGTTGAGAACAGATGCCCATGGTTAATTATTATTACCACTTCATTGCGTCACCATGGAAATGTTTTAAGTTTGAAGTTGTCAGTATAATTTACCAATTTCAAAATATCACGTTTTGGTTGTGATGTCGGTGATGAGATGAAAATTTGTATGAAAAGCATTTTTGGACTTTTGCAATATCAGAAATTTGATTTAGGTAGAAATAGAACGGTGGGGGAACTCACTGCTATGTTAAAGGATTGGGCCGTAAATATGTGAAACTACAATTAGAACCAAATGGAACATAACAAGTAAGCTCTTACAAGAAAAATACTATAAAGAATATGAAGTTATAATAGATCCATTGAATAGTGTCATATTTCAACAAGCGTGAGTTGCTCGCGTCGCTTTGAGATGACACCTGCAATCGAATCCTTGTAAAAGAAAACAAATTTAACAGCGTTAACAGCAGAAATAGCAAAAATGGTAAATTTGTGGGATGAAAACACTCCCTAAGGGCTGGAACGGATATTCTCATATCGCTGCAGTAGAATTAACTTGGTGAGGTGGAGAAGCAGCAGCTTGTTTAACTGACGTTTCTCATTATGAAACAGATAATATAATAGTTCCTCAATTATTTGAATTGAATATAACCCCGTATTTAAACTCTAATCATTTCCAGTGGTCTGGCCACAGTACTTTCCGCTTGGGTGACTACCATCTCCGCTCCTTTCCTAGCCAGTGTGTCGGCCTTCTCATTAGCCACGCATCAAAAAGTCACGCTGCTCAAACCAGATGGACAGAATTACCAACCTATAGCATCTCTAAGCAACTATGGCCATTATACAAATATAATAGAACCGCAGCATTGTTGAGACATAGTAGGAAGGACCTGCGTAACATAACTGCTGTGATCACCGGACATTGGTGTTTGGTAGTCATGCAGAACGTATGAAAATACCAGCAAACGATTTCTGCAGAAGCTGCAGAGATGAAGAAGAGGTAGAGAGCGTTCAACAATTTTTGTGTGACAGGGGAGACGTTCTTCGGCGGACTGGAGGAGGTAAGCACTGCACCACTGGGACGTCTGGTGAGATTCATCAACAGTAGACGCTGGTTCTGGTGAGGCTTAGACAATCCCTCCTGCAACATCTTTAGTTGCATGAATCATCACGGGTTGGTTCCAAGGCAATGTGGTAACACAACGGACCATCAGGTCTATGTGCGACTAGCCGGCGGGTGCTGGGAGTCTGTCACTCTAACCTAACCCCGTATTTAGTGAAACCTGCCAAGGTGGTTCGAGAAAGTGCAAAGAAGGTACCTAAATTTTTAGTAGAAAACAATGAGAGTAACGTCTGTCCTGTAAGGATATTTAATAAATTTATAATTACTATCAATAAAAGGCTCTTATATTAAAACTAACAGATTCTTTTTAAGAACAAATCGTTACTGGAAAGCAGAATGCGATCGTTAGTACGATGATATGCCTATTCACAAGAATATAATTCAGAATTGGACAAAATCGTGTGCCGAAGCCACTGGTCTAAATACAAAGGCAAGAAAGTAACCAACCACTCCAACAAATCAACCACAATGACTCAATTAGTCAAAAGCGGAATTCTAGAGCAAAAGCTTATAAAAATCACTGGTCATAACAGTGCAATCTCAATACAACCCTATTTAAGTATTGATCAAGAACATCACAATAAAATAATTAACAGCATGCGTGGAAATACATATTCATCAGTTACAGAAACCAACACATCTCGTTCTTCGCTTACTTTTCCTAATTGTTCTTTTAATAATTGTAACTTCGATTAAATAATTATTGCTTTTTTGTTGTATTTATAAAATTAGCAAAACTTTTTTTTATTTCTAAAATTACCAAGAAAGCTTCTTACAAATTACCCTCAATCATGGAAAAATGCCTAAAAATCATATTATAGCTTTGTCAAGCATGTTGCTTATAGAAAACAGACTCGCCTACGGTCGGTCTGTTTCCAAGCAACATGCTTTCGAAACCAGTCATAAGATTTTTTCTCCACAACCATTAAAGAATGTAGAAATTCCGAAATCATTTTTAATAATAGAACATATACATTCTTACTCTTGAGTTAGAATATTTATACTGAAACACTTACTTCTTATGTGTTTCGCATGTATTTTCATTCCATAACAAGGTACGGTATGAATATTCTGTAATCGAACCAAACGACATAGATTGCCGTGGATTTCAAAATTGTCAGTGACAGATGCAAATGGTGACGGCGTCATAATTTTTGTCAGAAAACCTTCAATTTAAATGAAATAATGAGTGAAAAATCGAATGAATCAGATATAGAATTTGACATTCATTCATTTGATTCATACTTTCTGGTCGTGGAGAAAATATAGTCTGTTACTCAGTTAGAATGAAAAAACTCAATACTCGTGGTTCCTCACGCTCGCTAGCGCTCACGTTCGGAATTTTCCACTCGTATCGAGTTTTTTCATTCTAACCTTGTTACAGAATATACTATTCTGTTGTCGATGTCCTTGGGTTACTAATACTGAGAACTACTTGACAACAGACACATTCGCCCATAAAACACACATCTATCACTTAGACAACGCCACATTTTAAGAGCGCACCAAACCACGTAAAACGTGCTTTTGCCACTTACAACGAATTAGGGTTATTGACAATGATACATAGAATTCATCTATGAAAAAATATAAATTTGTAACAAAATGACACTTAGAACTTTTGGAATTTTCACCTATTCCTATAAAACTTCTCAGAAATTTGTCACACAAACTACATTTATAGGCTCCCTTTAAAAGGGTTTGGCACAAATTATTTTTTACAAAATGCCCATAGAAACTAGAAATGATAATAAAATGCTTTTAGTGACTTAATCGATTTAATAATATAAGCAGACTAAGCAACCGAAAATATTTTTAACGTTTATCCATGCATTTTTATATAAATCATTTTACTATGCCATTTTGGAGAGAGCAAACCCAAGCAACACCACAACCTTGGAAAAGGCGACCGAAGGATGTTATCACCATTTATTAATTTAAGTTCTTCGATTTAACGATTTAATATAATTGCTGTGGTCTTTTCCTTTCTAACATACTCATTGCATTCGTAATTGAAACAGTTCATTGAAACAGTATTTTTCTTCATTTAGTTCATTTACTTAAATTAGTTTTTTAAAACGATCAAAACTGCTTAAAATATAATTAACTCGCTGAACTTTTTACACGGGACAACACTGTACGTTTGTCGCATGGCCACGTAAACAAAAATAATGCTTAGTCACGTGACGTAGCCGTAAAATGCCGATCGTACTGATAGCGCACGACGAATTAACCTACATCAATGTCTAGAGTTTTAAATTCATTTAAATTTTAACATGTCTTTATTTCTCGATTAAAAAATTATGAAACACCTCGGGATTCTTCTAATTATCATAAAATAACATATAAGAGTGATATATAACAACCATGTTATTAGTAATAACTTAGGTTACATAAAAGATCCCATTATACAGGCGGAAATTATTACCTACCCATCAAATTAGTTTGGTTTTACATTGCACAACATGATACTACTCAAGGATATAACTGAAATTTTACCCCGGAATTCATAATCGCTAAGACTAGACTAATTTGACAGTCAACGTTTTAAACTGACGTGTGTAAGCATAAAGACAACAAAATGTTTTACTATGAATTTATCTCTGGGTCTTTTGGCAAATTTGTAAGAAAAATGCAAATTTAACATTTATTTTCCACAATAATAGGCTCAGATTCATTTTAGCAAGGTAAAAATCATTTGGAAACCAGGCAAATCGCGAAACTATTAGAATAATTCACAAGCTTTTCATGTAAAGTTCTGTAAACAGTGAGAGGACAAAAATTTGTTAAAATCCAATTGATCAACTAGATCTTTATTTAAACCAGTACTAAATCTTAGACCTTTTTAGTGAATCCCGGTGCTAATTTTTATCTTCATATTTATAGACACTAAGCTATTGTGACAATTACTTGCAAACAGTGGCGGCTGGTCCTAAAGGGCACAAGGGCACGTGCCCACTCTAGATTTTCAACAAATAAAAAAATCTTTTATGAAAAGTCAAAAAGAAATAATACACCGCCGCGCCTCAATACCTCTTTCCTTGCATGTCACACTACGGCGAACGCGACCGCTGGCGATCAAAACTTATCTCCGGGGACACAGCTTATTTTTCCCAATTTCATCATCAATTTTGGTGGCGACGCCGGTCTATGCATTGGAGAATTAGGGTTAAAATCGCGTGCTATCGGCACCTCGATGGGCACAATATTTCGTGTCTCCTCGCACTTGCTTATTGTTTGGACTTCGAGCGGCGTTGTCGTTGGCGCGGCGGGCGGAAGAGATTGTTGCACTATTTTATGTTTAGTTTTCTTGATATATTAACACGTGAAGGCCTAATAATTTTTTTTGTGATCAGTTGAGGGATATTTTTGTATTAGAGTGTTTGTTTAAATAGTTTATTAGTTATTAGTAGTACATTAGTGCGTAGGATTACTAGTAATTCTAGTACTGTGTATTTTGTTTTGTTTTCATTTTTGGGTTTTCCCGATCTGCCGTGTCCAAAAAATGGAATCAAAAATAAACTCAGTGCAATATTTATTAACTTAAATTTTTTAAGTAGGTATTATTTAGTGATTTGTATTTGTGCCCCCCCAAATAAAAAAGTCACGAGCCGCCACTGCTTGCAAATTGCCAGTAAAATTTCACTGTATACTAAATATTTTTGACATTTACTCTAATCGTAAAAGTTAAGTTATCTCATAACTAGGGAGCGGAATATATGAATCTAGATTTATCTAAATATGCACATAAATATGCATCCTTTTTAACAAAAATATCCAACAATTTACCATAAATATGTAGAATGCATAGAAATTAGAAAATTTAAAGCAACACATAAAATTGATTTTTAAATCCAAACCTTTATTTTTAAATTAAAAAACATAATAGCAATACATCTTTTTTAACAAAAATATGTAGCTATTTTACCTAAACATGAAAACTTCTCGGGTGAGAAGATAAAAAACACACAATAATTGATTTTGACAATAAGCAACATTTATTTTTAAATTAAAAGAATACAGTAATAAAACAGTTACAGCTAGGCTAAAATTTTAATTTGATCTATTATGAAAAGAGTTTATAATTAAATGCTTTTCAAAGTTCCCTACTAAAAGGTTTTGCCTTCTGACCGTAAAAACATGTTTAACCACCCAAAAACTTCTTTCAACCTCTACTGATGTAATCGGATAATACCGTAATTTTGGTATTGACGCAATTTGCCAAGGTGTAACTTCTTCGGAAAGTTCACCACCAAAATATTCACCACTTCAATTAAATATTTAATTCCCTCATTTTTTCCAAAGTAACATGTAATTTTTGTCTTATTTTAACACCTATATCACTGGGAGCATTTTTACATTTATCAGAAAATGTTTTAATCAGATCAATGAAGGCTCTTAAACTTAAATTTCTGTTTTCTAAGAAAACTGCAATGTCTGGTATAAAACTAAAATTAACGTTTATAAACATGGGTTGCGTAGCAACTGCCGGATTTTTTTAACATTTCTTGACTTTGCACCACACACTGTGAGTTATCTTGTATATCCAGAATTAATTCCTTGATTAATTGAAAATGGTCTGCGTAGAATATCGCCGCTTTAATACATGTTCCCAAGCTGGTGATTACGGGTTCCGGAGGTAAGTTAACTCCTGCTAAATTTCTTTATGTAGTTGGACTCGTAAAAGTGCTTTTACAACCCCTTTTTTATATTTGAAATTAATTTATTTACTAAGGGTATTTAATTTTGCCTAACTCAGCGACTCTGTTTAATTCATGTCGCAGCCAAGTAACATGAACCATATTGGGATAAAATATTTTTAGAATTTCTCCAACTTTTACCATATAAAGTCAAAAACACTAAAAACTTTTTAACTGGGATTTGATCGAGCAAGAAAAATTCCGATATGGATTGTGAATGAAACTAGTACATTCACGGTGTTAGTTTTATGTAACTCTTTTTATGCAATTAAGTATGTCTTTCCTAGTTCATCTTCTTTTTGGACTCCAATCATAAGAAACACGATATAGCGACCACAGGCATCTGTGCTTTCGTCAACAATGATGTAAAAATTATTTTCGTTTAGAACGACTTTGATTTCTTGGATTACAGTTTCATTAACTGCTTGCACATTTTTCGTTCCTAATGTAGACTCATCCGGGATATTGTGGTCACAGTATTTTTGTAAAAATTCCCTTAGTTGTTGATTTTGTAGCTTTTTTAAAGGAATATTGGCTGCAACCAAAGCTCTACACCAGTCATGATTAAATCCCTCCTTTTCACTTTTCGTTTAGTCACCACTGTTGTAAAATGATGTTCTAACAGACTGCTGCACTGGTCCTCATTTCATTTTTTGAAGCTTTGCTTTATACAGTGCTGTTTTCTCCTGTTACCTGGAAGTTTTTTCAGTCAATAATTTTAGCACAAGCTTTGCAAAACACTTTTTCACCATAGAGCTCCAACTCTGGGAAATTTTTCACCCATAAAGGAATTTTCGGCATTTTCAGTCTTTATAAACACAATCAGTAATATTAGCATCTACACAATACTTTCACAATGCGGCCTATTTAATAATAACTGAACCAGCAAACAAGATGTTTTTTATTATATGCATCTGTAATTCGTCGGCTAGTGCTGGTACCTGATAATATATCTGTAAATTCCTAAATCCCTATTTTATACAGTTTGGTCATAAAAGTGGACAGAACAGGCAGTTATAAAATTTAGTTTATTTAAGAGTCCTGTAACATGCATAATAATGCATTTTTAAAATAAATATGCATCATTTCATTAAATTGGTGAAAATATGTAAAAATTGCAAATCCAAATTGCATATATAACTCTCTACCTCATAAGTAAAATAAACATCCCCTACCTACAGCGAAGACGATGCCAACCGACGTAACAATTATTTAGGCCTTATTTTTAAATAAATAATTTAAATAATTAATATTAAATCTGAGTAAACAACCCGAAATTACATACTCGCTTCCCGGTATATATGTATGTACACAGTTCTTTTAAAAACACCGGATGTAGGTTGCGCTGTACGATTACCATGTTGCATCGGTGTGGCCATTCCGTCGTTTGAATTTATGTAGGCTATTTCCCGGTTTGCATGTGTCCGTTTTGTGTTTTTAGATTGCCGAGGACCTTGTTTCTCGGAATGGAGCTTTAGACGAGATAAGTTCAATGTTATTTATTGGACGATTTTACAATGGTTTTACGTATGTTCCTTTGGGACAATGTTACGGCCTAAAAAAAGTGTCAGCGCGACACAAAGTATAAAAGCGATAACAGAAAAATATATGTTTTTAAATAGTAATATATCACCGTGTTTTAGTTAATAAGTTTGGACGCAATGCAAATATATTTTAGAATAATTGTTCTTAATGCAAAGTTATGTATATGATAATGATCATCAAATAAAAAAGAAGGAAGTCATTTTACTTTTCTAATAATTCTAATAGTTTCACATAGATTTTACTAATAACTCTCCCGCTATTACTAAAATAGATATTGCAGTTAACTTAAGACTAGCATTTCTCAAACAGTTATACTTTCGTATTTTGAAGTAGGTTGTTCTAAACCACGATCCTCCCAAAAATCTATAATCATCTTCCATACGGCTATGATCCTCCTTTGACTAAGGTATATCTACACTTACCTAACTAACTAACTTGCAGCGTGTAAAGTAATATCACTCCCTAATTTCAAAACCAAGCTGAATGTTACTTCAAATATAAAAATACTTTAAGACTTCTTGTCATTGATAAGTGCACATCAGACCAAGCAAAATTGAGTAGAACTAATAAGAACTGTATATCACACAACGTAAAATTATGCAGGCAAAAGAGCAATTTATTATTAAATGTGAAACACAACAAGTAAGTTATTAATTGGTAAATAAATATGTCTCTTGATATTGATTGAACTAATATTCTTAATTTACCACTTCATAATTCATGCGTTTTACTTAATGATTTGAAACTATACATTAAAGAATATGCCAGCCAGTTAGCACGCACAATAGTTGCTTTAATTTTTGTTTAAAATATTATCATCTTCTATATTTTTAAATCTTATTGGTCTTACACAACAGATAGACATACTGGCGCACAAGACGTGAGTCAGTTTTAAGACATTCTAAGCAGATACATGAGTAAATGTACACATAACTTTTTAGGATAGTAAATCCTGTTCGCTGTAACTTTTATTAATTACTAAGCTAAGCTTATTTATCTTTAATAAAAGTAGCTGCTTATCAATAAAATTAATAAAAAGGCATAACATGAATTGATAAATCTCTGCCTCAAATTTCTTCATTTTTTATAAAGAGAAATACGCTTTTCTATAAGTAGAAATGCGCTACAGAATAATGAGTTTCATATTTCATACTGAAAACATACTACTACTTTTAATTAGACGTCATAAATTATTCCGATAATGGTAATGAGTAATGACTTATTTGCTTGTTCAGGTTTCTTTATTATTTGGTTACCGGACCTTTTTGCTTCTAACTAAAAAAATTTATTTCATTTAATACATTAAAATAAATTTAATATCACTGCTTTCTTATATATGTATATCAAAGGTTTTTGTAATATATTTATGTACAATATGTTTTACGATTTTTAAACCGACAAAAATTCTCAGCAATAACAGAAATCAATTATAAAGTATAAGGTATATTTGCTACCGTGCCTGTAAGAATTTGATATTGATGTAAAATATAGCCCGAAAGAATTTTATATTTGCTTTATAAGGGCTTATAAGTAACTATTTAATGCTCGGTTCTTATTTCCCATTGCTGACGTATTAAGAGCTGTAAGCAACCGTGCATATTCTTGCTCATAATACGATGTTTAGTGCGGGTCAGAAGAATCTAAAATGCCTGAACAGTAGGTAACTTTAAATATAAATTAAACAGTGTTCATTACCTTCTCTACACAAGAAGGTGGGTCAATATTATAGGTAGTATTGGAACTCTGGGTATCCTGTTGGACCTCATACTGCCAAGGGCGTAGCCAGGGGAGGGCAGGGGGGGGCACGTGCCCCCCCCTGGCACGAGCAAAAAGCCAAGATTTACCAATGTGCCATTCAAATTTCCCGTACGTCTTATTCCTAACTCAGCAGTCAGCTGCGGCGCCTGCCGGTCAGTGCTGTCGCAGCTGATTTTCAAAGCGTACTGAATGTAGGGCAGAAAATTCAAAAATCGAAACGTTTAAGAATTTAAAACATTTAAAATAGCTTTCTCTGCAGTTTAAAATCATTGAGGGTGGTTAAATAAAACCCTGTTTTTTTTTTCAAAAATAAAAAATAGTATTAAATGATTCCAACAGAACATTATATAAAAAGTTTTAATTTATACCAATAGACAGGTACAATCGGTACTTGTATACTACTTAATTACAAATTTTAAAAAATCAGTAGTTTTATGTATTACCATCAGTTTATTTCCTCAGATTTTTTTTTTCAATCGATCAATTCATCGGCAGCCTCCAATGAAAAACAAGTATTGTTTTTTAATATTTGTTTACAGTACTGCATCGTAGTTATATTCAGGCAATTTATATTTTCTTTAACGACACAAAGTACAAGAAAGAGTAGTACTCGTATCACACTAATTTCATCAATTGAAAACGCCACTAAACATAATTCATAATATATTTTCAGTCACAATAATTTTTCAAAATTTTTTGTGCTTATTTGGTTTTAGTTTCGTTTTGAAAGTTCGTACTAAAATTAGTGGTTTTTCCAAGATCAGTACTGACGTACTGAATTTGGCCACTTTGTACTGAATTCAGTACAATTGTACCCCGAAATGGCAGCACTGCTGCATGTGGCGCAAACGTGTGAAGTGGTAAGAAAGCTTTTTCTGTTAATTGCAGCGTGCATCACGTGGCTGCCGTGCGCTGTTCCTGTCCACTCTGTTTGTTTTCACGCAGATCACAGATGTAAAATAATTATCAAATTGTAATATAATTTTTCTTACAAAATTGGCCTAACAATATCCTATACTATACCTGCACCATAATCGACAATTTTAGCATAATTTCAAATTTATTTGAATTTATTTTAAATAAAACCGCAAACTTTTACCGGCTTATTATGAAAACAATTTTTTGTTTTTTTGCAAAATAATTTGTTTTCATAAAATGTTTCGCAAAAATAAAATGTAGATAAATTTTATACATTCTTTTTGTTAAGCGATGTTCTGTTTTAGCAGGTATTCATTATTTTCTTTTTTAACTGATTCGAGTTTCTAATTTGTAATCATAATACGTATATCAATGGCTAAATTTATAGAGGAGGGCGCTCGCGTACGGCCTCGGCACCCACACGAAAAAATCCTAAACACGCCTATGTTTCATTTTCAATGCTCAAATCATCTTCATTTATATGTTATACTTTATATGCATCAGTATTACAGTCAGTGGTTACCTCAGGGTGTGCTTCTGGGTGTCCGAGCATCCCAAATTTAAAAAAAAAATCGTCTGCAGCGCTAATCACGACAACTGCGGGTTGCGTCCTTGTGATCCAGAAAATCTGCCCTCCCGGTCACCTAATTCTGCCCCCCCTGCTCAAAATCCTGGCTACGCCCTTGCATACTGCTACGAGTCTATCATGAAGTTTATTTTTTCATCAACATAGGTATACGGGTTTTTTGTTGTATTAAGAAGCGCATAGTATACGACAGGTCAAAAAATTGACCATATTTTTTTGTTTCAAATAAATTTTTATTATATTTATATATTTTTGGATAAACAGGTTCCCAAAGAATAAGGCCAAAATGAATAAGGTTCATTTATGTTATTATGCCGGGTATAATACGATTTTTTAAACGATTCGCCAAAATTCAATTTTTAACGATATTAATATTTACATCCTAAAATCTACACAACAAAAGACCTCTCTAGACACTTTTTGCTATTTCATTCGATTTTGTTTTTATAATCAATTTTTTTACACAGTTTCCGGGGAAATATCAGTGTTCTTAGCCAAGAAATTTTTTTTTAAATGATTTAAGGATGATTTCAGTTTCAAATAATGTTATTTTCTTGGTTTAAGATAAATTAAAACTAAAATAGAATTATTTTTGTTTTATCTGGAGTAGTCCACATAGGCTCAAGCCTAGGCACCGTGAGCATCTAAATAGAAGAAAAATGTAGTGTGCTGACACGGAAAAACCTCTGCAGACAATTTGTTCCAGAATCTGGATACCCTAGGTATGAATGAGCGAGAGAAGTGAATGTGAGGTTTTGTAGCTGGACAATAAATAGCAGCATAATGTGACGCGCTTCTTGTTATTTTCTTAGAAACAGTCAAGGGGGGGATAATAGCAAAATCCATTGAAATATCTGTATGAAAGAGAGAGAGAGATCCCAATGGCATGGTGATGAGCAAGAGAAGGGAGTTTTCTTGAAAGGACATCATTTTTAAGTCGAATGGCTCTTTCTTTAAATATAATTGAGGTAGTGTCGAACTGGAACAAGTCTCTCGAATTTCATAGCGAATCGCCGATTGTTGCTTTTGATATCTCCAAGGCCTTTGACCAAGAATGGCATGCTGCACTTCTAAGCAAACTACTAAGCCGACGCTGCACAATGCTATGAACACCTTCCAACGTTCGACGCTTGATGGTTTATCGCATTGTGTGGCCGGCATTCAAACCTACGAGCTACCAATGTCGAACATGCTTGGATACGTTCCGGCCATTGTCGGTATTCTTGACCCAAGTCTAATAAATTCCTCTGTTGGTTCGACGACTTCAAAGAAATACATTCATTGTTTTGATGCCACACTAACTGTCGAACTTAATTTACTCAAACGTTCGGTTCAACATTGGAGTCACCATTCGACGCACCGTGTAGCGCCAGCTTTACGGTCTTCCTCCCAAACTATGTACCTGGATCGGTGGCTTTCTCTCTAATCGGTGCATATCTGTCGTGGTGGACAGTTACTCATCTAACTTCCATCCTATCAATGCTGACGTACCCCAAGGTTCAGTCCTGGCACCAACCCTATTTCTTCTTTACATTGCTGATCTTCTCTCTTCAGCTACCAATTCCATCCACAGTTATGCTGACGATAGTGCTCTTCACTCTAACATTCATTTTTCCAGACAAGTCTCGAATCAAGACTCAGATCTATGCACCTATCCCATGCCCAAGATCTTCAGTTAATCTTAGACTGGGGTGCCAAGAACCTTGTTTAATTCAACGCCTCCAAACTCAGTCGGCAACGCTTACCCCATCGACATGAATGGCGAAGTCATACAGAACAATGAAACGTTCAGTCTTGTTGTCCCCTTCCAACTTACACACTATCCAGGTTTCCCAAATAAGACCTTATCTAGGGTACTGTTCCCATATCTGGGGAACGGCATCACCCTCGACACTTAAGATCCTTGATTCTATCCAAAAGAGAGCCATTCGACTCATCAGTGACATTCCTCATAGGAAAACTCCCTTCTTTCGCTCGTCGCCGGGTTGTTGGGGATTTATCCCTTTTCTACCGGTACTTCCACGCATTTTACTCTGGCAAGGGAAGAACTAGCCGCTATAATTCCCCCCTTCATTTTTCCTAACAGAACAACAAGAGGCGCGTTACGTATGCATCCCTTTACTGTGCTACAAAAGGCTAGAACATCCCACTTCTCTCGCTCATTCATACCTAAGGTCTAAAGATTGTTGATTCCTTTAAATATCGTGTCAATAGACTACTTATCCCTTCTCTTCAGACGCCCATGGTACATTAGTACTGAGACTTGAAGTCTGCGTGGGCTGTCTGAGATAGAAATGCTGCTTCCTAAATGTAGGAACAGTATTCTAGGTTAGGTTGTATTTGGAAAACACGGAGAGTATATAAATTGGAAAGGGAGAAGTATTTTCTGGCTTGGAAGAGAAATTCAAGCTTTTCAGCAGCTAATGTAGCTACTAAAGTAATAAGTTTGTGCCACCTGAGGTCATGTTCGAAAAGGGCGCCAATAAGACACAACGTTTCTTTGTTCAGTAGGGCTTGGCCGTTTATGTGGATGGGGTCAGTGTTGCTGAATTTTTTGCGTGACAGGGAGCAAGTCTGGGGTTTTGGGGTGTTGATTTGAACAAGGTTTTTGGCCCCTAGTCTAAGATTAATTAGAGGTTATGAAGCTATGATCTTTGAACCGTTTATTAATTTTTTTTTATTGCTCACTAATTAAAAACACTGATGTATACTTGAAAACTGATTAGTAATATTGAGTCGGAAAAGACTAAAACCGAATGAAATATTAAAAAATATATAGTCCCACAACGAAAAAGAGAAGTTGTTTTGTTACGATTTTAGGATGTAGGTTCGAATTATCGTTAAAATGAAGAATTTACTTTTTTGCGAGTTGTTTAAAAACATTATTTAAGTACCCTGTATAAATAATGAATTATTTAACAAACCTAGTTTATTTTGGCCTTATTTTTTGAGAACATACATCTGTAAATATTTCCTACAAATGGTTTAAAGCTCTTTTTTTGGCCCACGTGAATAGTGTAATCTCCGCGTCAATAGTCTATTTATGGAATTCTCGCTGGATTTCACTTGGCTGTCCGGGTTAGAGTGTTTTTCTCTTAAGAGAACTGTGGGGACTCTGAGCTATTGGGATGATGCTAGAGCTGGTTTAAAAGGTCTGGAAATATTAACTTTCATTAATTATACAGGGTGTTGCAAAGCTCTACCGACAAAATTTTACAGGGGATTTGAATAGTTCTACTAACTTGTAAGTTGTAAGTACAAAAATATCCCTTTGTCTTGCGTGGTACTATTCGCAAATAAAAACCGTTATTCCCTATGTAAGTATAGCACATCATAGGATTTTTTTTGTTTAGAGAAAAGAGTACAGAACTTATATTTATCTCGTTAAAACTAGATTTAATCATTTTCCAAAAATTCCATCCCGAGCTTTTAAAAATACGAGAGCTCGTTTATATACTTGAGCTCAAATATTCATAATAAAATGTCAAGAACAAATGAAATATAGCATAACATATAGTGAAATGAATAAATATATAATTTAGTATAAATAAAACATTAAACTATTTCTTTATAAACGAAGGTTTTAAGTATCTTGCTGGATACTGAACGTACAATAAGCCTTATATAAACTCTATTTTAGTTATATAGGTGTTTTTGTAATTATTTATTTATTAGGAATACGAGTATGAAACGGTAAGCTTTTATACGAATGTATCTATGGAAACATAAATTTATTAGTAAATAAGTATTCCCGATCATCTGCCTGCGCCAAAAACTGGTTTATTTCTTCCATTGTTAGAACCTTCGATTTTTTTGTTTTATATCCCACAGACATTTTCTTTAGGAATCGTATCAATTTAGGGTATTTAGTAATATCCACGTTGTCCTTTGTATTTAAGGTTGATTTAAGCATAGAATATGTGTACCACAAGGTAGATGACAACATTTTTACATTTTTCTTAATTTAGCTGCTTTTTTATCCTTGCACCATTGCGTTTGTCCCTATCAAAATATAGCATATAGAATTTTTTTATTTAGAAGAGTTAAAGTTTATGACAAATATTCCGGAGGTTACTATTTGATTGTCTAGAAGTTCCATCTGGGACCTGTTTTACACACGTGAGTTCAAATATTTTTAATAAAATGTCTAGCAATGTGAAGAATAATTTATTGGTAAATTTTAAAAGTGAAGTAGAGAATGTAGTATATTGGACGATTTTAAATTTAGAGGTCATATTTGTATTAAGCATTGTTCCGGATAGTAAACATTGGGACATTAATCCGTCATTAAAATTTACTTACGCGTTTTAAATAATATTAATGCTTATTTGTTTGTACTAATTTTAAAGAAAGTTAACTGTGTTGATAACACGGCCACCAGTTAAAAACAGATTCAAGTGACCGTAGATTGTCAAAAAATTCAAGAAAGCTGTCAAGCAATTTTCGTAAAAAAAAATAGTCAAGTACATTTACAAGTCAAGTTAATTTATTCTCAAGTCAAGAAATACAGTCCACCGTCCCCAACATGGTCCAAATCGAGCCGCATGATCCAAAACAAGCCAAGTAAACCAGTAATTCAAGCAAAAACAGAAATTGGTTGTCATTTCCTGAAAAAGCCTGTTTTTTTATTCTCGCTGCACGGCGCAAGCCGCTAGACAAGATAACCCAGCCCGGTCAAGACGGTGCTCTAGAAATACGGCAGCAGTTTCAGTTCTAGTAAACAAGTAAAGCATTATAGAATCAGTGGGTGAGTCGTTTCCAGTTTTCCTTTATCCCAGTCATCCTATTTTGCCGAGAGTTCAAGATATATTTCAGGAATTTAAACATTACTAGTAGTTTAATAAATTTTTGCACTAATTTCAATATATTCTATAAAATAATAAATTAAAATGTCAGAGCAAGATAAACAAACAAGAAAAAGAGGATCCCTTAAGGCTTCTCTTACTAATCTGAGGGAGGCATACCTGCAATCATTTCCTGAGAAGACCTACCAGAAAAAGGTGAATGATCCGCACAGCGTACCATGGTTTAATGATGACTTGCGACTCATGAGGGATCATCTAAGCTTTCTATATCAAGTATGTAAACAGCACAATACTCCTGGTAATCATGTGCAATATAAAAACTTTAAAAAGGTGTATAATAATGCTATAAAAGAATCAAAAAAACAAGCAAATGACAGAATAATTTCTACATCTAAAAACCCAACAAAATCTATGTGGGATATTATCAACAATAAAAGGGGTAAATACAAAAACAGTAACATGAAAAATACTAACCTATGTCCAGAGAAATTCAACGAGTTTTATACTAATATTGCACATGATATAATTAAAGATATACCTGATACTCAAATTGACCCTCTCTCCTATATGGAAGGCTTGATGATCCCTGATGTGGACGAGTTTTCGTTCCAGGAGGTGAGTTTTGTTTTTGTAAGGGATACTATCGACAATCTTAAAAATAAGAATAGCTCTGATATCTGCGGTCTTACGGTTCGGCTGGTCAAAACAGTGAAAAATCTTATTATTGTCCCTTTAACAAAATTAATTAATATGTGTTTCAAGAATAATATTTTTCCAAATGTGCTAAAAAGAGCAATAGTAACACCAATATTTAAAAAGGGTGATAACATTAATGTTGCTAATTACCGGCCTATATCATTGCTCCCAATCTTGTCAAAGGTGGTCGAAAAGTGCATGGCTAAGATGATTACCACGCATTTTGAGACCAACAACCTTTTTGCGAATGGCCAATTTGGATTTAGAACTGGGAGAAGCACGGTGCTGGGCATTCTGGACCTCCTCTCTGATATAATGGATTCATTTGAGGCTCTGGAATTTGACATGGCTCTTTTCTATGATCTCAGTAAGGC
Organism: Philopedon plagiatum; assembly: GCA_963971165.1. Taxonomy (NCBI): domain Eukaryota; kingdom Metazoa; phylum Arthropoda; class Insecta; order Coleoptera; family Curculionidae; genus Philopedon; species Philopedon plagiatum. Next base: position 98,540,531 of record OZ020192.1, on the reverse strand, counting down.
CTTCGACTGTGTAACGCATGGTATCCTTCTCGACAAACTAAAATTTTACAAATTCAATCAAAATAGCATATCACTCTTAGCATCTTATCTTAGTGATCGACGGCAGATGGTGTCGGTTGGAGGGGTGACATCGGCAGAACGGGTGCTTGATATCGGAGTACCGCAGGGGTCTGTATTAGGGCCAATCCTATTTTTAATTTTTATAAACGATCTTCCCCTCAATGAGGTGACCGCTAGATACACCCTTTTTGCTGATGACACTACTCTATCGATACGGGGTAATAATCTGGAAGATGTTGAGATGGATGCCGGGGAGGCTCAGTCGAGGGCTGAACAGTGGTTTAATGCTAACCAGCTTAAGCTAAACGGAGACAAAACTCAAAAAATGATATTCTCATTGAGAGATATCAACGCTAATGCCAATCCAACAGATGTCAAATTCCTGGGAGTATACTTGGACCCCAAACTTAAATGGGATGTCCACACTGGGAGGACGTCTGGAAGGCTCAGGAGTTGTGTTTTTCTTCTGCGAAGCCTGGCCGACTGTGTATCACTGGAGACAATGATGTCCGCCTACTATGCGCTGTTCCACTCCGTTATGTCTTATGGTATAATGGTGTGGGGCGGCGCAGCGTCGGCGGATAGAGTCTTTCGACTACAGAGAAGAGCAGTGAGAGTTCTGGCTAGAGTTGGTTATAGGGATGATTGCAGGCCTGCCTTTAGGGATCATGCCATACTAACGTTTCCCTCAGTCTACATTCTGGAGAGCCTCATCTATGTTAAGAAACATGAGCATCTTTTCGTAGCCCATGGGGATATTCACACTTATGATACCAGACATAGTAGCAACTTAGTGGTTTCCTTCTGTCGATTGGGAAGATGCCAAAAAAGACCAGAGTTCATTGCGGTGAAAATGTTTAACAAGATTCCGGTGACTCTAAGAACATTGCCCTTAAAAGATTTTAAAAAAAGAATCAAGACTGTCTTATGTAGAGAGGCTTTTTATAGCGTGCAGGAATTTTTTAATTGTGACAGTGATATATTTGTTCAATAGAATAAAATGTGTCTATGTGCATGTCAAGATTCTTTAATGTTTTGATTTTAACCTGTGACGTTTATAACTGTGACTGTAATTTAATTTTAATATAATTTTAATATTTATATTCTTTTCAATGCTCCTTTTGAGCAAAGTTTATTATTGACTTGTGTAAATACTGATTGTATGATAACATGAATAAACTATTTTGTATTTTGTATTTGTATTTTGTAATTTCACAAAGCATGTGGAACAAAAACAAAAAGAATTATCACAGAAAGGACAAGAACACGCTTTAAGTGATACCGATATTATTCAGTTACAAGATAGGCTGACTCGCATAGAAAATGTTTATCAAGAGTTTAACGATATTCAAGACGATATTGAGGCAGATGTGGCTCTGGCCTACTTGGACGAACAATATGCTGAGCGATCGCTGTTTTGGGAGTCTTATTTTGCCATTACGGCTATCGCAAAAAACATATTAAAAAAGTATGGTCCTTACAAGGAGGACGATCATGTCTCAGCACATTCAAGTCGTTCAGGTGCACAGTCAAACGCCGCCGCATCTGCCAATGCAAATTTAAATATAGGTGGGGTTAAAATGCCAGTTATCCCCCTTCCTAAATTTCAGGGTTCATTTCAGGATTGGTTAGAATACAAAGAGACTTTCCAGTCCCTCGTTCATGAAAGTGAATCCTTATCCCCCATACAAAAATATCACTATTTAAGGGCGTCACTAGAAGGCAGTGCGGCGCAGATTCTTAAATCTATCGAGTTCACATCAGCAGGATATGACGTGGCGTGGCAAACCTTAAATGACCGGTATAATAATACAAAATTGTTAGTTCACAACCATATTAAAGCTCTTTTCGATCTAGAAAATATCCAGAAAGAATCGTCTAGTAAAATTCGCAAGCTAGTTGATGACGTTTCGAAACATCTTAGGTCCCTTGAACAACTAGAACAGGTTATCGAAAACTGGGATCCTTTGCTCATTTTTATGATATCTTCTAAATTAGACCAAAACACGCTAGGTGAGTGGGAAAAACACTCAGTCGAGTTAGAAAAGCCTACTTTAAAAAACTTTAAAACGTTTTTAAAGAATCGCGCCGATTTTTTGGAAACGCTAGAATACAAAACAAACGTAAAGACATCGGGCCAAGACGGCAAGCAGGGCAAGCGAGATGACAAATATCCGCGTTATGGCTCCAAGTCGCTAAATGCCACAACATACTCGTGTTATTACTGCAAAAAAGAGCATTCTATATACGCATGCGATAATTTCAAGAATGTATCGATAAATAAACGCACCGAGTTTATAAATAAAGCAAAACTATGCTTAAATTGCTTACGCAAGCACACGGCTAGAAAATGTAGGATGGGTCCGTGTAGAAAGTGTCAAGCATGGCACAACACGCTTTTACACCCAGAAGGCAATCCTACTGCGCCTGCGTCTCCGCAGAATGCCGAAGAGGCGGCAAATACAAATGCTAGCAAGTTGGGTCCAAGCGAGATTTCGTTAAGCAGTGGCGTAGAACGTCCATGTTCACGCGTCGTACTTTTGTCGACAGCCCGAGTTCAGGTTTTAGATAAGTGGGGTAAACCATATATCGCGCGCGCATTACTTGACTCCGGTTCGATGTCGTCTTTCATTACTACGGATCTGTGCGACCGGTTAAAACTAGAAAAGATTAGCACTAATTTAGACGTGTTTGGCATATCAAATGCTGTAAGTAAAGTAAGCAATAAATGCAATAGGCTAAGCTCTTTGCATCGACATTTTAATGCAAAACTTACGTGTTTCATTCTCCCCGAGATTACAAGCTTAACGCCAGGTTTTGAGATTGACGTAAAGTCCCTAGACATCCCAAGCGACTTGAATCTTGCCGATGACGAATTTAACAAGCCAGGTCCCATTGAAATTCTTATTGGCTGCGATCTGTTCTGGAATTTGCTAAGGGCCGATAAAATATTTTGCGGCAAAAATAACCCAGTACTTCAAGATACCGAATTAGGTTGGGTCGTATCGGGTCAAGTAGGGGGAACCCAGGTAAAAGTCAGTAATAGGGTAACCTCGTGTAATTTAAGCACAAATCAGGACTTACAAAATAGTTTATTAAAGTTTTGGGAGATTGAAGAGTTTGGCAGTGGTAAACCATTGACCAAAGACGAACTAGAATGCGAGCGGATTTTTACAGAAACTACGCGTAGAGATCCTGATGGGCGCTTCATAGTTACGCTACCGCTAAAGCAATCTGCCGATTGTTTAGGTGAATCGCGCAATCAGGCCAAAAGAATGTTTTACAATACCGAGCGAAAACTTCTTAGAAATAAAGACTTACGCGAACTATATGTAACGTTTATGAACGAATATCAGGCACTTAATCATATGACCGTGGTCAACTCGGACTCTAGCGCGGCAAACATAGAATACTTTATGCCACATCATGGAGTATTACGCGACAATAGTCTAAGCACAAAACTTCGTGTAGTGTTCAATGCCAGTTCGCCATCTAGTAATGGTATATCTTTGAACAATATACAGTACGTTGGCCCAGTTCTTCAAGAAGATTTACTGTCTATAATTTTACGGTTTCGTCAAGAGCGCTATGTTGTCTCAGCCGATTGCAAGATGATGTACCGTCAAATATCGGTGAATCCGGGCCAAAGAGACCTGCAAAAGATTTTTTGGCGTGCTAGTCCGACAGAGGAACTTAAAACATATACTTTAAATACGGTGACATATGGTCATGCTAGTGCGAGTTTTTTAGCCATACGTTGTTTGTTCGAATTAGCTCGTGAGTGTGCGGACTCAAATCCCGAGATCTCAGATCTCATCAAGCGATGTTTTTACGTGGATGATTTGCTTTTTAGCGCCGAAACCGTAGAACATGCGCAGTACATATGTCGAGAAATTACAAAGATTTTGAAAAGCGGTTGTCTTGAGCTGCGCAAGTGGTATTCAAATGAGCCCAAGATACTCGAAAGCGTCGAGAGCAATGACGTTGCGTGCGGGATTCTAGAATTCGGTCCCGATGAGAAAGCCAGAACATTAGGTTTAATCTGGTCTTGTCATAGTGATAAGCTGTCATACACTATCGACGAGGTTTACAACTATCGGAAAGATACAAAAAGATCGGTATTATCGCTTACCGCAAGAATATTCGATCCGTTAGGCCTACTCAGTCCGTGTATTATTATAGCTAAAATGCTAATGCAAAAATTGTGGGCTGAAAAGGTGTCATGGGACGATCAGTTACCAGTCTGTCTAGCTACCCAGTGGCACAAGTTCAAAGACGATCTACCTAGTTTAAACATGTTAGCCATCGAGCGCCATGTTGTATGCAAGAGGGTAAAAAACATTGAGTTACACGGTTTCTCTGATTCATCCGAGCGAGCTTACGGTGCATGTTTATACGTGCGCAGTATCGATGAAAACGGGGACGTCCATGTAAATCTTTTATGCGCGAAATCCAAGGTCGCGCCGATAAAAACCCTAAGCATACCTAGACTAGAATTGTGCGCTGCGTTGTTGCTTGCGCGTTTATCAGATAAAGCTAGGAAATCTTTAGATCTTAAGTTTAGTAACTGTGTTTATTGGACAGACTCCTCGATAACGCTAGCATGGATTCAGACTAGCCCTAATTTGCTAAAGTCCTTCGTAGGAACTAGAGTTTCAACCATACAAGTGTTGACCGAAAATCAACAATGGAGACATGTGCCAACTCAAGATAATCCTGCGGATTACGTTTCACGAGGATTATACCCAAGTCAAATTATAGATTCATATACATGGTGGCACGGGCCTCAGTTTTCAAAGTTACCGCCATCAGAGTGGCCGACATTAAAATCTAAGATAGATGAAATTCCGGAATTAAAATCACATTCAATTACCGCGATTCCGACGAGTATCGACATCGAATTCCCTTTTGAAAGGTTTTCCAATTATTTGCGATTGAAACGCGTTACCGCATATATACTAAGGTTCAAGAATAATTGTTTAAAGCCAGCTTCTGATCGAGAAAAGGGTCCGCTCAGCACGTCTGAGTTAAATTTCGCGGAAAAAGGTCTAGTTAAAATCGCACAGAGACAGTCTTTCCTCAATGAATTTTCTGAACTTCTGAAAAATCGAGCACTTGATTCGAAAAATAAACTTTCTAGTCTGACTCCATACCTAGATCAAGACAATATTATTCGAGTAGGAGGTAGATTAGAGCTTTCCGATTTTTCGCCAGATAAAAAACATCCTATAGTTTTACACTCGAAACATCTTTTAACGAAGTTGCTTTTTGCCTATGAGCACACTCGATTAATGCACGCCGGACCTCAGTTGTTGTTATCTGCCATAAGAGATAAGTTTTGGCCGGTATCCGGTCGTAATTTAGCGAGAGCGATGGTAAGAAAGTGTATTCGATGTTTCCGATTGAGGCCAGAATTTGTACAGCCAGTCATGGCAAATTTACCACGCGACCGCACTGTTCCCTCTGCGCCCTTCCACGTCACAGGGCTAGACTATGCTGGTCCATTTCTAGTTAAACGGGGACTGGGAAAAGGTCGTAATTGCAAATTAGAAGAATGTTACGTTGGAGTATTTGTGTGCTTCTCCACAAAGGCTTTACACCTCGAGTTGATATCAAGTTTAAGTACCGAGTCGTTTTTGCAAGCCTTACGGCGTTTTGTGTCAAGAAGGGGCAAGCCCTCTAAGATTTGCAGTGATAATGGTAAAACCTTTGTGGGAGCCAACCGCGAGCTTAAAAGATTTCTAGATTCAGAAAAGGATAATGTTATGTCCATTTTAGCAAATGATGGGATAAACTGGCAGTTTATCTGTCCATATTCTCCTCATATGGGAGGTCTATGGGAAGGCGGCGTCAAGAGTGTAAAGTACCATTTAAAGCGGGTTCTAGCAAACGCTCATCTTTCGTTTGAGGAATTTACCACCTCATTGACTCAAATTGAGGCGATCTTGAATTCTCGACCTATTTGTCCGTTATCTTCCGAACCCAACGACCTCTCTCCCTTAACCCCGGCTCACTTCCTGATTGGAAGACCCCTGGTAGCCGTTCCAGACGAGAACTTGGAAAACCTCAAGATTAACCGACTAACCAGGTTTCAACTGGTTCAAAGAATATGTCAACACTTTTGGCAACGTTGGCAGATAGACTACATGTCCGAGCTTCAAGAAAGGCAGAAATGGAGAACTAATCAAGGCCAACTGTCTGAAGGTCTTTTAGTTTTGATCAAGGACGATCAAGCTTTACCTACCGAATGGCGACTTAGTCGCATCATTGAAGTACACAAAGGAGCCGATGGCGTAGCCCGAATTGCTTCGATCCGAACGAGCACCGGAGTTGTGAAGAGAAGCTTTCCGAAGATCTGTCCACTTCCTTTAGAAAATTGAAATTGTGGCCATTTCAAGGCGGGGGGCATGTTCCGGATAGTAAACATTGGGACATTAATCCGTCATTAAAATTTACTTACGCGTTTTAAATAATATTAATGCTTATTTGTTTGTACTAATTTTAAAGAAAGTTAACTGTGTTGATAACACGGCCACCAGTTAAAAACAGATTCAAGTGACCGTAGATTGTCAAAAAATTCAAGAAAGCTGTCAAGCAATTTTCGTAAAAAAAAATAGTCAAGTACATTTACAAGTCAAGTTAATTTATTCTCAAGTCAAGAAATACAGTCCACAGTCCCCAACAAGCATATAAATTTATGTTAATTCTAAAGGTTGACATACAGAAAATAATATAAAATAATACAATCCCAAAAAAAACTTACTTCTTGATAAGATACTGTTAATATGCGGCCTCAATGTAGTGGACATAGTTTGTACCTACATCTAGGCCATTTGTTAATAATATCTTAGCAACTGCTGTATTATTCTTTGTTTATTAGCCGTTAGGACCAACAAGAGTTTAAATAAAAAAAACGAGTTTTAAAGTTTTGTAACAATACAAAACAGTCTGTCTCTTTTCACAAGACCATAACTTTAAGCAGTGCAAAATTTACTTTTAATACGTTTTCTAGGTTTCATTCGGTTTTATTACTGCGGTGACTTGATCTCGTCGGTGAAAAATCGGAAATATATTTTTCATCTATTCGTGCATGAAACGAGAAATTCGCACATTTTCGTACGTCTGCCTGGAAATATATAAATTTTACATGCACTCTTCAACAAAATGTGTTAAAATGACTTTTAAATGCAAGGGTTTGTAAAAGTGTGGATCAAATCTATTAGGTAATCCGAAAAATGTATAATAAGGGTGGAAAATTAATATTTTCATGCGACTATCCCTAAATTAAAGAAATTTTTTAAAAAAGTTTAAATGGATATTAAAAATTTACCATCTTTAGCTCTTATTAACTTATTAAAAACGAAGAAGACATTATTGCCTTCCCGAGAGAAAGAGGACAGTGTGCTCCTCTTTTGCACTAAAGTATTGGGCTAATCAGACGGCTGCAACCCATAATGCCCCTTAGCAGTAATCTTGTACGTTCGGTACTTTTATGAAAAGGAGAGTAATATAAATTTATAATGTTATAAATATATTACAAAATATTATAAACTTTTGTATTAACAAATCAGTATAGTCAAATATGTGGAAGGAGGCACTGGTTATTCCGCTCCCAAAGGCATCCTCTATCGACTCTCTGGGGCAGCTGCGACCAAATCAGTATCTTACCCACACTCTCTAAGATACATACTGAAGAGGATATTACATAATCAGCTAACGGAATTCCTTAATAAAGAAAATATCATTCCTGTTAATCAGTCCGGGTTTAAAAAGGGCCATGGTTACAGTTCTGCGTTATTAAATATTACGGATGACATTTTGGGAGCATGGGACACGGATAAACGGACATTGTTAGTCCTGTTGGATTTAAGTAAAGCATTTGATACGCTTAGTCGTAATGTTATTAACTCTTATGTTTCATTATGTTGGATTGTCTGATCAGGCTCAGATAATTGGCACTTGAAAGTAAATATTCATATCTCATGTCCATAGTAACCTTGGGCAAAATTACCCGAATCAGCTTTCTCAAAGCCTTGATCCATTTTCCACTGAATAATCTATCACTAGTGGAGAAAACACTTGAACAAACGAATAAATTTTCTTTCCAAACCAACGAAAACCTAAAACAAACACAGAGTTCTAAAGGTTTGTTAGGTTATATTATTTCACAGCTATCAGAAATGATTTGTTCCACGATTGCATTCATTGCGGACTTCTCGATTCAAAGCCAGGAACGGTGTTAAGCTATCCTTTTCTAATCAGTAATATTAAAGGACTCGGACATAAATCTTTAATTACCTCAGAACTTCATGTTGATTATTGAGAGCTATGAAACAGTTTAACATCGAATCCTTTGTACCTGATATCACTAATAGCGACTTTGTATTATATGTCAGATATTATGACAACAGCGCGAATCGATATATTATTTTATTGGTGTGAAATAGGGCGGGTTTTTTAATTCCCTTCAAATTATCACGTTCAATATATTGCCGTAGACTTATTTTAGGAAAAGTCTGATTTTATTTCGATAAACTCACTATTGATTTACTTATAAATAATATTTAAACTCGATTGAGTGCAACAGACCCATTATAATTCGATTATAAAATTAATTCATAAACCAATAATTATATTACTAAAATGATGATTCTGTGCACCACTGTTCAGTATTCGGTAGTCGTATTCAGACACTATTTTCCAATGCTAAATAGGGCCAAAACTACCTCCGCCACTGCAATTCATAACTCGTAAGATATAAGGATCGTGAATAGTCTCCCATATACGCTTCCTAATTTAATAAGACAGGCTCATCAAGGCGAAAACGGTGGTTCTTTTCATCAAAGACCAAATTACGTCGCATGTGAGAGCTGGCATCCTTATGATGTGGTTTCTAATTCAATATCGCCCGTTCCCGTTTCCATTCGCTATTAAAGCGCCCTGCCGGAGCTACGCGTTATAAACCCATCACCCTTTTACATTAAACCTAGTTTATATATAATTTGAAATGCGTCAATTAATATTAGATATGTAGTGTGTTAATCTTTATGCAAACATTATAGATAATCGGCACGCAAGATGATGTCGGAATTAACACTTTAGAAGTTCATATATTATTCATTAGATGTGACTAAAAAATATTTTTTTTAAATTCCGAAACATGTTACATTTATTGGCAAAATTCGCAGCATTAAATTTTCTCTTTATAGTCGTATTTCTGATGTTAGCAGGTGGAGTCAGCAAAGGTACTTTTTATGACTTCGCTAGCATCGGTAATTTTTTTTATTTACAAACTCAACAGGTAATAAAACCCAATTACAGGTAAATGCACTACGGTAATAATGGTGATAAGATATGACCATAGTAACGCTATTCAACAATAAGTCTATGAAGTATGTATGCAGACCACGACACACTTACAACGCTCTGCTACGCTATGACGTCACTTCGAGGGAAGATCTTAAATTGACTAGGCGCTTGCATCCCTTGTACATAAGCTATTAGTTTATTGCCGGGTAGTGTGTTGAGTTGAAGTTTATTAAAATAGTATTGTCATATTTCATTACTCAGGTGCAAGCACCTAGTCAATTTAAGATCTTTTCTCGAAGTGACATCATAGCGTAGCATACCGTTGTGAATGTATCGTGATGCAGACTATACAGTTAGCAAGAAACTTTTGCAGCCGATAAGAATTATATAGTAATTTAATTAATTGTAAATTGTTTGAAGAAGACATATTCGGCCATTCCAACGCTGGCTCGGTCTAATTTGACAACAAAATGTTTTAAATTGAAAAGTTTAGTTAATCCACTATGTTGCCGCGACATACCTTGGTTTGAACGCATTGCGTATTGTAAATTTTTTAATTATATAACTTCATGTCCTACCACACGTTACTGAAAATAAAGGAAGCTTTTAATAAATAAATGTCACTTTATACAATACTAAACCAGTTTTTAGAAAATTCCTTTGAGACTTGAAGAAATAAAACTATTTCAAAAATTTCGAGAAATTCCTGTTTAGTATGTTTATACGTGCTGTGATGTTCTGAGATAGTCGATGGCTGGCCCTCGGGCTGCTTTTTTTATTAATACGCTTTTATTAGCTTGACCTGTAACTGTGTAACATTGTAATGGAATCTTACACATATATATATATATATATATATATATATATATATATATATATATATATATATATATATATATATATATATATATATATGAAGAAATATTGATCCGGGAGTACATCCGTTCGTTTGTTAAATTCCTGTTGGAATCTGGCAGACGTTTCGCCAAGGTCTCACTTGGCATTATCAATCCTTACTCGTTGCTGTCAAGTCGTAAACTGAAACTAAACAGTTTACGACTTGACAGCAACGAGTAAGCATTGATAATGCCAAGTGAGACCTTGGCGAAACGTTTGCCAGATTCCAACAGGAATTTAACAAACGAACGGATGTACTCCCGGATCAATATTTCTTCACATTTCTCCATCCGTGAAAGTTTACGTTCAAACATATATATATATATATATATATATATATATATATATATATATATATATATATATATATATATATATATATATATATATATATGAGCGGAAACTTTCATGAGTGGAGAGATGTGAAGAAATGTTGATCCGGGAGACATCCGTTCGTTTGTTAAATTTCTATTGGAATCTGGCAGACGTTTCGCGAAGGTCTCACTTGGCATTATCAATACTTACTCGTTGCTGTCAAGTCGTTAACTGATCAGTGTACATAATATATCGTTCTCTTAAAGGCCAATTAATTCTACATGAAAAATGTCTCTTGAGCTTTTTCGTTCTCGAGATAAAAATTAATTTATTTCTTACAATAAAAACAATGAAAATTATTTTTTTTACATATTTTTTGTTCAGGAAACAGTGCTTTTTGAACTAAATCTATAGTAGATGCTGGAAATGACTTCTCCGTGCTTCAATACCTGCTTTAAATCGTCTTCGCATATTTACCCTAACTCTTCGGAATACTTGAGGTATGAAAATATTAAACACATTGAATCTCGAAAGGGAAGCGTTTGAGGTTCTATGATTAAATAAACTTGTTTTCATTAAACAATATACGATCGTCAATATATGCTTATACCTACCTAGTTAGATTCTAGTTTAAACTTTTTTATTTTAAGACATTCTTGGTTTAGTAGCGAAGCTTTCATCTTAAGATTATTACCCACTATTTTAAACTACCTATTTTACTGAAATGGCGCAGGTAAACGGTTGTTGAATCCTATATAATCGGGCTATAAATCGAGAGCGTTATCATCCTCCGACATCAAAGCATATATATTCCAGAACGTATGCTACCTTCATGACATATTGATATCCAGACCCGGCATAAGATTAAATTGCATAAAGAAATCTTACAGGACACTAAAATCAAGGAGGTTAATTTAAATTGTTTAGTTGATACCAGCACCGTACTGGACAGGTAAGATGCTGTAAAATATCTCCTTCGGGCCTCTAGAATCCAGAGTACGCAAAATCGTATAAAAAAAATTTATTTTATCTTTAATTAATTAATTTTTTTAATGACCTTATAGAAGATACAAATTTATTTACTTTTTTTCTTTGTAAATACATTACTTTTTTACCTTATTTTCATAAAAATGTCTTTTCTTATAAAGTACAAGTTATTTCATTATCTAAATCTTATCGCCCGATATAAATAAATCCTGATTTTTTGATTTACCCTGTACGATTTAAAAACTAATTGCATACCTTAAGGCAGGATAGTCGTCGTCAACATAAAAATTTTACTGAAATCGATTGTAAAACAAGAAAATTATGTAGATTCAAAAAAGGTTTCAGGTCATTTTACCAAAGATAATTATATGAAAATAACGTAAGATCAAAAAAAGCATTCTAAAAGTATGCCGTGGAAGCAATCACGCATGTCTTGAATGATTACTCTTGAAAGGGAACATAGGTAAAATGTATGGGTGAATGAAAAATAAAACTGTTCTGAAGTTTTTATTTTTAAGAAAATTACTTTATAGCCACTGTCATTGCATTATATGGAATTAAAACAAAACATATACAACGAAGAACCTCAAAAATTATAAATTTAAACTAAATGAGAGACGTGTCCACCTTCAACTTCCAAATATGTTCTTATTCTTCTTTTTACAGCATCAAAAACATTGGTGAGCACTTGGAGGGAGTTGTTAATCTGAAAATTATTTGTAATTCTAGCCCGTAGGTCTTCTAAATTTTCACAAGGAGTTTTGAAAACCGAGTTTTTAATGTCTCGCTATAAAAAAGTCGCACGGTGTGAGATCGCAGGACCGTGGTGGCCACCTAACTAGCATATTACGACTAATAATTCGGTATTCGAAAAATTCTTCCAAAATATTTAAATTATCAAGAGTTATATCGGGATTAAGGGGAATTGGCAGCGAATTGTTTGGCAAATAGTTCAGCTTTCCCTTTAGAGGTGGGGATCATTTCGTTGTCAGATGTCAGGGGAGGAAAAGTGCTTCTACAGAAGTTTTGACTAATGTTTTTGGCAAGTGACCAGAAAGATTTGCTGCCGTTGGGATAGGCAAACACTTTACATTTTATGTAGTTTGTTAAATGCATTTTTGGAGTCTAAGATAGTTTGGTTGTATCGGTTTCTTGCCTCGCTGAAAATTTGATAATTGTCGGGTGTAGGATTTTGAAGATACCTTTTGTGAGCTTGGACTTTTTTATGTCAGGCTTCATCACAGGCCTTGGAGAACCATGACTTTTGATGGTGGAGTTTAGGTTTCTTGCGGGTATGTGGAAGTATCAAGCCCAACCGACCCACTCGGCAGAATTTTAGTGCCAGATCGTGCGTTCTGGCATGATTTCAACGAACTCGGAATGTATGGGACAAGAGACGGTAATGAGACCATGATCTGAACGACCAAGAGGAGCACATACAGATGTTAAGTATGGCTCAGGATGGGTGGTGAGAAAAAAATATACTGGATTTGGATTATGGGTAGAAACGCGGGGAAAGTATGTTGGCTCTCTGATTAAATTGATGAACGAGTTGCTGATTGCGAAGTTTTCTGCCGCTCTGCCTTCTGGGTCGATTTTTGTAGATCCTAGCCATTCCTTGCTATGGACGTTGAAGTAGCCTAGGACGATAACTTCAGCGGAGGGAAATTCAGAGATAAGATGGTCAATTTTTGCCGAGAGAAAGACAAAGAACTCATTGTAGGAGTTGTCTGATGGGGAGCGGTAGATGCAACAGATAAATTTAGTAGAAGATTTAAGGGTAAGTTTTATCCAGAGAATATCGGGCTTGCCTGATTCCAGGTTCCAGAGTCTGGTGCAAGAAAGACTGCTGCGAACCTAGGCGCATATCGCGTCATGAGAGACGAAAAGATGACAGAAGTTCATAGCTTGGAAACAGGAGATGATTGGTGGAGGATTTTGGACTGATTTGGGTTTCGGTCAGAATCCGGAATTTTTTACCCCTGGGAGCGCCATCATCATTGTCAAATATTTTTTTAAGAGGTGGAAAGTTAGAAGAGAGTAGGATAAGAAGTGATAGAGAAAGAAGAGAGAAGAGAAAGAATGACAGTCTGAAGAGGAAAGGAAAAGAAAAAACCGACTCACGTACCCAGGGCTGGAAACATCCGCTAAGATTTCACCAGCTCTTTAAGTTGGTGTGTGGGGTGGTACCTCCTCGGTTGAGGAAAAGCTCCTCTACCACCTCCTTAATGTTGTAATATTATTGATTTAGGTAGATGCGAAAAACTGCAAGGTAGATGTTTTTCCACTTATTAAAACCGGTCCCTGCTATGTAGTTTTTTCTGTGTAAAATAAATGAGTGAAGTAGTCACCCGAAAATGAGTTAAATTCACATGGATCGATTCTTGCTGACTTGTGTTACGTTCCAAATTATGATACGTAAATAAATAAAGTTATTTTTATTACGTTGGCACTACAAATTAGTGTATTGGCCCCGGGACCTACAGATTAACGTCGGCTCCGAACTACGATCCTTCGTAACACGACACCCAGAGCATATACCCCCAAAGGGCTATAAACTCTTGGTTTGGCCCTACCCTATGATGTCTTTGTTACCTACCGACTGGGGAGTGTGAAACGGCGTTTTGTTAAATAAGAGTTTGCATTAAGTTTATTTGTGCTGGTATGTTAGTTTGAAATGTAGTTAGTACAGTTACATCACTTACTTATTTTTGCAAAATAATTGTGACTAAACCTTATATAATATAATGATATAAATTTTAATATGGTATCGCCAAATTTAATGTCATATAAGCACCCAGTCAACTAGCCGACCCTGTGTCTTTGTGAGCTGACATTGGCAGTATATACTTGTTTGGACGTGTATTATTAATATTACGGTCAGGCACCTTAACATGGATCACAGATTTGCTTCTGATGTTTGCTGGGAAAGGGGTAAAGTAACATGGGAATATCTGCAGATGTGAAATTATATTTCATTTTCTATTTTCCGAGCAACTACAATAGTAGGCTGGAACTATGTTAAAGAAGGGGATAAATAAACAAAAAACTGGGACATTTTGTTTTAAGTTGTATCAGGTAACTTAAGACCGAAAGAATGAATGATGTTACAATTAAATTTGATAAAATTTTGACTAAAAACGAGTTACTACTGAAGGTTAATTCCACCAATTCTGGAAATCAGAGACTGGTTGATTGGTTTTCAGTTAACTGTTGCTGAATACTACAAAAAATTTGTTATTCGGCGATTCTTAAAAAGTCGAAAACGTTGGAGATGTGTTACTTATTATTTTCCTTATGCAATTTATAGATGTTCATGACTATTTCTACTCGTTGCCAATAATATAAGCAAAGAAACTAAACCTCGGAAGAAAATCTTGCCATTTTATGACATAATACATTTACTGACGTTTAGGAAATATTAGCTTATTGTTTTAATAAAAGTTATAATGCAACACTTTTCGCATTGTTAGAATATTTGTCCCGGGAGAACAGATTTTGTTAAAGCAATTTTGCATAATAAAAATATTTTCTTGTAATGGGCATCTTTGAGATATCATAAACCAACCGTAAAATAAATATCAAAAAAAAAAGAGATTTAGAAATTCCCAAAATACTGACTTTAGTTGCTAAATAAATTACCAAGCGCCATCATAAAATTAGCAACAACTTTCATGTTGTATTTTATTTTCTGAAACTCTGTAGCCCGATTTGAATGAGCTTTTTTACATTACAGGTTCATTCCTGAAAAATGTCACAGTATGTTATGGAAATTGTTATATACTATATTGGAATGGGTGACTCCTGAGGTAGTGTAAAGACACACTTAATAATTTTTTTTTTAGTTTAATTGAACAGCTGTAACATTTCTCTACCACCCGAAAATCAGACAATACGCGCGCCCGCAAGTCTCATTCCCTTCGATGTTGTCAAAATTTTATTTTTAATTGGAATAGTCGATTTTAAAGTTAGCTCAACTCAAAAATTACATTAATTACGCTAAAATTGTCCAACAATAACCTATTAATATAATTTATAGAAGCCAAAAACGCATTATATTTTAAAAAATTACTTACGTGAAATACTATATTACTTTCCTACATATTTAAAAATGTATTAGGTACAGGATAAATTTTTGCAAAAACTATAATTTTTGTATGGGTTCCTTTTTTAATATCCTACTAAATTTTTGAGAAAACTAAATTCAAAACCGAGTTCAAGTTCAGCACTCATTTTAACTCAAATATGCAGTTAAAGGGCAAAAGAAAACGGCTACGAAAGGATGCAGTCCCGAAAGTATTTTCACAAGGAAGCGATCTTCCAGGTTCAGGTGTGGTTCCAAGTACGCCTGGGTTACGTCCTCTGATAGAAGAAGAAATCTCAGTGCTACCTAATGTGTCATCGGCTTCCATGCAAATGTCACCACCAACTTCCCCTACTAGTTATGTCCAAACACCTGAATTTTTAGGCAGTCATACACCAAGAAAGGAAAAAATGAGAGAAATGAAAAGTGAATTGAAAAATAGGAACAACCACTTAAAGAAAAACAACGAACAACTTGCTAACAAATGTGGCAAGCAAGAAAAACAATTTAAAAAGCTTTAGACGAAATTTCATTAGAACAATATTAACAGCTTACTTATAAATTTTGTCCATCCAAGGATATTGCAGATCTCATTAACATTCAAATTACACAAGTGAGGAAGTCACCTAGAAGTAGAAGGCACTCCGATGAATTTAAATATAAATGATTGTCTATGTACTTCGGTGGGCCAAATTTGTACAAAAGGTTGTTAACGAACGTATTGTGTTTGCCTGGACTTGGAAAATGATGATATTACCCATTTTGTAAATATTTGTAAAGATAGCCGCTTTGTTCGTCCTTGCAAAAGTTTTCCGCATCAGTATGTGATTCGGTTGGGTCGGGTTTGATGTTAGATGTTAGATTGATGGTAAAGGTTACTTTATGCTTTTAAATTTATAAATAGAAACTTTAGGACTGTAAAAATAGTAAGGTGTTGAGTTGGAGACACCAATAAAATTATTTTATTCTCTTAACACCTCTTTTATTCTCCTAACTTCAAATAATTTTTCTATTTAAAATATTTGATCATTGCTGACTCCTGCATAACTCAAAATTAAATTAAAAAGTACACTTTATATCCTGCATTTTTCAATTCATCCGCTTTTGTCAATTTAATCTCTGAAAATCATAGTTCTTATTTTTTCCTCATTCCCCATATAACTGCAAGTAAACAACTTCTCTGTAAAAAGTGCAATTTGTGTGAAATACCGTGGGATATAGAGATACCAAGTATATTTTAAGGCATTCCGCACTACCTTAGACAACCCACTAATCACATTGTTAACCAAATCATTTTTTTTTACTAATTTAACATTACAACATATTATTTCCTAGGTACGCCTATGGCAATATAATAAAATTTTGATTCAGCACTGGCTCAAGGTCCCTCGGCATTAGATGCTGGGAGATATCCTTCTGGTTTATATTTATTCTTGTGGCCTTGCCTTAGATGAAAAGCTGTTTGAGAAAATGTGCCGGAGGCAAAATTTGGCGCCTCGAATTTCTTGCGCCTGTGGCAAATGCCACCTTTGCCACTCCCTAGCTACGGTACTGACCTTTATCACTAATTTTTGAACATCTGTCCACCCTGAAGATGTTAAAGCCATTTAAAGCAACTTCACTGGTTGAGAATATGTCATTAAGGCATGATTCAGTGAGTACTACAACAGAGGAGTCACAGAAATTTAAGGCTTCACCAAGGTCCTTCAGCTTAGTCCTGAGACCACCCACATTAATGAGGTGACTGTGAGACCAATCCGATTTTTTGGGAGATGATTATCTTCCTGAATGTTAAACTTGGCTATGTAAGGTGATCCATTACGATATTTTATTCCCAGATTGGATTCTCCAGTGACTTTTTTACTGATCTCAGCATATATGTCTTTAAGATATTAAAGCTGAAATTGATTGATTCTGATCCTGTCTAATACCAACACTGACGTTCTTACGTTTGCCTTTCCGACGCAAACTCACTGCTATTGAAGAATCCTGGAACGTTTTTCTCATTGGTCTTGGTTTGTTACCTTTGTTACGACCAATTCTAGATATCCTTAACTCTGTAGATCCTTTTAGATCCATCTTTTCTAGCAAATTTAACAATTATTCTCCCCTTGGCTGTTCCTAACAGAACAACAAGCGGCGCGTTAATGCATCCCTTCACAGTCCAGCTACAAAAGTCTAAAACATACCACTTCTCTCGCTCATTCATAATTGTGGTCTCCAGTTTATGGAACAAATTGCCTGCAGATGTTTTCCCTTCCCATCCCAACCTCCAATCTTTTAAATCCCGTGTCAATAGACTTCATTTCCCTTCTATTCAGACGCTCACGGTACGTTAGTAGGTACTTAGACTTGAAGCCTAGGTGGAATGTCTTAAATAAAAAAAATGCGATTTATCATTATCTGTTCATTCTGGCGTATTCTTTGAAATGCACTCCGCAGTATTAAAAACTATCATGTTTTTAGCACGAGTATTTCTATCTTGCAATTCATAGCAAGGGTCAAACGTGGAGGAACCGCCAGATTGATTTAAAGTTTGTTTTTCATTAGATGCTTTATTTGGGCTAGTTTCAACATGAGCAATCCTTCTACGTAACTCTCCAACCTGTGCATCCAAACTTGGAATTTTGTCATCTCTGCCTCTCTATAACTCTCAAAATTATTTCATTAGTGATTAAATCTCATATCTATGGCTTAACATGAGATCAAAAATTTGAGTATATTTCTTGCTAGTATTATTTTTTTAAATGTTTGCAATTTTGTTTTTGACCATAGCCTCACTTTTTTTATGTTCTGACAGCCCACGAAGACCGAAGTCTAAGTACTATGTACCGTGGGTGTACTGGGGAAATCCGACTCACACATCCAGAGCTGGAAACATCCGTAGGGACTTCACCAGCCCTTTAAGAGGATGTGTGGGGTGGTACCACCTCGGTCGAGGAAGAAATCCTCTACCACCTTCCAATTAACAAACACAAAATATCCATGGTCGAAGTGGGATTCGAACCCGCGCCTCTCGGTTGCAAAGCTGGCGCCGTACCAACTCGGCCACCGGAGGCCCACTTTTAGCAGTGTCAACAGCTGCGCTTAACGGATCTTTAACACACAGAAAAATCACTATCTTATATTGAATTGGATACCCATTCACTCAATGACACACTCTATTCCGTATTGCACAATACAAATTCGATTTATTTCAATGATTAGTTTGTCATTGTTAACCAAAAGGTTATAAGATTACTTACAATATAAGGCTTCGTTGGTTTTTAATACGTCGTTTAAATATAACAATTATTTGATGCAGTAAAACCCTATTCTAAATTCAATACAAAATATATCGGTGGTTTCAGTAAACGTTTATTTGTAAGAATATACAACTTATTTAATCGAAATACTTATTGTTATGCAAAGCTTTTTAGATTTATTTTACTTACATACTATAAAACACTAAAGTCCGCTCCAGTTCACACAAACACTGAAACACTCCAGTCCCCAGAATTGAAAAAGATCTATTATTTTTGGCGTAACTTCAACGCGATAAACAAACAGGCTGCAAGCTTAAACCACTATTAAACGAACAAAATACCAACAGCATAATTTTAACCTCTCCAAAGGGTGTCCGCGAGCAATAGAAGTAAAACTTGAGCCAACAATAGAGCTCATTGAATTAATACTTTTTATTATTTCTCTAATACCTTATATGTTTTATTGGAGTGTTTATTTTAATTAACATAATGTAAGGATTATTCACTTAGTTTTTAGATTTTTTATTTAAACTATAGTTCTTGTTCGTTTAATAAAATATATTTTAATTTGAATCACACCTCCCACAAATAACTATTTTTCACCCAATTATATTTGAGTATTCTCGTCAAATAATTTAATTTTTTAGCTTAAACAATTCTATACTTTAAGGAATAATAGTAATTTATTGGATTCCAATAGTATTTTAGTAATTGAAAAAATGGTAATATAGTGTTCAAAGAAGTAAGACTACTTTTGAACACAAATACTAAGTCTATATTTAAAGCAATGTTTTTCTCTTTCTCTTTGATATTTCAATGATGTTTTGTTGAAACAGTATTAACTTTAATATAACCAAGGCGAGAGTGGTCAAGAAAAATACTATTATTGAAAATAGCATAGCAGTTTTTTTGTGCAATTGCGGGATATTCACTGGCGGGCTTATTCGACTCGTTGGATACAGAGTCGGGCAAATTTTCTGTTTCGCTCCGACCCACTGAAAATTCTTCTAACCTTACTTTAATAATTGCATGTTTTGCATCCCCATTGGCGAGATACTATTTTCTAAATTGTTGGGAAACTTTAAAGAATTCTTGACTTGACAATCCTAGGCATGCTTTGTGGATCCAGCAGCAGCAACCTGAGCATTCCACTTAATATTGTTTCGACTTAATTTGGCGAGAGCAAAACGGACAAACGCAATTAGTTGCAATTTTCAATTTTTTGCAGACGAAAATACAAACTTGCTACCAATAATATTTCTGCTGCAATTGGAGCACGCCGCCACTGCTATGGCCAATGGTTAATCAACGTATGTACCTGCCAAGAACTTTTTACAACTCTTCGCTGCTCTTTTTGACAAGGTGTAATTTCGCACGACACGTTAATAATTCGGTGCATTTCACGGACTTCAAATTTAACCTGATTTTATCAGAAAATTTCTACCCGTTGGGTTTTGCCTGACCCGGGATTCGTGATCTCTTGCGACGTTTATATGCAGGTCAGAATTTGTATCATGATGAACAATCATGATATTATGAGAAAACTAATACATGAGGTTTTTACTAATTTGTCTACAGGAAATTACCTACTGTTGCAGCGAAATATTTTCTTTATAACCAGTGCCATTAAAATAGAGTTCTAATCAGCTCCACATTTAATGCTAATTGAGGTAGTTTTAATGACCATTAAAATCAAATGCTTAGTTTGATAAAGGCGTAGGGGAGACCGGATCTGGTTGAAATCTGGGAAAGGTTAGTTTAGTCATTTTAAGAGCTAAAAATTCTGTTTTTACGTTTAAGGTAGGAACCACGCTGCATTTTTTTTGTGCTAGTACTTAGCAGTAGAAAGTTGAAAATGCGATGTGGTCATTCGGAATCTAAGTATTTTATTAGTTTTATTTATTTATTAACAGTTTTATTTATTTACCGTAGCACTATTTGTAGGCAGGTGACTGTGTTTAATATATCTTATTATAATTTATTTGTATCCAAAGAAGCTGTTAATTATTTTTAGAATTTTAATTAAAGGTCATGTCTGGTTTGGTTGGCATAATAAAATTGGGAAATGTTGGCATGCGATATTTCGGTAAAACAAGCACTAATAAAAGAAAAAGCTTCAAGAAGGGTCGTCTAAAGACGAGACGTGTCTTATATGATTAAAACCATTTTCAAACAGCCATTCCAGTTAAAATGGGATACAGTATCGACTGTCAGAAGTTGTCACATATTGACTGTTTGGCTGTAAATACACTACAGCGTATCTGCCATAGCTGTAATCATTATTTTTAATTTTTAGTCGCATAGTTATAATGTTTAGTAAATAAAAGCTGAATTTTGACATTATCGCTTTGTATTTGTGCTGGCCCTACAAATTATTTAAAATATATGCAAAAAGAGCCTTACAGCACATGAACATACGTTTAGTCATTGTTTAGCAGTTAGCAAAAACATTAAAAGTAACAAAATGTGCAAGCCGCTCTCCCTCCCCTACTGCTTGTTTTCCTTCTTAATTTTTCTTTGTATGGTATACGGTTTTTATTCATGTGGTTTCATCTTAACAATTCTTCTACGTATGAATGCACTTGCCCAAGAAGTAAGTGTTAAACCAGAAACCTGGTACTATTGAAGACTAGTCGCTATGCTATTTAACAAACTGCAAATTACTATGGCTATAATTAAAAGAACAGATATACATATTTCGTGTGAGGATCATAATCTTATACCATTGATTTGTTATTGTGCCTCTAGGATCATTGTTAAACAAATTATTAAGATATGAGAACGTACACATCGTTGAGAAATACAAAAGAAAACGGCATATATGCTTACAATAATGACGTACTTTTTTCTATCTGCTAATATTTTTTCTTACACTGAATGTCTTCACAATTTCTCATTATAAGTATGATATGAACATATATCTTAAAAGAGCAAAAGTATTAAAAATATTTATATATTTGAAAGGATGCCTGGTCTGGTGGAAATGCGTTGAAAACGCATAATCCTTTACAGCTGTATCTGAGAAAACTTTTACCAGAACCTTTAGATGACATATTGTTTGCCGTTCGCAAGGGTATATTTTTTGCTCTTTAATATTTATATCATTTGATTGCGACATAAACTGCAAATCTGCTTAAAGAAATTCATTTCTTGAAAATAATCTGTTTAGTTGCCATTCACAGTACTCAGTTTGTACAAGCCATTACTATTAATTGCAGAAACAATGGCTAATACCTTTCGTGAAGTAAATCAGGAGTGTATAGCTAGTAGTGGATTCTATATAAAGTTCTTCGATCGATTCATCCATTTTAGAGAAATTTCAAGTAATTTTATTATAAAGAAATACTTGTTGTCGGTTAGGTTATGAACTCCACTTTTCGCTTTGTGGATATTTATTACCCATAACCCGAAAATCGTCGTGTGTTGTCGATAGTCGTCGTAATTTCGCATTGTAGATCTTTCTAATGTATCCACAACGCGATCTGAGTATCGGTGATGCCAATTGGCGGATAATTATCCGATTTGCGGATAATTTGAGACGGTGGCGAATAATTTTGTCACCCTGTCGAAAATAGGATAATTTAAATCCGACTAATCAGGTAAAATTAAATCAGTGCTCTCAGATGAAAACGGTAATAATGTATTTTGTTGATTACCATACAATACAACACTACACAATAAAAAAACATGTATTGTACCTACTCTGTACAAACAACTGGCTTTGTAAATTTAAAGAAATCCAATAATTTTGAACAAACTCAGATAATTTTAGATTGGAAGGAGGATCTTTTTATTTATAACCATTGGCAGCACTGTTGGGTTTATAAAATGTACCGGAAACGCGATGTGAGAAGTTTGCGAAATTCATAACGCGTTCTGGGTCAGTGGCCGAATTCGGTTAGTGAGTGCAATATATATATATATATATATATATATATATATATATATATATATATATATATATATATATATATATATATATATATATATATATATATATAGCATACTATATCTCTCAAGAACAGTTTAAACAAACAGCATACAGTGTTCATAAAATAATTGCGAGGCCAATGATATACAGAATGGTTTCAGAAATATAAAATAAATAATATAACCAAACGTATGGAAATTTGGAACAAATACAAAAATATAACATTATTATATGAAACCAAAGGAGAAGCCTTCATACTTGAGATAATTTTATAGTTTTTATCCTACAATAATTCAATTTAATCTTACCTATCGCCCTTTTTAAAAATAAATTTCGTTCTTCACAAATATAAATATTTACATTGGTCTTACAGTTATTAAATTTGAGCAATCAAATTAGGTCAGTCTTTACTTATGCACAGCACATATACAGGATTAAATTAAGGACTGGCACAAAATTTAATTTTAGTTTAGTAATTTATCAACCTTTATGCTTAAAAGCTCTAAATGAACGCTAATTTCAACGTTGTTTAAAAATTAATTATGTGGCTTTACTCTACGTTTGTGGTGAAACATAATTTAAAATGGTTTCGGATGGAACAAGAAAATCTAAATTGTACAGGATGCTTTTGTACGTCAATGTTCGTGTTGCTCAAATTAATAACTAGTTTAAAACGGATTACATCTGTGGGAAAAACAAACATGTTTTACATACATAAATTAATTAGCTACGATTCAGAACTTTGAAAATGTTCTCTTTAAAATAACAAAATATATTTTTAGTAGTTCTCAAATCCTTCCTTCTTGCAGCGGCAGATTAAGGCATTTGGTGGCCCTAGGCATAAAGTCCTAATTATACAGCCATCCTTTGACACTCGCAGCAAAGTTTTTAAACGATGGCAAAAAAGCATTTTTTTTCATAATTTATTATGAAATAAATTTAAAAAGTAACAAAATAAACATCTTACAGAGAAAATAAAATAAGCAAATGTTAGTACATAACGTAAGATAAAAAAATCTCCTCAAAGTATGCCGTGGAATCAATCATGCTTGTCTTGAATTATTACTCTTGAAAGGTCACATAGGTAAAAGGTATAAGTGAATGAAAAATAAAACCGTTAAGTTCTGAAGTTTTTATTTTTAAGAAAATTCCATTACAGTTCATTGTTTTTGCATAATACAGAATTAAAATAAACATATTCAAAAATGAAGAGCTGCAGGTAAAAAAGAACGCCCCCTAAAATGGTACCAAAAATGCAGAATGAACCTCCATAAGAACATATGGGAAATTGATCTCGAACAGGCATAGCTCTAACTACTGAGTTGAGGTCAAAAATTTTAAATGCAACCCTATGTCGTATGGTATCTCAGTTTAAAGATCTTTAAAAAGAAACATTTTATCGCAAACCCGAGATCTGTATCTTAATTCGTTTTTAAAGGGCAAGCCTATAAAAATCAAAAATCGTGAAAAAAAAAGAAAAAATTTAAGTACCTTTATTTCTCTTATTACTTTAAAAGTTGTTCAAAATGAGCACCATGAACTTCTTGGCAGTAATAAAGTCGTTTTTGGAACTCTGTGAAGAAGTAACATCTGTCATTCTAAAAGAAGTGAGTTCCAAAATCGACTTTATAACTGCCATGAAATTCATGGTGGTCGTTTTGAACAACTTTTAAAGCAATAGGAGAAATAGAGGAATTTAAGATTTAAATTTATTTTACGATTTTTAATTTTTAAAAGCTTACCATTTAAAAACGAATTAAGACACAGACCTCGGGTTGATGGTAAAATGTTTTTGTTTTAATGCCCTTAAACTGAGGTTATGCTGACGATAGTACTCTTCACTCCAATATTCATTTTTCCAGAAAAGTTTCGAATCGGTAGTTGGATAATAGACGCAGATCTATGTACCAATCCCTTTCCCAAGATCTTCAATTAATCTTAGACCGGAGTGCCGAGAACCTTGTTCAGTTCAACGCCTCCAAAACCCAGTCTTGCTCCCTGTCACGCAAAAAATCTGGCACCGCTTACCCCATCCACATAAATGGCCAGGCCCAACAAAACAATGAGACATTCGATCTTGTTGGCGTCGCTTTCGAACATGATCTCAGCTGGCACAAACACATTACTTCAATAGCCACATCGGCAGCTAAAAAACTTGGTTTTCTCTATCGAGCCAGAAAATACTTCTCCCCTTCCAACTTATACGCTCTCTATGTTTCCCAAATAAGACCTAACCTAGAGTACTGCGCCCACATCTGGGGACCGGCATCACCTTCAACACTTAAGATCCTTGATTCTGTCCGAAAGAGAGCAATTCGACTTATCAATGACCCAACCCTCACGAAAAAATTCCCTTCCCTCGCTCATCGCCGCGCTGTAGGGGATTTATCCCTTTCTACCGCTACTTCCACGGATTTTGCTCTGAAGAACTAGCCGGTTCCCCCTTGACTGTTCCTAACAGAACAACAAGAGGCGCTTTATGTATGCATCCCTTTACTGTCCAGCTACAAAATATATATACAGACCACTTCTCTCGCTCATTCATACCTAGGGTCTCCAGATTATGGAACAAATTTCCTGCAGATGTTTTCCCTTCCCGTCCCAACCTCCAATCCTTCAAATACCGTATCAATAGACTACATTTCCCTTCTCTTCGGACGCCCATGATACGTTAGTACTTAGGCTTGAAGTCTACGTGGGATGTCTTAGATAAAAAAAAGGTACGGCACGGCATTGGCTTGCATTTAAAATTTTTAACCTTAAATCCTTAGCGTCACCCCTCAAGAGGGTTGAGAAAGTTAAGTTACATAAAAAAGTAAATTTATTAACCAATAAAATACTCCTAGAATTTGGTGTCTCTATCTTTACTAATAGCAAAGATATTTGCTCATTCCACAGTTAAAAAATCGGGCTTTTCAGCCCGAATCAGTTTGGTATCTTAGCATTGAGGCCAAGAATTTGGACCAATAGCAGCAGGCCTGCCTAGTTGACGCTTGCGCATTTTTCAATTTATTCCAGGCGGCAAACATTGTTGGCACGACGAACGTTTAAGAAGTAGGTGTAGGAAAACATGTAAATGCTATAATGCTATGTAATTAAAAGAAGACTGACTGTTTGGTTAATGGAGAATAATATATCCTGGTTCTAAAAAAATAAATACCTACTATAGATATAAAATAATGTTTATTAGCTATAAGTTTATTATTAGAATATATTGTGAAACTATATTATTATAAATTGTAATATTGAATTGTAAATAGTTCTAAATGCACACACAGACTCCATTGTGCATAAATAAATAAATAAATAAATAAATTCGAATCAAAGGATTATAGTCAAATTTAATACAGAAGACATATTTATCCGTGACTGAACTAACTGGTTCCGTTAATATATTGATGGGTTACGCTTCCGCTTAGTGAATTTAGGGGGTAAAAAGGTAGTTTTATTGTAACAAGAATAGTAATACATTAGTTTATAGTCTAAAAAAACCTAGAAATATAATTTTTACTGTGATTGTGTTATTTCTCCAAAATTAATAACAAAATTCTTCGGGTTTAGGGTTATCGAGAATTGGCAGCGCTGCGCTGCAAGAAAATGCTTACGGTACGGATGGGACGTACGTGAAACATTTTTCTTGCTATAACTGTAGTAATCCGGTTCTGCCTAATCGTAGCACGTACGTCGTAAATTGAACCATTTGCTGATATTGCGGCTCTCACGTGGCTCTTACTGCGCACACTGGAGATAGGTAGATAGCTATAAAAAACAATTTTGTGCTACACGTTTATGAATGAAATTCGCAAGTTTGCAAACTGATTCGCGTTTACGCGTTTTCTCAAGTATGCCCATACTAAGACTTTCCCTGTATAGATGGCGATAAATACGATTTTAGTAGATTAGATTAGAGTAGATTAGTTTTTTTATGTAATTATGTAATTTGCAATAATTTTTCAAAAATATGCAATAACACGTGTTTGTTAATTTTGTTCATCTAGTCTAGATTATCAAAATTAATCACTGCGTAAAGTTCGCCGAGGATGGCCATTCTGGCAGAATCAGAAGAACAACTTCAATTTAACTGAAGTATCCTTCAACAGAAACTAAACAAAATAAATGTGAAAATAAACTTAAATAAGACCAATAGTATGGTAATATCAAAAGAAAATGGAACACATAATATCAAGTTACATACACAAAAGATAGAACAAGTTGATAGCTTTAGGTATTTAGGAACTATTATTGAGAGCAATGGGAAATTAGATAAGGTAATAAATGAAAGGATGAAAAAAGCAGGAGAAATATTCAACACAATGAAAACGACGTTTTAAGAAAAAAAATTTTACAAGAACACAAAAACTGAAGTAGTGAAGAAAATAGTCAGACCAACAATATTATATAGTAGCGAATCATGAACGATAACAGAGAAACACAGATCAAGAATAAATGCAATAGAAATGAGATTTTTGAGAAAGATGCAAGGAAAGACGCGAAGAGACAGAATTCGAAGCGTTTAGACAGCAAATTAGCGGAAGGCCAACTAAGATGGTTCGGACATATTTGCATCTTATGAGAGACTCACAAGAAAAGTGTATGAAACGAAAATACTAGGAAAAGCTCCAAGAGGAAGGCCTAGGAAAACATGGGATGAGGGGATAAAAGAGGAGGCTGAAATAAGAGGAATAAAATGGAAAGGAATAAAAGAAGACACGAGAAATAGAAAGGTATCTAGAGAGAAATGTAAAATGAGAAAATAATAAACTCAACTCAAACCGCCTTACATCTCACGATAGAAAGCCATAGGATTAAGAAGTAGAAAGGATATAAATTATACGCGAGTATCCCTCTTAAATATGAAAAAGTTTTACATAAAAATTAAATTTTGCGTTCAATATTTAGCTACTCCAATGAACGTAACAACTTAACAGCAGAAAATAAAAATATTTCCTTATTAAATTATCTAAAAATTCACTGCAAAATTTATGCTAATTTTTATTTTTAAAGATTACCCTCTTCAATATTCTTAATTACAGAAGCGCCTTTTTTTAATACCCTGGTAATATAGAAAAGAATTTAAACGTTTAAAGACTTCCAGCATCAATAGGTGCTTCTTTGTTAATTTTCTTTTTAGAATTTTCCTGATGATATAATGCATTCATTTTATTCCTGGAAAATCATAATGCATTCATCTTTATTATTTGGAACAATTATCTTTACTTTGAATAGCCTCACAGTGATTACAATGGCTTTATTAGGATGGCACTAAACCGTTAAACCATTAAAGTAAATAATAATGTAGTTCACAACCTGACTATTTTAAGGTCATATAAATATCACATGACTCAAAAATATCAGGCAATAAGGATGTGAATAAATAGTTAATAATAATTAAATTATAATAAATAATTAATAAGTTAATCAAGGTAACGAAATAATAATAAGGCAAATTCTACTGCGATTTGAAATAATATTTGTTCACATTTTTAGTTAAATATTTTGCAATTAATTGCTGTTATATTAAATAAAATACTTATCTGTGACTGCAAAAGGATGACTTTTATAGTTACGAAAGCTAGCAAGTCGTCTGTACCACGGAAAATCCTTATTCAGAAACATTTACTACAACAATCAAAAAATTTTCTTCTTGGCCTATTTATTTCTTATATTATACCACTGCTCTTTTGAAAAGAAGGCAATATTACAATGTGTCATTTAACTGAATTATTAATACCTTTTATGTCTGGGTCTTTCACTTAATAGGCTTAATTTTTAAAAGCTTTTAAAGAATAGGAGATCCAAGAGGTGTTGGCAAGAAGTCTTTTAATTAAAAACGGACAGAAGTAAGAATTTTATTTTAAAAGTGTATTATGTATTTGAATGAGAATTTGATAATAAATAAATCTATAAGGACCCTTGTTTGTTGTTTAAAATGTTTCTAGGCATGTTTTATATGTTATATATTATACTTTGTTTTATACAATTTTTTAGTTGTTGTTAGTTGTAACTACATGTGTCTAGAAACAAGATTTAAAAACGGCAAATTACAATATTCTTTTTATTACGAGTACGACCAACCCATCGTAATCTTATATTATTTCTTAAATAAACCGTAACGTATGTACATACTTAACTTAAAACTAGTTTAGTTTTGTTTTATTTTTCGTTCAACAATTTCTGTTTTACATTTAATCCAATTTTATGATGAATTTGGCTGGAAGTTAGATTAAAAATAAATGTGTTTCTCTTAAATCTAGATATAATTAAACATTTCAAATTAACTATGAAAACTAAAGGCTAAAATTTAGGCGAAAAACAGGAATAATATTTCTTATATCTCATTCATTCAAAACTTACCAATAGTCCAGATCGAAATCCGATCGAGCTCATGTGTGACATGTTAGGCAACCGACAACCAGAAACTATTTCAGATCTCCGACTAGCTCTTCTAGAAGGTGGTAAAACATTCCGGAAGTGCATTCAGAGCTTACCAAGTCGCATGGCAGAAGTTATTAGAGCACGAGGAGGCAATACACGATATTAGTGTTTGTTTTATTTGTTTAATCTGTAATAATTTAATATACTGTTTTTTTTTTTCGATTTTTGCTAAGACTGTAAATTGCATACTAGGTTCTCTTTTAGAATTTGTGTTTCCTTTTAAAATAAAGGTAGGGAAATGAATCAAAAAAATGAATGAATGAAAAAAAGATAATACATGTTATACACAGAATACACTGAAACAATAATGTATCGCTTAATTACCCCACAGAGTATCCAGAAATTTATGCCAAAAAAACGCAACTTTTGGTTCTACTTGTATAACACCAAATCCGTTAGAACTCTTGTAAACTGAAAAGCAGATAAATAATCAAGATGAAAGCGTCTACAATATACATACCAAAAAGTGTATGTTATTTAAGATTAAACTTGAACAAAATATTATTTGTCCGGTTTTTTTTGTCCAGGGGTGTATTATCTTAAAGAAAATTACTGGGATAATTTATCTATTTTTTTTCTTTCCAATATAATTTATTCCAATTTAAATAGCCGCAATTTTCGCGCGCCGTCAAGTGACTTCAGATAATATCTAAATCACGCGTTGCTATGCCAAGCAACTTGGCAAGTGCGTTCTTCTCGAAAGGTTTTAATTAAACAGTTGTTTTAATTAGATATGCAAAACAATAGACAGGGAAGATAAAACCATTATTTATTGGACGAATCAATATTTTAAGAGGTAAGTAGCAACGCAGATAGCGTCTTATATGATTACATAAGTTTAAATTAAATGACGTTTCAAAATCAGCAAACCTCTTCGTAGTAATTTCATCGAATGTCGCAGCGGCTGCAATTTTTTTTATCCATTGACGCTGACAATAATAAAAAAAACTTCGCAGCCGCAGCGACACCTAATTCGCATTGGTCTGTGGGATCCTTTACTCCAGCCCCATGAAACTTCTTATGGCAAGTATCGCAACACGCTTAGTTACGACATACGTACCGGCCAGACTTTTTTCGAATAAAGTTCGGACATACAAATTTTTCTTTGTCTCTTTTTAAATGTTCAACCATCGATACTACAGACAGAGATGGGTGCGTTAGGCGACCAATTCAACAATCAACAATTTCATTATTTTACCACCCTACTTCCCGGTCTGGCCATCTGGAAAGTGGACTCGCCCATAAAGATGTAAAAATGGCTGCTGGTCATTTTTGGCTTTGCAGTAGCTTTTTATTTAATTACAGCATTCTAACAAGAAGATGGATTATTTTTTCTCTTCCAGGTAAGTAATTCAAATATTTTGTTTATAGTATGGGATACTTTTATTACAATACCATTGTTTTTCAAGAGAAATGCTCCAAAATGTATAATCATACAAACTTTAGCAGGAAAGGAAGTGATGAAATTTTTCATTTATAAGCAAATAATGGATAGGACACCTATTTACTCTTTGCTTTTAAGCTTCAAAAACAAACAATTCGAATATTACACCAATGATTTCGTGTGTTGCATTGAGTGCTCGACAAGGCTACCAGTAGAATTTTTAAAGTAGTGTTTCAGTGAATCTTTTAAATAAAATACTCAATCCATCAGCCATTTAAATAAAATTCCTATCTTGTATTATTATGATGGCATATAACTTGTTTTCTTTAAAGCAAAAATAAGGGAAGCTACTAAAAGGTTTGGTTGGTATACAGTGACCGGCAAAAAGTTCGCAACATATGGGAAAAATTTTTATTAGGAGAGTATCGGAAAAACTTTCCCAGGGGATCGGTTCTGCATGTCCGATAACCTAAAAATCGATTTTGACATACGTCACGTGACCACTGGTATAGCGTCAAATTAAAAAAAAAATTGTTAATTTACAAAAAGTGAGGTTAGTTGACGAGATATCAAAAAAAGTTATTTGAAAAAATTGCTTAGAATTAAACTCTAGGTCCTTGTGCAAAATTTTAAGATTTTATTTAAAAAAATTGGAAAACTCAATTTTTTTTAAATATTTTTTTATCGATTTACAAATTTCCGGTTTTTTTCGTTTAGATAGCTTGGCTAATGTAAAGCCCATGTATCTGGATGAAAATAAACGAATGTAGTAGTTTTTTCTACAATTGACAGGACAAAATTAAAAAAAACAGGGTTTCGCCGGACGCTAGCTGTTGCAATGATTTGTATCTAGCAGCAGTGTCAAAATTTTAGAGACATTTCAATGAGATTACATTGAGAAAACCTTAATCGTCTTAAATATATCTGAAGTTCGACTTTTTGTAAAGTTAAGGGGATTAAAATAGATAATAAACAAAAAATTACCTGGTTATTTAATCGAAATTTTATAAACGAAAACCAATGTAAGAAAAACTTAAAAGTAGTCAAATTCTGTACTAACAACACAAAAAATCATTGTTTTTCCTTGGGGCACAAAATTTAAAACTCAGTATGACCACCATTTCTCTCCATACATACTGTTGTTCTCGAGCGCAACTCTCGATTAACATTTCGGAGCATTTTACGATTTATTTGCAATACACAATTTATAATGACATCCTCTAAATTTTGTATATTCCTAAAGGGTCGATGTTTGTACACAGGGTTCTTTAGGTATCCCCACATAAAAAAATCTAACGGAGTCAGATCTACAATTCTACAATTGACAGGACAAAATCGAAAAAATAGGTGTTCGCCGGACGCTCGCTGTTGCAATGGTTTGAATCTAATGAAATGACTGTATCAAGATTTTATTAAGATTTTTCGCACATAAATTACAACCAGGTCTATTTAGTTGTACTTAAAACTACCAAAGCAGGCTCTGAAATTAAAACAACCAAATAATCTAGTAGGTTAAAAACAACAGAAAATGTCAAACAAATTATAATTTGTTTGATTTCAACCTATGTCATTGGTTTATGTCTCGCATCTTACTAAGTTTGATATTTTACATAAGTTTATTAATATTTTATTCCTTAAAATGGCACCCACACTACTTCTTCAGGAAAATATAGAAATTATTTTAATTTCTGGAGATAATTACAAAAGCCATAGAGAAACAGCAGCAATTTTTAATGAGAGGCACCCCGATAAATCCCTCCATTATTCCACAGTATCTCGTCTAGTCAATAAATTTAAAGAAACGGGATCGGTAGAAAATCAGTATAAAGTTTCCCATGAAAAACCGGTAACAGGTGACGAAGGTTCTCTGGATGTGTGTTTGTCGATCACAGAAACACCCCAATTAGCAGTTAGTCAAATATCGGAGATCACTAACATTCACGAAAGATCTGTGCGGAGGATATTAAAAAGAAACAAATTTCATCCGTACAAACCTAAATTTGTACAAGTATTAAAAGATAGGGATTATGACGCCCGCTTCGATTTTTGTGCCTGGTTCCAGGGTATGATTGAGGAAGATTTTAATTTCCCAAAGAACGTTCTTTTCTCGGATGAAGCTACATTTACCTCTAACGGAACCGTCAGTTCACAAAACTGTAGATGGTGGGCCACCGAAAACCCAGACTTTGTAATTCAGAGTAAAGACCAATATAGTTTTAAGGTTAATGTGTGGTGCGGAATTTTCAACCTCAGAATAGTGGGACCTTTTTTCTTTAGAGACAATTTAAATTCAGAACGATATTTAGAATTTCTACAAACTGAGATATCTGACTTTTTAGACAATTTGTCATTAGCCGAAAGAAGAAATTTATACTTTCAACAAGACGGAGCTAGCATTCATTCCACAAATGAGGTGAAGAGATGGCTGGATCAAGAATTTGGAAACCAGTGGATAGGACGGTTTGCTGAAAATCCGTGGCCTGCGAGATCACCAGATCTGACTCCGTTAGATTTCTTTATGTGGGGATACCTAAAGAACTCTGTGTACAAACATCGACCCTTTAGGAATATACAAAATTTAGAGAATGTCATTAGAAATTGTGTATTGCAAATAAATCGTAAAATGCTCCGAAATGTTAATCGAGAGTTGCGCTCGAGAACAATAGTATGTATGGAGAGAAATGGTGGTCATACTGAGTTTTAAATTTTGTGCACCCAAGGAAAAACAATGATTTTTTATGTTGTTAGTACAGAATTTGACTACTTTTAAGTTTTTCTTACATTGGTTTTCGTTTATGAAATTTCGATTAAATAAACAGGTACTTTTTTGTTTATTATCTATTTTAATCCCCTTAACTTTACAAAAAGTCGAACTTCAGATATATTTAAGACGATTAAGGTTTTCTCAATGTAATCTCATTGAAATGTCTCTAAAATTTTGACACTGCTGCTAGATACAAATCATTGCAACAGCTAGCGTCTGGCGAAACCCTGTTTTTTTTAATTTTGTCCTGTCAATTGTAGAAAAAACTACTACATTCGTTTATTTTCATCCAGATACATGGGCTTTACATTAGCCAAGCTATCTAAACGAAAAAAACTGGAAATTTGTAAATCGATAAAAAAATATTTAAAAAAAATTGAGTTTTCCAATTTTTTTAAATAAGATCTTAAAATTTTGCACAAGGACCTAGAATTTAATTCTAAGCAATTTTTTCAAATAACTTTTTTTGATATCTCGTCAACTAACCTCACTTTTTGTAAATTAACAATTTTTTTTTTAATTTGACGCTATACCAGTGGTCACGTGACGTATGTCAAAATTGATTTTTAGGTTATCGGACATGCAGAACCGATCCCCCGGAAAAGTTTTTCCAATACTCTCCTAATAAAAATTTTTCCCATATGTTGCGAACTTTTTGCCGGTCACTGTATATATTCCGGAAGCAATTTTCTTTTGTACCTTCATATTATGTGAAAAAAAGTTGATATACAGTTGATCAGCCTTGTACGAAAACTGTGCAATGAACATAACTTTTTTCTTGGCAATAGTAGTAAAAGATCAATAATTGTAGCCATCATGTATTTAGTGAATTTTTCTTTTATTATACAGATAAAGTTGTTGTAAAAGTAACCTTTCAGTATGTTTCCTAAATAAGTTGTGTGTTATAATTTAGGTACTTAAAGTGTTAATAGTCATGTACTCATTAATTTTAGGTTTCTTGTTGAATTGTGGGTAGGATCACAACAGGCAAACAAATATATTGCAGCAGGGACTATTATAGATTTTGTTTTAACAAAACAAAGAATCAACCTACGAACCATGGTAATGTAGCTTTATTTCATATCTATAAATTTCTCAGTGGTATATTTTACAGTGTCTAAGTATTAAGTGTTTGTGTTTCAGTTCTAGTGCATTAACGTCACATCTAGGTTTAACAGGTTTCAAAACTCTAAAAAGTTATTGAAAATATTCTTTTGACAAAAATTCCAATTACAGTTTCACAGAAGAATATCGGACTGTTTGAGCAAACGTGACAAATATTGTAATGTATGGTATTATAAAAGCCTGAAATCCTTTTTTCTTTTTCATGTCATATGAGGAGTCCAAAAGCACACTACCCAAGCGAAGACTAACTTATTTGGTTTGACATTATCAATACAAGTTACGTCTATTTTTTGACAGGATTGTGATTATGATTAAGGACTTTTTCTTAGGTATGCTCAGTTTACATTGTCTTATTTCTTCTGTATGCCTTAAATTAATTTTGAGAAAATCATGTTCTTGGTTTATGATATTTATAAAAAAAGACGACCAGAATATAATGTATATTGTTTTTGATTTCTATAAATTGCGTTGTTTTAAAATTTAGGTATGGGTGAGTATCTATAAAGTGTTGCATCGTTTTAAGCCATTGATGAAATGTTTATATTTGTGTTTATTTTTGATAATAAAGTTACAGATCTCAACTTCATTAAGTTTGATTTTCCTTTTCATATTCATGCTAGACGTTATATTTTAAAGTGGATTTAAAACTTATGAATTTATTTGGCATCAAACCTATTTGGTTTTGATTCCAAATAATTTTTTAAGTTTTATTTGCTACTTTAAAATATTTAAAATAACCAAACATATGAAGTTTTAAGTTGCGCCTGCGCCACCTTTAGTTCCCAATCCCACCACCGTTCCCAAACGTCCAGACTAATTGTCGCTGTAATTTGACGTTTGACTGACATTTCATATGACCTTCGACTCGATCCATGCTGCGACAAATAACAACGCTAGTTGGTCTTCTTCCTGTATTCGTTGCTTTACTCCTGATGTCGCCCCTTCTGTTGTAGTTTTAGTCTAGGTTGCCATGTTGTGAATCTTTTCCCATTTTTTAAGATCTTTTGTTTTCTTCTTCATAGGGGTAAACGCTATTCTTTCAAGCGAGCCTGAAATTATGTTTCAAGAGCAACGGAGAACAGAATTTCCACTAATTTGCGTTTAAAAAATCGAAAAACGGGTTTGCAAGAAAAATGAATATTTGAATATTTTATTGTTTGTTAGTTATCGTTACTAAAAACGGTTAATTTTAGTAAAAATTCTCTAACTCGGATATGTCACACAATAAGGTTTGTTGGCATATCTCGAATTTTTTAATTATATATTTGGATATTTTTTCTGCGATACGACTAATAAGAAAAATATATGTAATTTAAAAAGTTTATAGTTTTTTCTTTGGTCCGTGGACGGTGAGGGCGCTAAAGTACTTGTTCGCTTCACTAAAAATAAATGCTAGCGCCGGCCCTGCCAGCTAAGAGCATATTCGAAAGTGATACCAACAAGATAGAACGTTTCCTTGCTCTGTAGGGCTTGGTCATTCATGTGAATGATTTAAGTGTTGCCAGATTTTTTGCGTGACATGGAGCAACACTTGGTTTTGGATGCGTTGAACCGAACAAGGTTCTTGGCACCCAACATAAGATTAATTGGAGATCTTAGAAAAGGGGTAGGTGCATAGATATGCGCCTACTATCCAGTTCTTGATTCGAGAATTGCCTGGAAAAATGAATATTGGAGTGAAGAGTACTCTCGTCAACATAACTGTGGACTGGATGGGACTGGTTGTTAAAGAGAGCAGGTCATTAATGTGAAGGAAAAATAGGGTTGGTGCCAGCGCTGAACCTTGGGGTACGCCAGCATTGATAGGTTGGAAGTTAGATGAGTGACCGTCCACCACGACAGATATGCGCCGGTTAGAGAGGAAGCTACCGATCCAGGTACACAGTTTGGGAGGAAGACCGTAAGAAGGTAGTTTGTTGAGGAGTGCGGCATGCCACTTGGTCAAAGGCCTTGGAAATATCAAGAGCAACAATCTGAGATTTGCGATGAAATACAAATGACTTGTTTCAGTTATGTGTGACAAATCTAAGGATATGGCTGTGGATCTTTGGTGACAGAATCCGCACTGTCTGTCATGGATGCACGCAAAAAAATTTGTACGGTTAAGTACTAAAATTGTAAGATTAGACTCTACAAAAAAAGGGACATATAGGGACGGTAACAAGGAATGTAACTAGATAGCACAAAATTGTTACTGCATGACTTGTTTGATTGTTAGATAAGTATTAGCAAATTGTAGGATATCATTTGAGAAACTGCTGTTGTAAGTGTTATGTTTAAGAAGTAAAAGTTTTTACAATAAAAATAACAAGTTATCATTTTTTGTAATAATGACATTCATTGCTTGTAAAAATAAAATTTAAAATTTAAAGCAATAGCCTGACGTAATTGTAAGGCCTCTTCCTACAATATCAAACCACTGGAGCCATAAATTGTAAGGTTATTTTGGAATTTGTGAGGTAATCTCCTGTAAAATTGTAAGACCTGGTTTTACTTTTTGGAGAATCTGTAGG
Organism: Philopedon plagiatum; assembly: GCA_963971165.1. Lineage (NCBI taxonomy): Eukaryota > Metazoa > Arthropoda > Insecta > Coleoptera > Curculionidae > Philopedon > Philopedon plagiatum. The sequence continues at coordinate 98,503,482 of OZ020192.1, read as the reverse complement.
AACAAATTATGCAGGTATGAGAACCACAATTTTTATATCATTTCTTAAAAATTGTGCTAGGACTAGTCCTACATTTTATAGGCCGTACAGTGACAGATTATATAATGGTCTCATACTTTATTTAACCTAGCTTTACAACATTGCTGTATCAGCTTTCGTAAATTGCAATACATAGTTCCACAAGATTGTAGTAATTATTTATTACACCAGTTCTAGTTGTTCTTTATGGCGCATATATATATATATATATATATATATATATATATATATATATATATATATATATATATATATATATATATATATATACGAGTATATTATAATCTTTACAAAAAATAGTGGATGCGCCATAAAGAACAACTAGAACTGGTGTAATAATTACTACAATCTTGTGGAACTATGTATTGCAGTTTACGAAAGCTGATACAGCAATGTTGTAAAGCTGGACGAAAATATATAAAAATTAATGTCATATTGCAGACATATGATGCGTAACAGTTTTATTTTAAGGCTATTCAAAAACTTTCAGAAATACTTTTGAATTTGTGAGTTTTTATTTCTTTTAAAAAACAAGATGAAGATGAGTTTAAATACAACCAAGTGGATAATTTGCGTTGGGTTTCATTAAGTTTTTGCAATTATTTAAAAATTAAAATACTTGTACCGTCTTAATGGCAAAATGTAATCCTGTTTAATAGTTTTTTATACTTTCGTAAATTACAAACCCTTACAGAGCCATTCAAACACAAGACTTAATTGGTGGAACTGAGGCATCCAACTTGTGAAAGTGTAAACCTTTTTTTAAAGCTATAAAGGCATACGAAATGTTACTAAAACAAAAATTTAATTTTTAGTTTTTATTTTTCTGTAATTAGGTAACATGTTCCACTAGTCATTATATCAGATTAATCAACTTATAAAATATAAATACAAAACATGAAAATCAAAAATAACCAAAATACTTACACATGGTCATTCAAAATACACACTTTATATCTTAAATTGAACATTTTTCGGGAAAAACGCTTAAAAATTGCTGTCCCCCACCCTTACCACCAGACGGATCACTCAGAAGAATCTGAAAAATAAACGTGAACATTCAGAATTAGGTGTAGATTGAGCGAAAATTATCAGGATTGAAAAATTCTAGCGCAATCAATTGTTATCAACAATTTAATTGTTTATTTCCCTATAACTGCTGAACCATTGGTTTTAGAGAAAAAGTCTTTTAACAAAAAATATTAATCACGATGCAAGAAACAATTTTTGTCCTTACACGTTTTTCAAAATTTTTAATTTGGCCCACTCAGATCCGCGCATACGCGATGTGATACGGCGTTGCTGCCGTCTGTCGGCGGCGGGTAGCGCGGCAGATGGGCGGAGATCGGGCGGCTGATGTTTACTCAGGTTAAGTGAGGGGCTGATGGCACGGAACACTAATTGTGTAAGTAGGTATAGCTTGCACTTGACCGAATTTTTAATTTAATAAATTAATAAAATGACATTGGCGAAACACATTATAAAAACGTTTTCAGGTTATTTAATAACAGTCATGCGTCAAAATGTGACCGAAAACTTGGCCCAAAAACTTAAAAATTAACATTAAATTAAGAACAATTAAAGTTGGTTCTCTCTTAGTTTAATTTACTTTCACGCTTAGTTTCTGAACATATATGCTATAATAATATAATTGCACATCATTTCTTAGAGTTTGCTTATTATAATTTTATTTCTCTGTATAGTTCCATTTAGAGATGTTCCGCCATATTCCAAATTAAGAAACGTACAAAGACGCGACCACCAGAAGATTGTATTATTATTTATTAGATTACATTACTTTTATTTGATATATTAAGTTAAATTTTTTACCTTTGAATATCTCTACCAGTTCGGGGAAGCCCCAGGATTCTAACAATAATTCTACACTAGTCTCACACATTATTATTTATTACATAGTAAAAATAAAAACAGAAAAATAAAAGTATTGCATCACTTTAAAAGATCGGAAGCAGAAGTCGGTAGAACTGTGGGCTGTGCGTAATTCCAACCAGAACACACGGGTGTTTCGGCTAATTACGCCTTACGCGTCGGGCGCAACGAACGGTTTTCGTTGCAGCATTGTCAGATAATATCTTAGTGATTATATTGATGTAGGAATAGAGGAGAAAAGGGGTATATTTCTTATACTTTTTGTTTTGTTCGATAGAGAAAAATAATAAGCATTGCATAAATATGTATTTATTATCTAAAATTAAATAGTCCTTATAATTTTATGTCATTTAAATAGCTAACGTTATTTTCTTATTTGGCAATATCCAGAAAATAATGTAATGTGCGGCAACACGGCTTTTTTTTTATCCTAAAGTGCTGTAGGACAAAATCAAACAATTTGCAAAAGATTCTACATGATGGATTGTTGAAAAGAAAACTATGTTTTGCTGTTAAATACTTTGCAAAAAAAATTAACTACATTCTACAACTTGTATATTCCACGTCCAAAGTTACTGGCAAAGTATATTCTACAACAATGTAGAATATTCTGTAACCTGAAGTAAAGACCCACCCCTACAAATCTTTGTTACAAATTTGTAAAGTATGTGTAAAACCCCGACATGAAATTATACTTACACTTGTAGATAATAGTATGACAATTTGTGAGAAAAATGGGTGCTACAAAATTGTAGGCAAATCTTTGCCTGGACTTTTTTCAGTGTGATTTTATGTTTGTCTAGATATTTTAAAATTTACAAGTTGGTCTTTTTCACCATCGCTCTGCTGACAACAGAGAGAGGGGAGGTAGGTCTATAATTGGACGGAAGGGACTTGGAACCTCTCTTCGGGACAGGCTGCTCACGAGCAGTCTTCCAGCTATCTGGGAAGATACCTTTGTCATAGGAGATCTTTAAAAGACGAGTTAAGATGGGTGCAAGTTCTATAGCGCATTTTTTAGAACAATTGCTTGTATGCCATCCAGACCGGAGGACTTTTTGGTGTCAAGGGATAGAAGAATTTTTTTGACCAGCAAGATTTGCTGCCGTTGGGACAGGAAAGCACTTTATCTTGTATGCAGTTGCTAAAAGCATTTTTAAACTCAAATATAGTTTTACTGTATTGATTTCTTGCCTCGGGAAAATTTGACGATTTTCGGGTGTAGGATTTTGAACATACCTTTTGTGAGCTTGGATTTTCTTAAGCCTGGCTTTATCACTGGCCTTGGAGAACCATGGCTTTTGATGGTGGTTTCTTGCGAGTATGTGTAATGAGACTTTCAATACCTGCTTCAAACATAATCTGTGAAATGAGAGCAAATTTCGGAGGGATCGAGAGTGGAAAAACAGTTAAGGTTCCAAGGGAAAGCAGAGAAGTTCTCAAAAACTACCCTAAAAGTACTGTATTTTGCCAACATGCAAAAATACCACTCTTCCGGGCAAACTCTTCTCTCTTATACCAAAAATTGCCGAAATGTTAATATTACCAAATTCAAGTAAGCATATTTTGCTATATGTATATTAATTTGTATGGTTTAATAAATCCAATCGAAAGATTTGTAGAAAATACTGAGATTATGATTTACCACTGTCAAAGTAAAGCGTAAGATAAATCAAAAGAAAAAAATTATTTGAGCTTATTAAGACGTAACTATTAATATATCCTAAACAAATAACTTAAAGCTTTCACTCGTTTAATTTCTGCAGGCGTAGGTACTGTCAGAATGTGTAAAGAAATAAGCAGTTACCACAAATGCACCAGTTGTTTGCAACAAAGAAAATAGAACAGGTTTGTTAATCGGCAAATTATCCGATTGTCCTTGTGGTTATTGTTAAACAGTATTTTTTCAAATGTAATTTTTCTTATCCACGAAATATCCTAATCTTCGGGAAATAATCCAGTAAATACATGAACATTCAAATTTACAGTACACCAGCCATAACAGCACTTTTATTTACATATATGACGTCACAACCAGTAGGATCGCGTTTTGCTTAAATTTTGTATGAGAATTCGTGCTAAACAATCCTTTTATTAGTTCCATTTCTTAATAAGAATCAAAGTAATTGGATAAAAGCTACAGCCATAAACATTTAATTTATGTAGAGAATACGAAAAAATATATTTCAGATTTATTTGGATAATATGAATATTGCCTATTATTTTTGCAGTTTCTTATTACTATGTAGAGCATGTCTGCTAGCGTAAATGTACAAAAGTCTCAACTACAAAAATACTCTCTAGCGAAGAACTTGAAAATCCCGTTTCCAAGTCTTACGTTATCCACAATGTCCACAAAACAAAAGTTGGTAAAATACCCCTTTAAATGAACTAGAAACTGTTTGAAAAATTTACCTCGTAGGTGCACACTTAAAAAGTTAACTTGAAACTCTCAGGTCAGATCAATTAAGTCCTAAAAGCACCGAGCAATTTACTCTAGTCTACTCTATAATCAGAGTGGCCGTCCACGAAAGTGTTAAATTTCCCAACTTTTTCGCTTAGTTCGTTTTTGCTTTTTCCCTCGTTGGGTTTTTTCTTTCACTGAAAAGAGGAAACAAGCCCCTTTTCTGGCTGAAAAACTCAAATACAAGAACGAATACGGCGAAACTTTTTTCGCGAGGGTGTAAATATGGAATACAAAGAAAAGTGAAAGTTCTTAAATTTCTTTGAAAGAAACAATAATATTCGAAAAATTGCGGATTCTAAAATATTTCGGTATAACAAAAAAAATCATTATTTAATTGTTACAGTGACTTTTTAATGTCGATTGGCGGGTTTTACTACACAAAGAAATTCGATAATGACATTTTTTGTTTTGCTAAAAAAAATGTGTTTATTTCTAGATAATAAATAGCCACTTCTCTCATGCATATAGATAGTATGCCGAAATTTCGACCTCGGCTGGATGCCGCTAAGCAACTGGGAGACATGGATAATATACATATAAAAAGCAATACAGGGTGTCCGAAAAGTCTTAGTACGGGGAAGCATCCTTGCTTTTAGTAAAGATAAAGACATCAAATTTTAGGTGTATCTTATTGGTTAATAAATCTACTTTTTTATGTAATTTAACTTTTTCAACCCCCTTGATTGGTGACGCTAGGGAGTTGAGGTCAAATTTTTTTAATGCAACCCTATGTTGTGTGGTCCCTCATTTTAAAGGTCTTCAAAAAAGAAACATTTTACCGCAAACCCGAGCTCCGTATTTTAATTCGTTTTTAAATGGCAAGCCTTTAGAAATTAAAAATTGTGAGAGAAATCTAAAAATACCTTTATTTCTCTTATTTATTTACTTTAAAAGTGGTTCAAAATGACCACCATGAACTTCTTGGCGGTAATAAATTCGATTTTGAAACTCACTTCTCACATTTTCGAGAATAGCAGGTGTTACTTTTTGGCAGAGTTGCAAAATCGACTTCATTACTGCTAAGAAGTTTAGGGTGGTCATTTTGAACAACTTTTAAAGTAGTAAAAGAAATAAAGGTATTTAATTTTTTTTAAATTAACGATTTTTAATTGGTAAAGGCTTGTCATTTAAAAAGGAGTTAAGATACGGATCTCGGGTTTGCGGTAAAATTTTTCTATTTTGAAGACCTTTAAAATTGGGTACCACACGGCATAGTGTTGCATTTAAAATTTTTGATCTCAACTCACTAGCGTCACCCCTTCAAGGGGGTTAAAAAGCTAAATTACATAAAAAAGTAGATTTATTAACTAATAAGATACACCTAAAGTTTGGTGTCTCTATCTTTAGCAAAGATATTTGCCCATACTAAGACTTTTCGGCAGATAATAGACGAATATTTTCTCTTTCAATTATGTGATTCCTACTAACTAACTATATTATGTATTGTAAATAAGTAGAACAATGTGACCTGTAAATATTATTTACGAATAAGGAGATTAAGGCAGCATTTCCCACGTGGCGTCCATGTTGGCCAACTTAATTTCATTTTGACATGGTTCTTAGGGTTTAAAATGTTTAACAATAACATTATAAATATATTAAGTATAGCTTCATATCCTGCAAACAATTTTCAGTCCATTATTTAAAGTTTCAACGTGTATAATGATTTTATTCAGAAGATTAATATATTAAAAGATTTATGGTGACATTTTTTCTGTCACTAGGACCTCAATATTCTTCGTAGATATTGTTTTCCTAAAATAAATCATAAAATATCTTGAAACTTTTATTAATACGTTAAAAGATACCTGTAGAATATGAAGGTATACTTAATATACATAGGTATATAAAGCCATGTCAAAATGAAATTAAGTTGGGCAACAAACATGGACGCCACATGGAAAATGTCGCCTTAAAAGTAAATTGAGCTTTTATAAAATTTATTATTTTATTTTGAGTTATCTATTTCTATGAAACTTTTTTATTGCTATCTATATATTGTCTTTTTCGCCTTTTCTAGTGCTTCAAGGCAGACCTACATATATAAAATTTACTGGTGTAAGATTTTTAGCATAGTGCATTTTATAGCATAAGACATAAAAATTTTATTGAGATCATAATTTAAAATTATTTGCTTTAATTCCGTAAAATTGATTATTTCCTAAATGTATATTCACTTTTAGATTTACGGTTTGAAATTTCCAATTCTATTTTACAGTCATAAAATTATAGATAAAAGTATAAGTGTCCAGGTATTAAAAAATATTTTTTATTTCGTTTTACCGGGCCAATTTTAAAAAACTTGTTTGGAAGTATTTTGTATTTTTCGGTTCCATCAATTGTTTTGGTTTCAAGATGGATTCTCTCGAATGGCGTCGTTGTAAAAGTTTTTTTAGCTAAAGTGAGTTGAAGTTAAAAAAATATATATGAAATAAAAAAAAATTCATGAAGATAGACAATTTTTCGTTTGTAGGGTAATTTGAGTCAAAGAATATATATAATTATACATATACCGGAGTGGGGCGCGAGTGATTAGAATGACGCAGCGCAAAATTTGTTTCCAAAAATGTTGAGTAATAGGTATGTCAAACCTGAGATCAGAGAATCCAATTTTGCTTAACAGATGTTTAAAAAGTTGCAATGGATGAGGTGATATGGCAGGCCATAAGGTTTCTTAGTTCTCTCAATATTTCTGTGTAATAGTTTAGTATAAATTTCGATTATTACTTTTTTATATAATTAAATTTGATCACATAATCTCGATGACCAACCCGCAAAATTTTTGCAGCGGTGCCAACGCTTAATTTATTTCTTAAATTTGGGTCGCCCCTCGTGGGACTACGTCACCAGAGGCCATCTCCCCGTTTTATAATGAGCGATGTTTGGCCGCTATTTTGAGGGTAAATTTAATGAGAAAACATTCTAATATTTTAGGAATAAGCTCTCCGAATACTTTTGTCTTATGAAACAAAAAAAATAGCTGGATAAGCCCATTAAAGCTAAACGCAAGTAAGCATACCATTAGCCTCAATTATAAATAACTTAAAATATTATTTCATATTTTTTAGTGCTTTTTTGAAAAAAAAAATAAACATGTACGTTTTGACGTCTATTACTATAGTTTTGCTCAGCCTAATTTGATGATCTGAAAAAGCATTAAACTCCTAACCATAGGCGTCGCATCTACCAAGTAATTAAAATGCGTATTGTTTTAAATTTTTAATATGATTAAATAGCAGTGACGGCTGGTGAAATTTCAAAGTTGTATATCTCTGTTCCTACTTACAGGACCCGTACCAAATTTAGTAGTTTTAATAGTGAGCCCACTGGGAATGTTTTGGTAAAGAAAAAAAACATTTTGTAATTTGCGAAAGAAGGTTGAATTTTTGGTGTGCCCCTCCTAAGAAAAAAATGAAGACGTCTAGGTATTTTATTTATTATTTCTTCTAAATAAATTTTACATCATTTTGTCGACAGTTTTTAAATTTTGAGAGAGAGAAATGTGTTAGTAGAAAGTTATAGTCATTTGAATTTTTTTTTAATTATATTTTAGGCTTAAAAAAATTCAAATGACTATAACTTTCTACTAACACATTTTTTTCTCTCAAAATTTGAGAACTGTCGACAAAATGATGTAAAATTTGTTTAGAAAAAATAATAAATAAAATACCTAGACGTGTTCATTTATTTCTTAGGAGGGGCACACCAAAAATTTAACTTTTTTTCGCAAATTACAAAATGTTTTTTTTTCTTTACCAAAACATTCCCAGCGGGCTCACTATTAAAATCCCTAAATTTGGTACGGGTCCTGTAAGTAGGAACAGAGATATATAACTTTGAAATTTCACCAGCCGCCACTGTAAATAGTATATATTACAGCTTGTTCATTATAGTTTACTTTGATGAGAGGTTTTTACCCGTGACTTCGCCTGCATAGAACACATGCACTTAATATTTTTAAAGTGATCTTTTGGTAAAGAATGCTCATTTTGCCAAAAACAATTTAAAAAATATTGAGTTGTCCTTGCCAGGGAAGTATAGGGTCAGATATGTTAGTTGGAATATACAGTGAGTAGTTAGAATGCATTGTATACATTCTGACAATAAACTGATCGCCGGAGAATCACAGTAAATGTTCTGTAAAATGCCATCTAAAATGACAAAAAAACGAAAGAAGTAAGGGTCCCTATTCCCCGACACCCTTTCCATACTCATGTCTAATAAGTTTTTTAGTCCCTACCTTCCTACACTTTACTACACTGTTTTGCTCAATAACTTCCTGCACTTTTTTATTTTAACGGAAGTATAAATTTTAAAACGGACGCAAAAAAGGGCTCCCTACTCCCCTACACCCTTTCCATTCCCATGATCTAATAATTATTTTAGTTAGGCGCAAAAGTAAAACAATGAGCGCAAAATATGCTCCCTACCTTCCTACACTTTAAGTATCTTATTCGAATGCTAGTATAAATTTTAAAACGGACGCAAAAAAGGCCCCCCTACTCGCCTTCGCCCTTTCCAATCCCATTCTTATAATCAAAATTATATGTATACCTAGCTAAATTAATTGTTAGTAACGTTACAATTTACGTTTTAAATGTTAAAATACGGTGCTAGGAAGACATAGGTAACACGTTTTTAAGATACGTTTTTAAATGAACATGATTGATTTAAAATGCAAAAACAATTTAATGAGTGGGATCGTCAGAATTTTCAGAAGTAGAATCGTTTCCAGGTTGGATCACTACTGACGCTATAGGCGGTAAAACATTATATTCATTTTCTGTTTTTATAACATGAACGAATATTATCAAGGACAGCTGCGCTTAAGTTGGTGACTGAATATATTTTCGTAAACGTTTTTTTATGGTACCCCAAACCATTTCGATAGGATTCAAGATACAGTAATATGGGGGTTGTCGCAAAAGGGTATCACTGGGCCTAGTGCAAAGAGTATCAATCACGTATTCATTTCTAAAGGTCCCACTTTTGATGATTTCAATTAATTTCATTTTTACTGGAACCCTTTCAGGAATATCCGTATTTTTATTTCTCATAAACTTTATGATGTTAGGTATTTTATTTCATATTCGCGAATGATACGACGCATTGTCCATAACAATTACCGAATTCGGCGGAATATTAGGTAAAAGTTGTTCGGTAAACCATTTTCCAAATAAATCTGCGGTCATATCTTCATGATAATCGGCGGAAGATTGAGTGATATTTCTTTCCGACAAGAGTAACGCATTAGGTACAAAGTCTCTTTACTTCCGGCATGAAGAATAATAACGCGTTTTCCTCTCGAACACGGTATATTTAAAGTACAATTTTTTTGTACTGTCTACCCAACCACACTTAACAACATTATGCGTATCAAACCAAGTTTCGTCTAAATAAATTATGCTTTTATGTGATTCACAGTACTCCCTTATTTTGCACAAATACTCCTGTCGTAGTTGAACGATACGCCGAGATCCCATTATAACCATTCGATTATCTAACTTTTTATGTTTAAAGCCACAACTCAACAAAACACCACGCAGTATTTCTAAAGATTGGTAATTATAATCAGGATAACCTCGCAATTTATCACGAACCAGTTCTAAAGTTGGCACTATATTCTTATCCTTGTAAAAATTGGAAATAGTTCGCCGAATAAAATCCTTAGCAGCATTGTCAACCGTTTTGAATTTTTTATTTATTCGTTTTCGCTTTATAGAATCATCGGTTACAGTCCCCAATTTAATTACGTTATACACTTTCGTAAACCCAAGTTTTCTTATTTCGTTAATTCTCTTTGTAACAAGCGCATTATCAGTTTTTTCGGAATTTTCTTTATTTAAAATAATGCGTTCACACTGAACATGTAAATCCTTGTTTCTCAATACCGGGCTTGTTTCGCTTTCGATGGCCGACTCCATCGGGCACTCTGGCACCGATTAATTATATTCTTGCGATATTGCCCCTTGATCTGCTGTTTCAAATGGTCGCCAAAAAGCCATGCCGATATTAAAATATACCAAGTAAAAACTTACCTGTCCAAAACCACACAGTTATAAAACAAAGTTAAATACGTAAATTAGAGCAAATCGTTTAAACCACACTCTCCACTGTCCTATCCATCAAACCATTATTAACTGATGTGACAGTGATAGCTCAATCATCTGAATCATCGTTGTTTTAGCAGGTGGATAGAACTATTTTCATTCGCTCAACATATTCCGCTGTTCTTGTCTAGAGTTAAACCGCCGAACAGGTGGAGCAATAAAACTGCGTGATCGATGCATTTCAGAGGATGCCGGGTTAGATGAGCGGGTTTTCATATATAATGGTAGGCCAAATATCGTTTTCTAGGAGGTGATAAATTAAAAACATTGGCATCAGGTGCGTAAAGTGCGTCAGCGCGCGTGATTTACACCTGTTCACACCATCTGTTCGGCCATCGGGGTATAGAACATAGAAATTTGCAGTTGCCTTTGTCTTTGCATTCTTTTAGAGATAGCATGGCTCGACCGAGGCGGCGCTAGACGTGCTGTCTCCAGGCAGGGTTTTGCCAGTTCTACAAAATTTTCGTAAGTATAGGAGAAACATAAGAGTGTGTTAATTAGTTTTTTTAAACAACAGTTAAACGCTTTTTATTTTGGTTTCAATTATTTTTTTATAAATAATGCTTCTTAAGGACTAATTTTTTTTTATAATGTTAATGAACGGCTTGTTCTTTTTTTTCTTTCACACTCAAAGCTTCTTGGTTCAAAGTACATTTGCAAACTAGCTTTCAAAGAGAGTTACTGACTAACAATTGAATACTGATATAAAAACATTTTTAGTAAAAAAAAACTTAAAGAATTTTTTAAAAAAGATCTGACAACCCTGGCTATGAGGTCGGTCTCTTTGAAGCCAGTTAAAAGCTTTTTTATGTGATCAGACTGACTTTGGATAAATTATACTATATACAGGGTGATTCAAAAGTACTTTGACAAACTTCAGGAGGTGATTGCTGGCATTATTTTAAGGCGAAAAGTTCATATAAACAATGGTCCTTGGCGGCTTCGTTACGGAGATACAGAATGTTGAAAAATTAGATGCCGCCATCTTGTCTGTGGGTGGAAATTTCCAACAATTTATTTAAGGCAATTTTATAACTGTTACTTATTTATTTAAATAAATAGTTGTTATTTTAATAATGTCTGAATGTTTGATCAATTCAAAATAAATGTTTTTGATCAATTTAAAATATTTTTTTTAATACATTTGTATAGCCGAATAAAATAATGATTTACCTTTAAACCGTGCCCCGTATGAAAAAAACGCAAGAGACTTTTTTTGTTGCAAATAAAGCAAGGACTCACAAAATGATACTCACAATAGTTAAAATAAAATAAGTCAGTGGCGTAGCATAGTTTTCACAAAAAATGTTATATGAAACTTTCGTGCCGACGCCACTGGATAAATTAAAGTACGCGATATACTTTTAAAATGAGTGTCCTTAGGTGCTTATCTCATCCACCGAATTTCATAACACAAGCTCAAAACGTTTAGAAGCTACTTCAAAATTCTTATTTTTTCAACACCCTGTATCTCCGTAACGAAGCCGCCAAGGACCATTGTTTATATGAACTTTTCACCTTAAAATAATGCCAGCAATCACCTCCTGAAGTTTGTCAAAGTACTTTTGAATCACCCTGTATAGTAGGTATATTATTACTTTATATTATTACTATTATTGCTTATATGAGGTGGAAAGCCTTAAACTCTAGGGCCTTGAATCTAGAGTTTAAGCACATGTCAACAAGTAAGGAACTGTTGAAAATAACAGATTCTTTTGTAAACTACTTGCTTCAGAAGTTAAACGTAAACCCTCAGGCCAAACCAATTAAGAAATAAACGAAACAAGCTATTTAGTACACTCTACGCCACAATTCAAAGTAGGAAGCCGTAAAAGTGTTAAATTTTCCAGCCTATTTGCTTTGTTGATTTTCGCTTTTCCCTTGTTGGCGTTTTTCTACCATAAGAAGTAGAACACTATTTATTTTTTTCGCAAAAAACGTCAACACAAAATAAAATAAAGAACCTAGTTTACGTAAGATATAGAAACAAAGAAAAAGTGAAAAGAGAAAGTTTGTAATTTGGTTTATTATTTCTGTCGAGATAAAAATATCGATTGCAAGTAATAAATAACTAAAGACCTGTCCCATCGTCGCCCTGGGGCACGTTTATCTTTAGTGAATTGATCTCTTAAAGGCAAAGAATTAATTTTTATTTGGCCTGTCTCAGGACTGAGCTGAAAATAGTAAAACTTTTTAAATAATTGTTTCATCAAGAAATTTATCGTTTAAAATAATAATTTTATTTATGACCACAGGTAAATCTCAGTATTCCTCTAAAACGATGTGCAAAATGCGAAATTAATGTAAAGGAATGGGATAAAACATCATATAGTCCTTTTTAAAGCAAGTGGCCGCGATATACTTATGGTCTAGAGGTACATCTAAAACACGAAAGGTTTGTTCTTTCGTGTGTTCACGAAACTGCATTAATCTGCATTTTTTTTATTTGTGGAAGACACCCATTATGAAAAAAGGTCACTGCTGTTTCGTGCAACACAAAAGAACAAACCTAAAGCGTTTTTTTTTTAAATTCGACAAGGGCTCCCACTCTTATCGATCTAAATTACTTGTTAAATTAAATCTATATCGAAAGTTGTATTATCGCGCTAAAAATAAAATAAGTAAATTTTGTAGCCGCGCTTGCTGCGGCCTCCGCTTGCCACCCCACCTGACCAATACTGACCTGACCCAGGCAGAGAACTATTTCACTAAAAGTGTATACTATATTTTCACTAGTATACCTATCCATACGCTAATTGCGATTATAAAACTTGTATAGGGAATATCATAACTATAGGTAATTTAATTATAGGTACTTAGAAGATATCTCGCAATGAAAAAAAATTAACAACCTGTAGTAGAAGAACTAGCGACTTACCTCTCTGCAATACTGCTATCGTTCTCACTATACTTACTTCTGAAAGAAGAAACTTTTAGCAAAGGTAGTACTTACCGTGTCAACGCACAAGCACTACGATTGCCTTGGCGAATTTTGACCAGACGATGGTGAGGGGAGCACCCCCATCTCTCTTATTAGGGTTTCTCAAGGCAACTGTAGCGGTTGTACATAAGGAGTACCTTTACTTATCCTTTTAAAAATGAGCTTAGTAATTTTGCGGTCGCCTAACCGCCCAGACCAGCCTTTCTCAACCTTTCATTATTCGGGACCCATTGTTCCATATCAACTTTAGTCGTGGCCCCCTTTCAACCACCTGCTAAAATACCGATATTTATTCCTCCACGAATAGGGTAATTTCGCTACATCTGGCAGCACCTGATCTACCGTAATGCAATTTATCGCAGCTTGGCAAGAAGTTCCGATTCTTCTCTAATATATAAAAGATGCACCTGCGTGTGTAAAAGTATACCGCTGTGCATGGGCGCCCGCAGACTTTTTTCTCAGGGGGGCAAAATAATAAAAAAAATTTTAAGATTCTATTTGTAGTGATTTATACAAATACACTAATAATTAAAATCAGAAAAATTCGGTCAAGTGCAAGCTATACTTGCACTCAGCGTTCCGTGCTATTAGCCCCCCACTTAACCTGAGCAAACATTGGCCGCCCAATCTCCGCCCATCTCCCGCGATACGCGCCGCCGACAGCACTAACGCCGCATCAAATCGCGTATGCGCGGAGCTGAGTGGGGAGCGTTTCGACTGAGCCAAATTAAAAATTTTGAAAAATGTGTAAGGATAAAAGTTGTTCCTTACGTCGTAAGAATTTTTTTTTCAAAAACTTTTTCTCTAAAACCAAAAGTTCAGGAGTTATAAGGAAATAAACAATTAAATTGTTTATAACAATTGATCGCGCTAGAATTTTTCAATCTCGATAATTTTGGCTCAATCTACACCTAATTCTCAATGTTCATGATTTTTTTCTGAGCGGTTCTGTTGGTAATGAGGGTGGGGGACAGCAATTTTTAGGCGAAAAATTTTAAAAACGCATAAAAATTGCATCATATTGTTAAATTCGTCCTTCAATAAGCTTTCATTTTTTTCCATTTCCCAATTCCCAATTAACCCCCTAAAATCTCAGATTGATCCCAGAATCAAAATTTTATATTTCACGTCTATAATTGGGCCACCATTTGTGTGCTAAATTTCAAATTTTTACGTCCAATAGTTTCAGAGAAAACCGCTTGTGACAGACGGACGGACGGACACCGAAGTGATTCCGTTTTGCTAATTTTAGCACGGAACACTAAAAAAAAACGTGTTAAAAACTTCTTCATAAAATAAACATTCAGGCTGCAGAAAATTAATAGTAATTTGGTTTCCGTGCCAGTTGCATTGAGTTAGGACTAGGTTTAAATAATATTCCTAATCCTAATTGATGTTTTTGTACGTGGCTTTGTAAAGATGTTCAGAAAATAGACATTTATCATAAAAAGAAATATTATTTATTACAAAAATAATAGAAATTTGGCAATTCGTCCAGCAAAAAGTATGACAATCTCACAATCACAGGTGGGGCCACGACCCCCCCTGGCCCCTCCCTGCGGGCGCCCATGCCGCGGTGTTAGTTAAAAAATAGGTCTCAACTGAACCTAGAAAGAGAACTCAGGTTGTCAGTTTCCAATATACCATCTTCTTATTGAAACGCCTGCCCTGCGAGACAGGCTCAAGGGAGTCACTAATTGCTAAATGTATGATTTTTTAAAATTTTACAGTAGTGACATAACCTACATGCCTACAGGCGTAATATTTTATTTTTTTATTATTAAAATGTATCTTACGTTCTTCTTAATGTTTCAATAAATAGTTTTTTATTTCTTTTATTTTTTCACGTTTGTTTAGGTCTTCGCGCCCCTCTTTAAGTTGTGTCGCGCCCCCGTAAGGGGCGCGCCCCACAGGTTGAGAGTCCCTGATTTAAACAGTTTTAGATACATTTTTGGTCGCTGCGATGAAGCTCGATTTAAAAATCACTAGCGGCCAAAAAACATAAACGACCGTCAAAACTACCACTAATAGATGACGCAACCGAGGTTGCAAGAAAGATGTTAAAAACCCTTTTTTATTTCACAGATGTCCGAAAATGTTATAAATTTTTCTTCCAGTAGCAAATACCAGGCGCGGCCCGTCCATAAGGTCATTTGGTCAATGACCCACCTAAAATTTTCAGTGATCTACCTAATAATTTATTTTTTAATTTTTTAAAACCAAAAAAGAATCATTTGTTTCAAAGTTCCATGCTAAAACTCCCCAAGAATGAATCAAGTCAAGCCAGCCATCGTCAAAGGATATCCAAGCTTGTTCCGGGCTGGGTCATATTGTAAATTGATCTTATAGGTTTATTTGGACGATATAAACTCATTAAAAGCAAGAGAGAAACAGACATAGGCGCTTTAGGAAGTTAAAAAGAGACGCAATTGGTCGACGGTCCACCAATAATATCTGGCCACTCCCACTATGGAAATACTCTCAAACCGCCCCCTAAAATATATTATTTCAAAACATTTGGTTGGGAAAAAGAAAAACTAATTAGGTACCTAATATGCGCATTGTATTAATAATATTAATTAGTGGTTAAACATAAAACATTATAAATACGATTTCTGTCAGGCCAGCGCTAGCCATCAAATTTAACGGTGTCGGACCGATTTTCTTACATAACCAGCGTAGCCCAAGGGGTATAATCGCAGCGAGATAATCCGACGCTCGCGGTTTCGAACCTGTGTTGGGGCAAGAACTTTTTTTTTTTAATTTTTTGTTATTTAAAAAATTAGATCGGCTCTAAAAGGTGTATTGACAACAAGTTCTTCCTCGATAAAATATTTTTAAAATTGTTGGCAATCTCATATTTACTACAGCTTACTGCCTGCACATGCATAGACAAATATCGTATTACTATGTCTAGTCGCCAGCATTGTATGTATTAAAGAAAAGGTCCAAGGTCAACTGGGGGTGAAATGACTCACCGATAGACCAAATTCTTATTTCCCATATACATCATCACCTTGAAAGTGACGTGCTGGGATTATATGGACCTCGGATTCGTAATCAGCGCGTCAAAAAACCTAAAGATACCTGACTAAGTTGTACGTAAAAGTCTGTAGTTGTGATGATGTACCTACCTATATGGGAAATAAGAATTTGGTCTATCGGTGAGTCATTTCACCCCCAGATGACCTTGGAGGGTCATGTTGGAAAAAATAAAAACTACATATTTGGACGTAAAATTTCCCGCTCTTTGCGAATCCGTGGTCAGATTTTCTGTTTTTCCGTAATATATGCATTTAACCTTCAAATGACCTTGAACGTGATGTGCTGGGGTTATATGGACCTCGGATTCGTAATCAGCGCACCAAAATACATATAAGATATCAATCTCGCCAAAGGACTTTTTTCGGTTCCCATTTGTGGTCCTGTGTATTATTGCTTATGGCTAGACCCTAAACATTTTTCAAAAAGTAGGTAGTAGGTCTATGCGAACGTAACCCAGTTTTAAAGTTTTAAATATGCTTCTTTAATGTAAATGCTTTAAAGATCAATAGCAAATTTGGCGGGAAGTAGAGCTTTTGGATTTAAATTAATCTTGATAAATTAAAATCCGCTGACTATTAGATCCCCGGATAATCCGATAAGCCTTTAAATCGCTTATAGCGTTATTTAAAAGATTTTAGAGATGCGCAAAATTAACAACATTTTTCCATTAAATTAAAAACATTGAGTATACTTCCTCAATAATAAATTTGTAGAAGGTAAATAATTAGGTTTATCAACAGTTCTTTAAAAGTGTACAAAATTAAATATTGCGTAAACTGCCTCTGCCCTAGGCAACACTTAAAGAAAATTTCAACGTTCTGTATTCCTTGAAATAAAAATACTAAAAATGTCGAAAACCATTTTAAGTCGCTATATAGAGAACAGTCAGCGCAACTATCAGCAGTTGCTGCCAGACTTTAAGGCAAAGACACCTTTAAGTTGTAATTTTAACTTTATTTTGTAAAACTTGTTTTCTTTTTACGTCCGGAGCATATCGTAAGGACCATACTACTACGAACATGAATATGGCCATGTAAGATACGATGAAAATTAGAAGCCAGAGCAAGCGACCACCTGGTGTCATCATAACGGCTGATACGACTTGAGACTTTTCGCTAAAGCTGTGCCTATATTCGTACTAGCCTGGTCCGTATGATATAATTAAGTTAAGTCGGTTAGGGTACAATTTTCCCACAGTTCTAGTCTCAAGTTTTAGCTTAAAAGACCAGATGTTTCGTCATGCGTCATTAACAGAGCGAATCTCCGAAGTTAGCAACGAAGCATTTTTAGTTTTATATACGATACCCCAATTTGTATTCGATTTTTGAATTCTACTTAAAATTCCGAGTATTTTTCATGTAACATACGCATTGACATTAAAAAGAAATTATAGACAAACCACTTCATTCATAAAATCGTTTTGCGCCCAATCAATCATCCGTTTAAAACATGCAACAGATGCGACTAAGAAAGGTAGACACAGCGAAAAAAATGGCAACATTCCTGGCGACTGCCTCTTCCAACACCAGTGGCGCGCTTTTTGTACTAAATTTTTGTTACCCTAATATTACTAACATGTAGGTATGTAAAACTGCATCAGTGGATTCGATACAAGTGAGTACAACCCATAGACAAAATATATTTAGACCATCACAACGTATTCGCGACACCAGCTGAATCCGTCCAATGTATGGGCGAAAAAGTGCGTTTGTACGCATATGGCGCCAGTCAGGTTTTTAAACGACGGTCCTCTCGAGGCATGCGCACTCGGGACGTCTCGCAAAAGTGGTTGTTGAACTCAATGACGCAACTCGGCGTTCAGAACCGGGCCGAGTCTATTTCTTACAATTAGTGCATAAATACAAATAGTTTAATTCCAAATTTAAAGTATATCAATATGTGAAAGAATAGTAGGTAAAAAATATAATTTATCTTAAATGTGCTCCGGTGTTGAAGTGAATACACACACGGAGAAGTAGAAATATTTGTCAGTGACGTATATTGGGTGTGGTCAAGGTGTCAGAGAGGCACTGATGGGATGGGTGTGTATTAGGGGCATTGTATAAGGGGTAAGATGGTGTAAGAAGGTCATATATAGTGTCAATGCCTCCTTCCCCTATATTGCATAAGGGTGAGTGAGTGCCCAAAAGGCATGTTTGTGCTTTCGCCAAAGGAGCACTAAAAATACTAGTGGATTAGGGTAGAGGGGAGTATTTTAAAAGGGATGGCGAAAGAAAAAAGCGTTTTCGCCAAAGGATCGCTAAGATATCAGTGGATTAGAAGGGTGAGAGTCCAAAAGGCATATTTGCGCTTTCGCCAAAGGGGCACTAAAAATACTAATGGATTGGGGTAGAGGGGAGTATTTTAAAAGGGATGGCGAAAGAAAAAAGCGCTTTCGCCAAAGGATCGCTAAGATATCAGTGGATTAGAAGGGTGAGTGTCCAAAAGGCATATTTGCACTTTCGTCAAAGGGGCACTAAAAATACTAGTGGAGTAGAGGGGAGTATTTTAAAAAGGATGGCGAAAGAGAAAAGCGCTTTCGCCAAAGGATCGCTAAGATATCAGTGGATTAGATTGACATGGGGCCGTAAGTAAGTAGCGCTTTCACCAAAGTATCAAGTGCACACACTGTAAATAGGTGTCAAAATATTTACATCTTACCATAGAACTTGGTTTGTTCAATAATTATGCAGGATGGGATGCCAATCCAATAAAATATACACATAGTTTTCGTAATTTTTTTATTTACTATTTTATTTCTTAAAACAGTTGCATATTTTGTTTCTATTGTTTAGAATACTATGTTTATATTTTATTTCAACTTTCAATTTTGTAAATGTAACGTTTAAAAAATTAAGAGGGGGGACATTAAAGAGACGCACTGTATATGTATAAACTGAGCTATTTTCGAGGAATTATCGACAATTTTGTATAGCAAGAAAACTCAGATTTAAGCCAACAAACTATACAATTTTTGTTAAAATCTCACTAATGGTTACATTTTTATCATTAATAAAAAGAATAATTACACATAATATATTTAGCATTTATTACTCGATAAAAGATTCACGTCATGTGAAATAACTTTTGAAGTACGGTCCTGTCTATCACAAGGGAATCGTTCGACCACCGAATATATAACACATAGAAGGATCACTCTCCAATAAGCGCGAACACGCCCGAGACTGCGCGACGAAATTTTCCCTTCTCATCTCGTCCCCGCTTGAGGGCAAATTCGCCCGAGGTGATTCATTCGACGACGCGTGGTGGTATAAAGTGGACCAAATAAGCGGACGGAGAGTTCTGTGTTGTTTATATAGGGGTGACTGAATAAATTTAAATTAATACTTTTTTGTGTGTTGAACATTTTTTTACTTTTTCGTTCTGGTGGTGGTGTTAATCTGTTTGTGTAGTAAAAATAAAAACAAAATAATTGCATACCCTTAAAAAATTAAAGAACGTAAAACTAAATAAATAATGTTTATTAATTTAGCTCCCAAAATCTTTTGTCAATAGATTCGGAACGGAAGGTCGATGGTCGAACATCGAAAGATAATCATCGATATTGGCATCGATGTTTATGACCCCTAACATCGATGGCAAAACATCGAATATCAATAAGAGAACATCGATGTTTTTTAAACATTCTAACATCGCCCAGCACTGCGCGCAGACGAGCATTAATATGGCGAGACGTTTTGGGTCACGCGGCAGCCGAATCTTTCAATTTTAACTAACGATAACTTGAACACTATAAGTCGTAGAAACTGCGTTTTTTTTTAAACTTCTTCGATGTTTTGGCTTTCCTTCGTATGCAGATGGTATGACCAAATTCTTTAAAACATAAAAGTTTCTCGCTTACTGAAAAAAGTGCTGCAATTAAAGTACCTACATGTTGAAGTTTCACCAAGTTTTACAAAAAAAAAACTAGAGTTTTCAAAAAAACAAAATGACTCAGTAGCCTTCGCTCACATTTCTTCTATGGATTAAAAAATATATAACGGAACTATCTCGATTAGTTCGCGAGGTATGTGTAAAAATGTAAGAGACATTAATTTTGTCACATTTATGACATTTTTCGTCATAAAAAAATTTGACCTTCCAAAAAATGTTGTAATTGGCCATTTCAGATAGCCTAGACCCTAGCCAATCATTCTGTGAAGGTCCCATGTAGTTGTACCTTACAATTTTTTTTAACTTATATTTGTCGATTTTTTAAATATTTTATTTAGAATGACAAACAACGTTCCTTTTGTTTTGTTCCTATCGTCAACATACTGCCATGACAATAAGGCATGTACCGAAATAATCGATTATGATCCCAAGATAATTACAAATTAATGTGCCTTCTTTTATGAATATAATATATACCACTTGGAACTTGCCTACCTTTAAACAGAACAGTAGGTAAAGAAACAAAAACAAACTTTGTCACTTTGTATAACTTTCTCACAATATGGTTGGATTCATTAAATATTTAACTGTTCTTCTATAACTATCATATTAAATTATAAAATTTAACCAAAAATCTTAACATTTTAATTTTTTATAGTGTTCACCGTGTATATATTGAACACAAGGGATATACTTTTTCGAGTAGGGTTAAGGCGTACTTTGCATACAAAATTTCATCCTTTTCCGTCAACTAGTTTTGGAGCTGTCGGGCTAACAGATAGACCGACAGACAGGAAGACGGAAATGGACAACATACATTGTTGTCATCTAGGAACCCCAAAACGGTAACATCTGTCAAAATCTCGGAAGGTCTGTTACGCCGTTAATAATTTCTTAGTTATTTTAGGTATATTATATTACCACTCGTTTTTTCAGTATTAACTGATTTCTAATAAAAAACAAACTTAGTATTTAATTTATTTGTAGGTGCTGGAACTTACTTTACGCAAATTATATTGTATATACTTAGGTTAAGAAAAAAGAGTAATCCAATAACTTTTTCTTTATTTCAAATTTAACTAACTATAAGTAAAGAACGCAGCTCAACTGTGTGTTTTTAAATAAAAATATTTCCCTACATGTATTTAAAAAATATATTCTCAGTTTCTTTTTATCCGATATATTAAGTTTATTATTTGATCGATCTAAAACACACTTTAATGTTGTTTCTATTGTAACTACTTTATTGTAGATAAATAATAGTTTGCAGTGTTGTTGCTAACAAATTGAACTGCGTTCTTATAGTAACTTTATGTTAATACAACTGATTAATTAAAAAACTGTAGTTTACTTTTAGTTTTATTCCGTTCCTACAGAGTAACCCTCGTAAAACAGCTCGGCCCGCTTACACATATCGCGTGCACGTATCGCCCTCGTAATTTGGGATTTCCGTCTGCGACCTCGCAAGTCTTAAAATTCGAGAAAATACATTCGGCTGCTGGCGGCGATGCTTTGATCTTAGAACATCACAGTGCCGCGCAGGAGTGACCCTTCTATGTGTTATATATTCGGTGGTTCGACAAGGCGCAAGCCCGCAGAAGACCGTCTGTGTTTACGGATTCAGCTTGGTAAATTTGCCACATTCGCAAATGACATTATTTCTCTATTATATATTTTCTCTATGGTACAACCTCACTTACTGGTGAAAAGAAACTTATGGGCTTAAATAGTCCAATTTTTTGCAACCTTGACACTGCCGCACTATATTTTAATGTTTTTTGCAAAATAGTGTAATCTTCTTCAAAGAAAAACACTTAAACGCTTCTCGTCAACACAAAACAACACAATTCCACTTTCGAACAATGTTGCAAACGTCAGCGAATTTTATAAATGGTTGCTTGTGTCCCGTTTCAATTAGTAGTAAGCTGGTAGTAAACTTAAGTTAACCGTCAAATAGCGTTGCCACTTTTACTTAATAACTTAATAATTTATCACAGTAAGAAGGGAATGAAAGTTTATTCGGCTATGATGCATAAAATAAAACAAAATTTATTACTTTTTATATTACTCTATACTTGTATGCTCATTTTATTAGATGAAGATATAGTCAAGTAAATGTCGTGCAGTGTTGCCAACAGCATACGATCGTTTTCCTCACAAAATTCGTAGAATTCCTCAAAATTCCTCACGTTGATCGCAGGGACGGATTTAGTATTTCATTTTGGGGGAGGGGGGTTCACAACGTCATCTCGAGCTACACAAAAGTAAATACCAAAAAGAACGGACAAGTTCGTGTGCTACATTATTTTTTTATTGTTTACATCAAAGAAAATAAAAGGGTTTGATTGTTTACATTTCTAAGAAATGTATACTATTTCATAAAAGACGAAATATCTAAACCAGTTCTTGCGAAAACAAAACGGTTCACGTGTGTCATCTTAACTTGCCAAAATTCTGGAAATTTTTTATTCATACATTTTGTCCATTTGGACTGATTCATGAAAATTTTTCAAAAGAATATTTTTTGAAAGCACTTTTTTCCGAAAATATATTTTCGAACACAGTTCGAAAACTAGGGATGTTTTCAAACTTTTTTTTTCGGAAACTAACTTTTAGAATTCTTTTTAACCACCTTTCGAAATTAATTTTTTTCAAGAAAACATGTTTTTATAAAGTACATTTTTTCAAACATTGTTTTGAAAAAGACTTATACAGGGTGTTATTTAAGTACATAGACAAACTTTAAGAGGTAATTCCTTGTATGATTTTAAGACAAAAAGTTCATATAAATATGTGGCCTAAATGTTTAGATTTTCGAGATACAGGGTGTTAATTTTTTTGTTTTTTTTTTTCGTTTTTTTTAATTTTCCTTTCACAGTTTTGAACATTAATGCAAATTTGGCACACATAATACTTTTACCAGTATCTATGAAACAACGTTATTAACATATAAAATAATCTACAGGGTCCTCGTTTTTTTGTGGCCATGACCATTTTAGGCCCCCCATTTTTTTGCTACGACGTCACTGAACAGGTTTGAGAATAAAATCTAATTTATCATTTTATTCTACAACTTTTCACTCTCTTGAAGTTTTTCATTATCTCTTACGGCCTAGAAGTTATTTTGCAAAAAATAAAAGAATGCAGTGTTGTAAGGTCCATGAGATAAGGTTCTTTATTGCCTTTCGAAATCTACAAGGCGCTAATTAAAACTAAAATTAGGCTAATTTAAAAGAAATCTTAACAGAGGAACACTTAACTTAAAGAAACGGCTGGAAATGCCCACACCCGACTTCAACGCATGCATTTGTGCGCCTCACCATCGACTGGCGGACCCGCTCAAAAATACTGCATTCTTTTATTTTTTGCAAAATAACTTCTAGGCCGTAAGAGATAATGAAAAACTTCAAGAGAGTGAAAAGTTGAAGAATAAAATGATAAATTAGATTTTATTCTCAAACCTGTTCAGTGACGTCGTAGCAAAAAAATGGGGAGCCTAAAATGGTCATGGCCACAAAAAAACGAGGACCCTGTAGATTATTTTAAATGTTAATAACGTTGTTTCATAGATACTGGTAAAAGTATTATTTGTGCCAAATTAGCATTAAGTATCCCTAAAACTGTGAAAGGAAAATTAAAAAAACGAAAAAAAAAAACAAAAAAATTAACACCCTGTATCTCGAAAATCTAAACATTTAGGCCACATATTTATATGAACTTTTTGTCTTAAAATCATACAAGGAATTACCTCTTAAAGTTTGTCTATGTACTTAAATAACACCCTGTATAGAAGACATAAGGAAAAGTTAATCTCACCAAACACAAAAACGGTTCGTTTAGGTTAGTTTAGGATTTTTTGTCACTTTTTCACTGACATTTCCTAAGCCACTAGAGTTCATAACTTAAAGTGTTTCCTAAGAAATATATTTTCGGAACTACTTAATTTAGCATCAAAAAGATGTTGGTTGAAAAATACAGAACAATTGGTCATCCTAGCTCATACGCGACAGGAAAAATTGTTTGATTAATATGAAACAGCAAATATTGTAGCATTTTTTTATATTATACCTTCTGCTCATTTGGGGGATATAATACGAGTACTTACGGAAGTACAATTTTTAGAAAACAGATTGTACCAACCACAACAATAAATCTACCAGATTAATGTACCAGATTCCACGCTATTGGCATTGGTGTACCAACTTTTTTAACTGCGTCAAATTTAAAAATTAGTTTCATAGCATACAAAATCCTCAATTTTCCTCACAATCCCACGCTCCTCAAAAATCCTCAGCACACCTGTAAATTCCTCACATTTTGAGGAATTCCTCACACAGTGGCAACACTGATGTCGTGTTGTATTGCTTGGATGGCATGAATCAGGATACTTTCTACCTACGCTTTGGCAATCGTCTGCAGTTGCCCAATCAATACAATCCACCAGTTTTTAGTGCAAATTCAATGAGTGATTGCTTTGACTAGTAAATATCTTTGTCTTTGGTGTCTATGAACATTCCCTATGCCGATCTTCAACTCTTAATGGCAATTTTCATGCGATTAATAAAGGAAAGCAAAATAGGGAAAGTTACCTTGGTGACAAAGCACATTGTTGTATTTAAAGTAGTGCCATCTACTGACAAACAAAAAAAAATTTACCTTTTTCAGTTTTTGTTAAAGCGTGTCGTAAAAGTAAAATGCACTTAAATGAAAGAGATCCCATAGAGATCGTCATGATGGTTGACTACGGTGATAGAAAGAGATCTACCGTTGAAGTATGTGAACTTTTTAATAATGTTCATCAAGATCGAACGCCGATTTCAAGGTCTACAGTAAATAAGATCGTTTCTAAATTTACAGAGACTGAACCTGTGCGTAATAAACCAAAAAGTGGCCCACCCAAAATTTGTGATAAAACTGATTCTGATTCAAAATATTGGTTATAAATCTGTACAAAGTATTCTTCATCAGGAGAAATATCATCCTTTCATGTACCTTGTCCACGAACTAAACGAGGATGATTTCGATCGACGCGACGCCTTCAGTTTTGCGAGACTATGCAATCCATCTGCAATAATAAATTTCGCGAGGAATATTTTATTTTCAGACGAGGATACATTTTGCCTAAATGAACAGTCAACCGACAAAATTGCAGCACCCACAGAAGCTAAACGTATGGGCCGGAATTTTACGTGATAGGATATTAGGACCTTTGTTTTTCGAAGAAATGTTAAACGGAGCCAGATATTTGGACTTTTTACAGTTTGAATTAGTTGCAGCTTTATCTACCCTATATCCAGATTACGATGATTCAGATACTCCTGAAAGAGGCATGTGGCAGCAATAAGAAGGTGCGCCGCGCCGCCTCATTACGCCGCACCGGTACAAGAATACCTAAACGAGATTTTCCCACGTAGGTGGATAGGTACAAGAAGAGAAATAGAAATAGGCTCGCACGCTCACCAGACTTAACACCCCTTGATTTCTTGTTGTGGGGATATTTGAAAGAAAGAGTGTAAAAACAGGCCATTTGACTTAGAGACATTAAAAAAGAGAATACGATATGAAATTCGAAAAATTCCTGAACAGATTATTGAGAACGTTCATAATGAATTTGTTTTACTTTTAGGACACTGTGAAATTGTCAATGGCCATCAATTTGAACATTTAATCAAGTACTCTTCTTCTTATAATTAGATTTATGCTTGCAAATCTGTTTTAATTTGCTTTTACGTAATAGGCAGATCACTTAAATTTTGTCAATCAAGTTTAGATTGTGATATCTCGAAAACAGTTGAAGATCAGCATAGGGTATGTTCCATGAAAAATAGAATAGAATAGAATTTTAAGTAGAATTCAAATATCGAATAAAAATTGGGGTACCACCCCATACATCCTCTCAAAGCGCTGGTGAAATCCCTACAGATGTTTCCAGCTCTGGATGTGTTAGTCGAATTTCCCCAGTACACCCACGATACATAGTACTTAGGCTTTGGTCTTCGTGAGCTGTCACAAGATAAAAAAGTGGTATAAAGTTTTGTGGCCCCATCTTATGGTTATTCTCCTAACTCGTCAGTCTGTAATGGGGTACTTATATGAAAATCGTTCACAGCCGGCACAGTCTTAATCGTAGCTATATTATGGCAATTAATTTCATAAATCAAATACACGTTCATATCAATATGTCAATTTTTTCTCCACTGTACAAAAAATTACCGAAAGCATAGTGAAAATGTTGAAAGTTTTTAATGCATATGAAAAATAACTTTCAAGTTAAAGTACATAATTTTATAATAAAAATTTAAAACATCTAAATTACAAAATGATGATTCTATTACAAGCAGAGGCGTATCGAAAGCACTATATTTGGGGGGGGGGGGGGAGGAATAGAGGGAAAATATCCAACTATGTGAAGATAGAAATCCAAAACTGTCGACTTTTTTTTGTAAATTCACTCCCAGCAAAACTGCCGACGTTTTTAGCCAGTCGAACTTTTTTTACGATTGCTGGAATTAAATTGTCGACCTTTTTCCAAAACTCAACTATCGATGTTTCTTGGTAAATGAACTGATTTTCGAGAAAATTAAAATAGTTCAATAATTTCTCGATGAAATGTTTAGGATGTAGTGTACTTAGTGATATAAGTAAAATACTCCGATATTTATTTCTTTGGGTAAATACTCAGGTATTTACCCGGGTATTTACCCAAACTAGGTATTTATAGAGGTATAGATGAGTCTTCTTATAAGTAGTACTGGTACCACTAATGATACAGATAAAATGGACAGTGGAGTTTGTTCATTATTTTAGTGTTCCGAGCTATTTGTGGCAGGTCTTTTGGTAGTTTTATTTTTTAACTTCCAGATACGGGATAAGTAAGCTATTTTGACTGCTCTTTCAGTAGTTAATCTATTTATTTTATTAAAATGAATCCAACTGAAAGTACTGAAAGTTCTTTCGGTAGCTGCGGACGTTACAGAGGAACTTAGAATCCGAATGGCAACTTCTGCAATTAAGTTAGTTCCACGTAATCCTCTCCACCAGGTAAGGGGACTTACATTAGCAAGTTCCTCCTATATGAATTTTCTTGTCCATATTCCTTGCTTATCTCTGTAGTCTGATAATTCAACTTTCACTTGAGCTAGTGGCAAATTCATAGAGGACGCGGTGTTAATATAAATTCAAAGGCGTCTATCACTTCTGCGGGACTTAAAAACTACATTGATTTAATGAATCTGATAAAGAAACAGCAACATGTATTTTTCCTATAGAACAAACTCCTCTGCTTTTAGCAATGGAGATTGAGGTAGAAGTTCAGCTAACAACTTTATTAACTGATTGATTTCAATATGAACAATATGAATGAGTGGATTGATTGAACAGTAGTTTAGCAGCAGGAGGTTAAGCCCATCATCATCATCCCAAGAACATTTAGGGAAAGAGAAAAGAAAAATTGTCCCATACCTAAATTCGAAATATACAATACAACACAACACAATTTATAAAAAGCCACTCGCCAGTTTCCAGACTGATAGATTAAAATATATAAACGTAAATTTACAAACGATCTCAAGGGGATATACTAACTTTGTGTGAAAAATTACAGTCGAGGGTAATATTTTTTTATTGTTAAATGGGCTCCTTTTTTAATATAAATATAAGAACGAATACGAAATAAAAAGGGATGTCAAAAAATTAACAAACAAAAAACTTACAGCGTTGTAAATTCAGAAATCCAAATATTAAGAGGAAAATTTATGAGACCCGAAAGTGAAAAGCAAACATTTATCAGCAACGTCTAAAATGTTAGCACCGTTTCTTGATTTTAACGATTTCTGTTGATTTCCAACCTTTCATTGTTTATTTTTCTGCTTACGTTTAGCCTATTTCTCCTTGGTGAGTCTAAATTATGATCTTATTTTTCCCTTTTTATTTAAATAAATCATTTGTCTGGTTTTTACGCAATGTAAATATTATTTATAGTTACATACCTTTGCTTAAGTCGCATTTTTTATCTCTGGTTTTCTGTAACTGAACTTCAGATGAATCTGTTGTCGGATGAAAGCAATGTCATGATTTTTTTAATAAGCTTATTAGAATGTTCACAGATTGTAAAACTATTCTGAAAAAAATATTAAGTCAGGAGCTCTTGGCAAATGAGTTCCAGAAACTATTCGACCGAAATTATTTAACACAATCTTGTTCAATTGACGACTCAAATTACTAAAGCTAACTGCAGTCAGCTGATTAGAATGGAGAAGAAGGGCCCCCTAGACGACAAAATTGACAAAGACGCCAAATAAGACAATAATGAAGACAAAGACGAAACGAAAACATTCCCCGTTACAGTAATTAGCAAATAGCTGAAAAGAACGCCACGTTCTTATTCGAGTATGTAAATGCATGTTGCCAGGCGACAACCCGGTCAGTTATTGTTTAAACCAAAATGGCTGAAGGTGAGTTTATGTCACTCTATCCGTCTTTCTCGGGTCTCGAGATAGTTTGGAGATCGAGAGTTTTGCGTTCATACAAAAGATATCTAGCGATGATCTGACATCGAGATGTTGTCAGAAACATGCGTTTCGTATGGTTTTAGAAATAATAGTTGTGGCCATCGTAATGCCCATTAGTGTTTGACTGCGAGAGTTTATAAAAGTTGGTATTCCATCCTTATTCCTTCAGCCATTTCGCTCTTGCAACCGCTTTGTCTCTACCCCACAAAATGTCCGACACAATACTTAAGGTCAAATGGGTTCAAATTTTTTTTTATCCTCGACACCAAAAAGTCCTCCGGTCTGGATAGCATTCCAGCAATTGCTCTAAAAAAATGCGCTTCAGAACTTGCACCCATATTAAGTCGTCTTTTCCAAATCTGCAGTGAAAAGAATATCTTCCCAGGCAGCTAACTGGAAGACTGCTCGTATTCCAGCTGACCCGAAAAAGGCTTCAAGTCCCTTCCATCCTATTATAGACCTATTTCTCTTCTCTCTGTTGTCTGCGAAGTTAGTGGGAAAGTCATCAACTTGATAATTCTAAAATATCTAGAAAAACACAAACTCATCCTCGACAGACACTATGGATTTCGTCGCCAAATATCCACAGCTGATCTCCTTACCTTTGTTACACACACTTGGAACAAGTCTCTCGATTTCATAGCGAATAACAGATTGTTGCAATTGATATTTCCAAGATCTTTGAGTATGGCATGGCGCACTCCTCAGCAAACTACCTTCTTACGGTCTTCCTTCCAAGCTATGTACCTGGATTGGTAGCTTTCTCCCTAATCGGCGCATATCTGTTGTGGTGGACGATCACTCATCTAACTTCCATTCTATCAATGCTGGCGTAGTCCAAGGTTCACTCCTGGCACTAAACCCTATTTCTGCTTCACATTAGTGGCCTGCTCTCTTCAACTACCAATCCCATCCCCAGTTACGCTGACGATGCTACTCTTCACTCCAACATTAATTTTTCCAGGCAAGTTGTGAATCAAGTGCTGAATAATAGACGCAGATCTATGCACCTATTCCCTATCACGCAAAAAATCCGGCAACACTTATCCCATCCACATGAATGGCCAAGCCCTACAAAATAAAGAAACGTTCGATCTTGTTGACATCGATTTTGAACATGATCTTAGCTGGTACAAAAACATTACTTCAATCGCCACATTAGCAGCTCAAAAGCTTGGTTTTTTCTTTCGAGCCAGAAAATACTTCTCCCCTTTCAACTTACATACTCTGTATATTTCCAACCACTGGTGATCAATACATGGCCATATAAAAAATAGCGAGAAACGTCAGTTACAGAAAAAGACTTAAGACCTAACCTAGAGTACTGTTCCCATATCTGAGGAGCAGCATTTCCTTCGACACTTAACATCCTTGATTCTACCCAAAAGAGAGCCATTCGACTCATCAATGACCCAGTCCTCTAAAGAAAGCTCCCTAATCTCGCCGCGCTATTAAGGACACAAAATTAAGCCTTTGGATTCATCGGATTTCTCAAGGAAGCAGACGACGCCACGTGAAACGACGTTGCAACTTTCACTGTAAATTTCGTCACCATGCGGTAATAAATTACTACAAATTTATTATTACGAAAAATAATTCTATATTGGTATATTTTATTAATCATTAGTCATATGGCCTGTGGTAATTATGATTGTTGATTAACCTACAGTAATTGCGTTATTTTAGTGGCCTATCAATCTGCAAATATTCTACATAACTGAAAGCCTGGCCACAGACAAATCGCAAGACGTAAGCTGATGAGGGACCATATTGTTTGGCGATTTATAAATAACTCGGAAATCCCTGTGTGCTCTAAGTGTAAATTACGGTATCTATTTGATTCGACATCAATGAGGTTTGACAAACAACGCTGACAAAACAACACGTAGCTCCTTACGCACACGCGTGCTTTAGCTAATGGGCTGCCCTCCCGCGAAAAAGCAGATGAAATCCGTTGCGTTCTCTTTAAATTCAATTAGAACAGTACAATACAATCTCCAAATTGAACAAGTTCAATTCTTAGCGGGTATTCATTGCTCTCCTTCTACGGGTCCATCCTTGGACACGTTTCGCCGTATCATGGCTCCTCTTCAACGCCAGGCCAGAATCCACAGAAGGAAAGAAATGCATCTGATTTGATTTTCAACCCATACACAAAGCATAGCTGCTGCCATCTACCTTAGGCCCCCAGAGGCCACAGAAAAATAGATAAAATCACCTGCAAAGACAATCGTCATAATTACAAGAATAATAGCTTATAACTTGACTCTGTATCACTAATACAATTTCCAAAACTGAACAAGTTCAATTTTTGAGGGATATCCAATTGCTTTCCCACCACGAGTCCATGGACGCTTTGCGCCGTGTCAAAGCTTAAACGACAAGGCTAGGATTCGCAAAAGGAAAACAAACTAAAACGTATTTAACACTGTAAATAGGTTTTATTACCCTATTAAAAATTATCAAACACCTCAGGATTATTTTTAATATCGTAAAGCGCATATATCATATCCTGATTTAAGATGTTAGTATTATAATTAATTTTGAAATTTAGTTTTAGTGAAACAGTGTATTCTATCCGACACCGGAAGTTTTTTAATTTTTTTTTAGCTGAGTATCCACTTTAAGCCTAAGACTGGAGGTGTTTAATAGAAGTGGAATACAGTACTAATACACGACTTGAAGAACTGTATGACCGAATGACAGGGCAAGGTATAAGCTAGCGAAGAAATGCATGGTATGATCAGTGACATAACATACAGCCCCGCAGCGCAGGGATGGGGCAGCCTTTTGAGTACTCTGTGAAAATATTTTTAAATGGGTGTTTAATCACGGACAACCGACAAACATTTCAGCAAGTGAAGGAAATGGCTCTTCCCGAGTCACTAGTCGGAATAGATTCAGGTTAAAGATTGTTTTTAGCAGGAATAATGTTTCATACAAATTATTTAATTTGTTTCAATATTAGATACAAGTTTTTTGAAGTCATCTTACCATAGCTGTCGCTACACTGATCGCCTTAATTTCCTTTCCCAATTATAAAGAAAAATTTAATGTTATAACGAGCGCTCCAGTTTAAAAATATATAAAATATTTAAAAACAACAACAAAATTGTTTCAATCTTCACTAAATTTTTATTCATAAACATGGCAATTGTTTCGACACTACAGGGAAATAGTTAACGGTTAACGCATACAGGTAATCTCCAGTTATGCTAAAAAGGTTTGTCAAACCTAGAAGAGATCAAATATTGCGAAAATTATACCCATTAAAATTAGTACCATATTTTCCTTATGGCAATAAACTTCCATAAAGAACACTATGGCAATGTCGCATAAAGAAGTAAAAATACTCTTCTTTTTTAATTTGATTTATTTTGGTTGCTAAGCCATTTGAACTCGCACGGTATCCACAAACCATAATACGTATTGCTTTATATTGTAGCACGTCTACTTTAAAAAGATAATTTACAGATTAATACTAATTATTGATTAATTAATTCATTAAATAACACAAATCTTGATTTGGTTACCTACATATTTATGCACAGTACATCAGGCCCCTTAGTCTACTAATTTGTCTTCACAAAAACACCACAGAGGACCTTACTAAGCCACAGCTGAAACACAACACTAAGAACATAAAGGACTTTTCTTATTGTGTTATTTTAAATATTGGTAGTAAATTATTTTGGAAACCATAACTTATTTAAAATACGTACGATAATCCTTTCCGTCCTTTTTTCGTTTACAACTTTCTAGTCCAAAACTTTTCGTATGCTACGCAAAGCCAGAGCTGATAGTAATTATTTCCAACCCAAGTGCGAACCGTGCACGTTCATTATCATGTAAATTACAGTCCGGACCCGAAAACATTTCCAAAAACACCAGTTACCTTTAAGGTTTCGGCAATTCTTAAATAAACACCTTAAAATACCAGTAAGTTTTAAAATGGATTAACAGCTCCTTACCGCAGGTCATATTGAAAGAAAAAAATTAAGAAATTCTCTTAAGACCAGTGACGTAACCAGGAATACGCTCGAGGGGGGGGGGGGGGGAGTTTGACAACAAAGACAAAAACTTTTATTTCATTTTTCTGTCTTGAATAGAAAGTCTGCATATTCTTTAGGCCTTTGGGGGGAGGAGTAACTCTAAAACAAACCCGTGGCTGCGCCACTACCTAATACTATTATATTATGTCTCCCTAAAGACACTGTGCTTTTTTCATTTATCATAAAGCAGTTTCCATTTCTGTTGCTATTTGGGTTTTGACCTGAAAATCAAAAAAATATACAGAAATATTAAGAGAATTGATTGAGAAAACAGTAAATGCAAAATACTGTAAAACCTAAAAAGGATATTAAAGCGTGGGTATCAAAGAACTACTAACCATAATTCATCGAATGACGATGGCAACAATACTACACGCACGATGATTTTTGAGTTTTACTATTACTTCTGTTGTGGACCATCCATCATTATACTTAAATATACCCCGGACCCCGAAAATACGTTCAAATTAAAATTAAATTCTAAGATTAAAAAATGCTACAAAAGTTACACAAAATATAAACATTCCCATTTAGTACTAAAACCATTAACAATAAATTTTTCGGCTGTATCGTCAGGTTCTTGTCGCATTTTTCGAATAAAATATATACACAATGTACTGTCTTGTTGGATGGTTAGGCCCTTCGGGATATTCCTCTCGATACATACGCCCAGCTTCTGCTGCGTTCTTGTTGCACTGTCCATACATAATTAAAATAGCAACTTGCTCGCTTTTTGTAAACATAATTTTAATTAGTAGGTTTTAATTATTGACGAAAAAGCTTAAAAAATGTTATTACTGAATAAAGACTCTTAAGAAGTAACTAGCTTGAGATGTCTTTACTTGTTTTTTTCCAGGTAATCGTTGTAAATTTTTCGATACCTACGATATGGTCTACGACCTATAATACTCACATAGACAAACTGGAGCACTTTCAGAGGAGGTTTCGAAAGTACCTAGCATTTAAAGTTGATGGCCATTACCCAGCAAGGGGTTTCAATCATCCAGTTCTACTAAACCGCTTTGATATGAGCTCTCTGGAAAATCATCAAGCATACTTTTCAAGTTTATTAAACTACTAAATAACTCTATTAACTGGTCTTAATTACTTCAACAAATTATACGTTCCACGATACCATGCATGTAAAAACTATAATAGCATTGGTGATGGTACAGATATTTTTGGTGACACCTTTACTAAATTTTAAAAAAAGTAGCACACCTTTCTTTGGCTGCGGGTAATTAATTAACAGATTGGTTACTCCAAATTTTTATATTGTAATATTGTATAAATCTAGAGATTGTTATATTGTTGTATTTTTAGTGTTATATAATCAGGTAATATTTTCCATTTTCTTTACTTTTAGCCTTAGTTTTAACTAATATTTATGACACCCTATATTATATTATTAATGATATAAGCATTATTTATACTGGCTTAAACTTTCTGCTAAGAAAAAGTTAAAAATCAAAACGAAAAACCCTAATTGAACACAACTACATAGTATTTTCAAAAGTATAACCAAAATTCTTTCATTACAGCATTTGTTAAAAAAACACATTATTCTGTTTCACGCAGCACGTTCAGAAACTTGTTATTCGTCCTTTTGTTAAGAAAATTATCGTAACTCACCGACTTTTTTGAAAAGATCCCCTAAATGAGATTCTCTAAAGTCGATATGCACCTACAAACGTTACCATAATACGTAAATATTATTAGCGTTAAAAATTTAATTTAGTTTTCAACCCTATTAGGCTAATTTAAGAAATGCTATAATCAAAGCACAAACTAGATAAAATTGAGCAAAATATTAGTTAACAACGGATCGATGAAGACCATTTTCTAGGCAGTGAAAAGAAATTACATTATTATTTAAAACTAAATTCTAAAGAACAAAATATTGATAACATTCATTGTATGATTTTTATGCTGTTGTTGAAGGCTAAGTGGACTGTAAAAACTGAAATATGTCGCACGGCGCTTGATGAGATGACATTCGGAATGCTTCTTTTCGATCTCTCTTGGTCACTTCCTGTCTTAGTGTCTTGAGGAAGTAGCTGGCGCTGATTTGGCGCAAAAATTTAAAAGATAACGCGTGTTTGTATTGTGGCCTATGTAGTAGAGTAGTGATGTAAGGATACGTATCCAAAAATCCGTTGGATCCGAATATTAAAAGAATCCGGATTATCCGGAACCGGCCGAGAACTTGAATACGGATTCGGAATCAAAATAAATTCGCATCGCCTGGTTACTAATGCAAAGTGCAAAGAGAAAACGGAATCGGAATCGAGTGTAAGCGAACAACACGGTCTGCGATTTGGCATGTTTGATATTGTGCTTTCTCTTTCTAATGACATTTCCTAAAAAAAGATGGCATAGTTATCGGGGTAACGGGTATCATATGAGATGAGACCCATTGGTTAAACTAGTCCCGCCTCACCCGAACCGAATTCAAACGAGAACGGCGCGATGCGGTGCCTTCTTATCCCTAAACTTCGACTTCGACTGGTATGATACCGATACCGCATCGACCTACCTAGCCGTGTATCCGGATAGAAAATGTTTTAGTCTGTTGCATGCATACGTATACATGATCTGTAACCGCTTTCGCGCGGGTCAAGAAATGGATTCGTATTCGGATAATGGATACGGATATTAGCTGATTCCGATTCCGTATGATTCGGATATCTAATGAATACGGATATTTACAACACTATAGTAGAGTACTTTAAAATAAACAAAAACCAGACAGTTTATAAATTGGCGGATGCGCCAGAAAACTACTCTTATGCAACAATTATTACTATTTGTAGTTTTTTAGGTTGCCTATCTTTTGTTACGTAAAGGGTAATAACTTATTTAGGCAAGGATCAATGACATACCTATAATGTCGTTGTGTTGTTTAATAAATAAATAACTTTTTAGTTTTTGAGT
Source organism: Philopedon plagiatum (assembly GCA_963971165.1). Classification (NCBI taxonomy): domain Eukaryota; kingdom Metazoa; phylum Arthropoda; class Insecta; order Coleoptera; family Curculionidae; genus Philopedon; species Philopedon plagiatum. The sequence continues at coordinate 98,467,600 of OZ020192.1, read as the reverse complement.
ATTAATAGTAAAGAAATACCTTGGATTCTTTTAAGTATTTTGTTTTAATTAGTTACATAGTGGAATATTTTTTACGTTGGCTATATTTTCCTACTGTTTTGTTAGTGTTTATTTGTTTAGATTTCCCTCTAAAAGTAACAAAAACATTAGTTTTTGTTTTTAATAGGGCGGAGAGTGATAAAAAAGGGTGGAATATTTGTGTTTAACTTTTGTCAGTTTTAATTATTAGTTGAGTGCTCTTTTTTTCATTAATGGCTGTACAGTGTTGTTACTGATAAAAACTGCTTAAAAATTAAGGACGATATAAATAAACCTGTTAATAAAAGCTAAATCTTCTGTTAAATATGATTAAAAATAGGCAAAAAAAGTACATGCTTAAGTGTTAGGATTTTTTTTTGTTTAAAGCTAATTTTGAACTAAAATTTTTGTATAGGTACTCTTTTTCCCCAAAAAATTTCAGGTCGGCGTTGAACAAAATTTTACTCTTGGGTTAAACAGCTGTTCTCTGGATTCTTTTGTGTTGTAGTATTTTAACTTTTTGAAATTGAATGTTTGAAAAGAGTTAGTATGATTTCTTACTTTATAGATAACAAAAATATTATTATTTCAAACATGGAAATATTGTAGAGAGACTTGGCAACGCCACAACAAGTATTGACGTCAAAACAAAAGTTTTTTTCTGTAATTGACGGTTCTCGCTGTTTTTTATATGGCCATGTATTTTTTTGAGGGACTCTATCTACCTTTTTTTTTTATCATGAAGCGCCATTTATAAATATTTTTATTAGTCTGAATTCATACCAGCATTTACCGATTTTAATATATGCAGTGAATTTAATAACACCCTGAATATATAATAACAGTATCTACCATATGTAGGTACCAGTCTAGAATTTTATGTTTTTCCTTCTACGATAAAACTAATAAAGTTATAACAGTATTTTCATTATAAAATTAATGTAACATAATATGGTCAGGATTATGTTGTACATAATTGGCTTCGTTATTTTTTACTTTTTAATAATAAGCATTCGTATTCTAAGCAAAAAATTACAAAACAATTTACGATATATTGCTATACTAAATGAAAACATAAAAAAGCTTAAAACATGCTTTTAATAAAAATGGTCCCAAAAGAACAGCATACTTTTTTAAGCTATTTTAAGTATATATTTTTACATTGAATTGATGTAGCCTTTACTTGATGAAGATCCATTATTAAAATATTTAAAAATAACAATAAAATTGTTTCAATCTTGACTAAATTTTTATTCATAAACATGGCAATTGTTTCGACACACAGTGTCTTCGTCGGATGGTTGGTATAAACTGGTGTTTAAAACTGACAAAAGTTAAACACAAATATTCCACCCTTTTTTATCACTCTCCGCCCTATTAAAAACAAAAACTAATGTTTTTGTTACTTTTAGAGGGAAATCTAAACAAATAAACACTAACAAAACAGTAGGAAAATATAGCCAACGTAAAAAATATTCCACTATGTAACTAATTAAAACAAAATACTTAAAAGAATCCAAGGTATTTCTTTACTATTGATACTCAAAAACTAAAAAGTTATTTATTTATTAAACAACACAACGACATTATAGGTATGTCATTGATCCTTGCCTAAATAAGTTATTACCCTTTACGTAACAAAAGATAGGCAACCTAAAAAACTACAAATAGTAATAATTGTTGCATAAGAGTAGTTTTCTGGCGCATCCGCCAATTTATAAACTGTCTGGTTTTTGTTTATTTTAAAGTACTCTACTACATAGGCCACAATACAAACACGCGTTATCTTTTAAATTTTTGCGCCAAATCAGCGCCAGCTACTTCCTCAAGACACTAAGACAGGAAGTGACCAAGAGAGATCGAAAAGAAGCATTCCGAATGTCATCTCATCAAGCGCCGTGCGACATATTTCAGTTTTTACAGTCCACTTAGCCTTCAACAACAGCATAAAAATCATACAATGAATGTTATCAATATTTTGTTCTTTAGAATTTAGTTTTAAATAATAATGTAATTTCTTTTCACTGCCTAGAAAATGGTCTTCATCGATCCGTTGTTAACTAATATTTTGCTCAATTTTATCTAGTTTGTGCTTTGATTATAGCATTTCTTAAATTAGCCTAATAGGGTTGAAAGCTAAATTAAATTTTTAACGCTAATAATATTTACGTATTATGGTAACGTTTGTAGGTGCATATCGACTTTAGAGAATCTCATTTAGGGGATCTTTTCAAAAAAGTCGGTGAGTTACGATAATTTTCTTAACAAAAGGATGAATAACAAGTTTCTGAACGTGCTGCGTGAAACAGAATAATGTGTTTTTTTAACAAATGCTGTAATGAAAGAATTTTGGTTATACTTTTGAAAATACTATGTAGTTGTGTTCAATTAGGGTTTTTCGTTTTGATTTTTAACTTTTTCTTAGCAGAAAGTTTAAGCCAGTATAAATAATGCTTATATCATTAATAATATAATATAGGGTGTCATAAATATTAGTTAAAACTAAGGCTAAAAGTAAAGAAAATGGAAAATATTACCTGATTATATAACACTAAAAATACAACAATATAACAATCTCTAGATTTATACAATATTACAATATAAAAATTTGGAGTAACCAATCTGTTAATTAATTACCCGCAGCCAAAGAAAGGTGTGCTACTTTTTTTAAAATTTAGTAAAGGTGTCACCAAAAATATCTGTACCATCACCAATGCTATTATAGTTTTTACATGCATGGTATCGTGGAACGTATAAGTTAATTTGTTGAAGTAATTAAGACCAGTTAATAGAGTTATTTAGTAGTTTAATAAACTTGAAAAGTATGCTTGATGATTTTCCAGAGAGCTCATATCAAAGCGGTTTAGTAGAACTGGATGATTGAAACCCCTTGCTGGGTAATGGCCATCAACTTTAAATGCTAGGTACTTTCGAAACCTCCTCTGAAAGTGCTCCAGTTTGTCTATGTGAGTATTATAGGTCGTAGACCATATCGTAGGTATCGAAAAATTTACAACGATTACCTGGAAAAAAACAAGTAAAGACATCTCAAGCTAGTTACTTCTTAAGAGTCTTTATTCAGTAATAACATTTTTTAAGCTTTTTCGTCAATAATTAAAACCTACTAATTAAAATTATGTTTACAAAAAGCGAGCAAGTTGCTATTTTAATTATGTATGGACAGTGCAACAAGAACGCAGCAGAAGCTGGGCGTATGTATCGAGAGGAATATCCCGAAGGGCCTAACCATCCAACAAGACAGTACATTGTGTATATATTTTATTCGAAAAATGCGACAAGAACCTGACGATACAGCCGAAAAATTTATTGTTAATGGTTTTAGTACTAAATGGGAATGTTTATATTTTGTGTAACTTTTGTAGCATTTTTTAATCTTAGAATTTAATTTTAATTTGAACGTATTTTCGGGGTCCGGGGTATATTTAAGTATAATGATGGATGGTCCACAACAGAAGTAATAGTAAAACTCAAAAATCATCGTGCGTGTAGTATTGTTGCCATCGTCATTCGATGAATTATGGTTAGTAGTTCTTTGATACCCACGCTTTAATATCCTTTTTAGGTTTTACAGTATTTTGCATTTACTGTTTTCTCAATCAATTCTCTTAATATTTCTGTATATTTTTTTGATTTTCAGGTCAAAACCCAAATAGCAACAGAAATGGAAACTGCTTTATGATAAATGAAAAAAGCACAGTGTCTTTAGGGAGACATAATATAATAGTATTAGGTAGTGGCGCAGCCACGGGTTTGTTTTAGAGTTACTCCTCCCCCCAAAGGCCTAAAGAATATGCAGACTTTCTATTCAAGACAGAAAAATGAAATAAAAGTTTTTGTCTTTGTTGTCAAACTCCCCCCCCCCCCCCCTCGAGCGTATTCCTGGTTACGTCACTGGTCTTAAGAGAATTTCTTAATTTTTTTCTTTCAATATGACCTGCGGTAAGGAGCTGTTAATCCATTTTAAAACTTACTGGTATTTTAAGGTGTTTATTTAAGAATTGCCGAAACCTTAAAGGTAACTGGTGTTTTTGGAAATGTTTTCGGGTCCGGACTGTAATTTACATGATAATGAACGTGCACGGTTCGCACTTGGGTTGGAAATAATTACTATCAGCTCTGGCTTTGCGTAGCATACGAAAAGTTTTGGACTAGAAAGTTGTAAACGAAAAAAGGACGGAAAGGATTATCGTACGTATTTTAAATAAGTTATGGTTTCCAAAATAATTTACTACCAATATTTAAAATAACACAATAAGAAAAGTCCTTTATGTTCTTAGTGTTGTGTTTCAGCTGTGGCTTAGTAAGGTCCTCTGTGGTGTTTTTGTGAAGACAAATTAGTAGACTAAGGGGCCTGATGTACTGTGCATAAATATGTAGGTAACCAAATCAAGATTTGTGTTATTTAATGAATTAATTAATCAATAATTAGTATTAATCTGTAAATTATCTTTTTAAAGTAGACGTGCTACAATATAAAGCAATACGTATTATGGTTTGTGGATACCGTGCGAGTTCAAATGGCTTAGCAACCAAAATAAATCAAATTAAAAAAAGAAGAGTATTTTTACTTCTTTATGCGACATTGCCATAGTGTTCTTTATGGAAGTTTATTGCCATAAGGAAAATATGGTACTAATTTTAATGGGTATAATTTTCGCAATATTTGATCTCTTCTAGGTTTGACAAACCTTTTTAGCATAACTGGAGATTACCTGTATGCGTTAACCGTTAACTCTTTCCCTGTAGTTTTGTTCACCATTCCTCTATAAACATTTTTTATACTGCTTATACTTGTAGTCACAACCGTCTCTGTAAGTAAAGATGTTTGTACTTGTATTACATTAACATAAAATAGTTTTCTATTAAGACTATTATAATGTTAATAAAATGTATACAATAATTTTAAGTCCGGGCCTGACTGCTTTCTCCTGCGCAAGGTAAAATGCCGGCTCCACACACTGGGACTCATGATACAAATCATGACTGGGACTCAACGTTGGCGCAAATGTTCGTCCAATGTGTGGAGCGGCAAACGCAAAACCCGAGCAAAACAGTGTTTGAGCTAACGTTGTGTGGGTTTTTGACGCCACATCAAAGGAATTGGCACTAATATAATCAGGGCCGGATTGACAGATTTTTTTTTACCGAGCTGAGGTCAGACCGGCCTCTTGTCGGAGCGGCCTCCTTGGGACTCTTGGGAGGCACAGAGGCGTACCGCTGGGGGGGGGGGGGGGGGGGGTACCCCCCCATTGATCTCTTATAGTAGTTATTATAAACATTATACAGCACGGTAGTATATACATATTTATATAAAAACAATGGTTTTGTCTACCAAACCCCCCCCCCCCAAACCCCTTTGGTCCGCCCCTGGGGAGGCAAATGCAATACAAACGGATTAAAGACATTTAACATTTACATTTAAAATTAACGGAGTAAATATTTTGTTAACCATAAATATATTATGATATGATTTATAAACAAAACAGATATACAAAACAGGAAACCCAAAAATAAAAGAATACTCTGTTAGCCTTAAACAACAAAAATAAAATGTGATTGTGAAAAAAAAGTCGTAGTTAATAACTAAGAAGCTTTCTTATTGTGCTACTTTTTTCGACTATAAAATCACATCTTGCGCTTGAGCTTTACTTAAAAAACACGATTTTGACGCACAACGAATTGTCAAATGCGGAACAATGTTCTGCGTTCTACCTACAGTTCCGACTTGTAAATTTATATCCTAATATTCGAACATAAAATTTCTTTTTTTTCAAAAATCTCTTTAACAAATATTTAGGTTTTCAGTGACGCGGGTAATTTAAGGCCAGTGCGGATATTTTCAACACTTGAAGTGGGGAAAGTTGGATGATTGCATTGGCAGCACTGAACGCGATAGCGTCGCACAGTGTAACGTTTTTGATAGTTCGTGGGCATAGGGCAAAACAGCGACTATCGAATTTTAATTTGTTTCGTCTCTAGATTATTCGTAAAATGTATCACCGTAAAGTACTTCCTTTTTAAGCAGAAGTTTGACTTTTCTGAGAGCAATAAACATAATGCGAAAATAAGTCTAACTTAAAAAAATTCATAATATGTGTTCTATAAAAAATGTGCAAGCAATTTTTGTTGTAGCTATAGTATGCTAACTACTCTTGATATTTTAAGATTTTCGTGGAAATATTTGTAAAGTTTACTTACATATGGAATTTTGAAGAATTGTGGTCCTAGTCGAAGAAAAAACAAAGTTTGGTGTGATTTAAAAAAAAATGCCTAAATATGCCTAAGTTGTCGCATACATTAGAGTAGAGGATTACACAACGTATACATTAGAAATATCCAAAAATTTCATCCGACTTTGTCCGATTATTGAAAAAAAAAATTTCTTTAGTATTGTCGCACATGCAGGAATTCCAAGTTGCTTTTTAATGCCGCTTTTGAAGATATTCCAGGTATGTTATATTAAATTTTCTAAGAAGTTACAAGTACCTAATTTAACTTTTAGTAAGAAAAGTGGCTAGAATAAAATTAAATAAAATATTCATGAATCTAAGTACCTACCTACATAGTTTTAAAAATACGTTATTACACCCAGTTTTAAATTGTTATTTTATTAAACATTATATTATTCTAAGAAGTAGCTAATAAGTTAACTCATTAAGTACGCTTTGTAATTTCATTTTCAATTTATTTCTTCATGTTCTTAAAATCTTCACAAATTTTTTGCATGCGTCAAAGGATTTGCTAATGTTTAAAATAGCATAACAAGTAACAACCTAAAAATATTACAATAAAAAATGCTAAAATCACAAAAGAGAACTTACATACGACATAATATATTCTGACTTTCACAATAATTTATTTTTATTTTTTATTCACGGGACACTGACTCATTGATGCCACAAACACTGTGGGGTTACTTAATTAAGGATGCCACTAAGGTTGAAAACAAAGTAATAAAAGAGCAAAGAAAAAAGAAAATACAAAATGATTTTCGAAATGAACTTGGGATACTAACAGACGTTGTAAAACATAGTGAGGGCACTACAAATGACGGCAATACTGCTGGAACTTTTTTCCGACAATACGAAAAATCAACAGCAATCACTGGATTCAACAGAAATTTAATTAACACATTTGCTGTAATTCTTTAAGCGCTTTCTTCCATAAGACAGATAAGTATTGCAAGACTGTATATGCCACTATATAGTTGGTGCTATATGCCATCCAGAATTCACATGTTATTAATACATGGGGCAGGAATTTGCGAAAACATTTCTTCTATTCCTATTGGACATTTATCTCAAGAGCCATCAGAAGCTAGAAATAAAGAGTTTCGTAAATTCCGAGAACATTACGAGCGAAAGCGATGACGGAGCGAGAATATTGAGGACATACTGCACAACTTGTTAATTTCTTCAAATCGCCTTATTTCCTTTATTATGACGAAATATACGGCAAAAAAAATTATCTGTTCTTAGAAACCGAAACACTTTTTAAAGAAACTAACATTGAAGAAGGCAATTTCTAATGGATTAGTCTCCAGCTCAGATTGTGAAAATTAGGTTAATTAATGTTTTTTATATATAATTATTATTTAAGTCTACTACGAGTAAACCGAAAACAGTATTTTTTTATTTATTTTGTCGTAAAATAATTATATTGTTTGAGCGACCGGTACCTAGTAAGGTACTACGTAGGTATAGATTTAGTATGTAAATTTAAAATAATTAAAGGAATTTAAAAATTTATGTCATTTTCCTCTTTTACATGGAATGCCCCTACAGTAATAACGTACTCCAATATATGTTTTTATATGCCACAATTTTTGCAAAACAGCGAAGCAAAGTTCCAATGTCCATGAATTTTCGATTTTGTTACACCGTGCATCGGTCTAGACAGTAATCACCTATCGGGGATTTAGTTTTTTTCCGACAAAGTGTTGCCAACCTGTGGGGAATTTCCCCATTTCTGGGATTTCTTTAACAAAACTGGGAAGAATTTTTGTATTAACAGTTGTAACAAATTCTGAGTTTTTGTTTGTACTTTACAAATTGTAAATCAAACAATTTGAATACGTTTGAACGTTTGCTTTGCACATTCCTACCGAATAATAACAAAATATAAATTCGACACTTTTTTATTACTTTGTTTTCGACCTTAGTGGATATTGCATGTGGTGGCATCCTTAATTAAGTAACCCCACAGTGTTTGTGGCATCAATGAGTCAGTGTCCCGTGAATAAAAAATAAAAATAAATTATTGTGAAAGTCAGAATATATGTCGTATGTAAGTTCTCTTTCGTGATTTTAGCATTTTTTATTGTAATATTTTTAGGTTGTTACTTGTTATGATATTTTAAACATTAGCAAATCCTTTGACGAATGCAATAAATTTGTGAAGATTTTAAGAACATGAAGAAATAAATTGAAAATGAAATTACAAAGCGTGCTTAATGAGTTAACTTATTACCTACTTCTTAGAATAATATAATGTTTAATAAAGTAACAATTTAAAACTGGGTGTAATAACGTATTTTTAAAACTATGTAGGTAGGTACTTAGATTCATGAATACTTTATTTAATTTTATTCTAGCCACCTTTCTAAGTAAAAGTTAAATTACTTGTAACTTCTTAGAAACCTTAATATAACATACCTGGAATATCTTCAAAAGCGGCATTAAAAGCAACTTTGAATTCCTGCTTGTGCGATATTACTTAAGAAATTTTTTTTTTCAATAATCGGACAAAGCCGGATGAGATTTTTGGATATTTCTAATGTGAGTTGTGTAATTCTCTACTCTAATGTATGCGACAACTGAGGCATATTTAAGAATTTTTTTAAAAATCACACCAAACTTTGTTTTTTCTTCGACTAGGACCACAATTCTTCAAAATTCCGTATGAAAGTAAACTTTAAAAATATTTCCGCGAAAATCTGAAAATATCAAGAGTAGTTAGCATACTATAGCTACAACAACAATTGCTTTCACATTTTTTATAGAACACATATTATGATTTTTTTTAAGTTAGACTTATTTTCGCATTATTTTTATTGCTCTCAGAAAAGTCAAATTTCTGCTTAAGAAGGAAGTACTTTACGGTGATACATTTTACGAATAATCTAGAGACAAAACAAATTAAAATTCGATAGTCGCTGTTTTGCCCTATGCTAACGAACCATCAAAAATGTTACACTGTGCGACGCTATCGCGTTCAGTGCTGCCAATGCAATAATCCCCACTTCAAGTGTTGAAAATACCCGCACTAGCCTTAAATTACCCGCGTCACTGAAAACCCTAAATATTTATTAAAGAGATTTTTGAAAAAAAAAAGAAATTTTATGTTCGAATATTATGATATAAATTTAGAAGTCGGAACTGTAGGTAGAACGCAGAACATTGTTCCGCATTTGACAATTCGTTGTGCGTCAAAATCGTGTTTTTAAGTAAAGCTCAAGCACAAGATGTGATTTTATAGCTGAAAAAAGTAGCACAATAAGAAAGCTTCTTAGTTATTATTAACTATGATTTTCTTTCACAATCACATTTTATTTTTGTTGTTTAAGGCTAACAGAGTATTCTTTTATTTTTGGGTTTCCTGTTTTGTATATCTGTTTTGTTTGTAAATCATATCATAATATATTTATGGTAAACAAAATATTTACTCTTTTAATTTTAAATTTAAATGTTAAATACCTTTAATCCATTTGTATTTTATTTGCCTCCCAAGAGTCCCAAGGAGGCCGGTCTGACCTCAGCTCGGTAAAAAAATCTGTCAATCGGGCCCGGCACATACCCACATAGCGGATGTCCCCAAAAAGTTTTTATTTTAATTTTATTTTTACACGTGAGTTAAATAATATTGAAAAATATAATATTTAATATAAAAAATAAATAAGTTGAAATTAATATATAAATAATAATTTATATCGTTTTCAAGGTATTTTCTTTTTATGTTTGGGGTTGGGAAATGCTATGATCCGAAGTGGGATAAAGTCTGAGTGCCCAGGCCTTCGGCCTCACCGGCCTCTTTGGGCCGGCGGCCCACCGAGATTTTCTCGGTCGCTCGCCTGTCCCAATCCGGGCCTGGTGTAATTAGTAGTAATTACGTTCCATGGGCCATCGGGGCAAACAGGACATGCCCGGTCTACAATCCGCAGGGCTTGCCGTATTTCGGATTTCGGGCCGGACACGGCTTTCGGCAATGCGGTTTCTGTCCGCTTTTGGAGCAGCCACCTTATGCTTACTGGGAAGGGAATAGTCCACGGCGTATGACATATTTTATTTAAAAGAAGTTCAAAATTGATAAAAAAAAAACATACATAAGAAATACACTGTGAGCAAATCTTCCCCAAAACCAAAATCTTTCTCGTTGATTTTTTACTTTTACGTAAAAGAAGGGAACAATCCGCGACTTATGACATATTTTTTATTTTAAGAAAATTGAAGGGGCTCAAAATTGATAAAAAGTGCAAAAATACACTGTAAACTGTAAACTCCAAAACAAAAATCTTTCTTGCTGGTTCTTTAATTTTACATGAAAGAAGGGAACAATCTGCGGCTTATGACATGTTTTTTATTTCCTTAAAGCAATTTAGAGGGGCCACAAGGGCAAAAAGCTATCAAAAACCTCTGAGCTTACCTTAAAGATATCTTTAAGATGTCCTAGAATATAGTTTTCCTCGTGGCTGCCTCAAACATAACTAAAAGCAGGTTTTCTCCAAAACTAAATATTTTGTCGCAGTTTTCTCGCATTTACATATAAGGAGGTAACAGTCTGCGGAGTGCGACATATTTTTTATCTAAAAAAGAATTAAAGGGAGGTCAAAATTGATAAAAATACATAAAAATACACTCTATGCAGGTCTTCTCCAAAACCAAAATCTTTCTCTAGCTAGTTTTTTACTTTTACATCAAAGAAGGGAACAGTCCGCGGCTCATGACATTTTTTATTTTTTAAAACAAGTTAGAGGGGCCATAAGGGCAAAAAACAATAAAAAAACCTATATTTATCTTAAAGATATCTTTAAGATGTCCCAGTATGTAGTTTTCCTCGAGGCTGCCTCAAACAGAACTAATAGCAGGTCTTCTCGTGTATTTTTTATGTATTTTTATCAATTTTGATCCCCTTGAATTTTTTTAAATAAAAAATATTTCATAGGCCGCGGATTGTTCCCTTCTTTTACGTAAAAGTAAAAAACCAGCTAGAGAGATTTTAGTTTTGGGGAAAACCTGCTCACAGTGTATTTTTATGTAGTATTTTTATCATTATATTTTAATTTTTTTTAAATAAAAAATATGTCATAAGAAGCCGCCGACTATTCCCTTCTTTCATGTAAAAGTGAAAAAACTGTGAAAAATGTTTAGTTTTGGAGAAGACCTGCTTTAACCCGGGATCGGTCGCGTCGTTAGAAAAAATCTAAGAATTTTAGTTTTTTACTCATAAAATAGAACCCGTTGACTTAAAATCTTTCCCTCTCCAGAGGTGCCTGGCCAGGACAATATGTTAGCTCAGGGCAGGTTATCATTTGAGATTTTTGTTTTTTTTTTTAAATTTTATACTTACGTAATGTTCAGGTTGTCAATTTATATAAATAAACTTTATAATACTTTAAAATTTGTTTTATAATAATCGTAAACACTAAGTGATGATTTATTTCTGTTTCTGTTGGATAAAATCTAACACCCGACCAATATCACGTTATGAGAAGGTACGCGACGGATTCCGGGTTAAGTTCTGTTTGAGGCAGCCTCGAAGGAAACTATATGCTGAGACATCTTAAAGATATCTTTAAAATATCTAAGGCTTTTTATTGTTTTTTGACCTTGTGGCCTTTCTAAATTGTTTTAAAGAAATAAAAAATATGTCGTAAGCTGCGGATTGTTCCTTTCTTTCATATAAAACTAAAAAACTAGCGAGCAAGATTTTTGTTTTGGGGAAAACATGCTTAGAGTCATTTTTTATGTTTTTTAATCAATTTTCCCCCCTTAACGTTTTTTAAATAAAAAATAAGTATGTCATACGCCGCGGGCTGTTCCCTTCTCTCATGCAAAACTGAAAAAACTGCAACAAAATGTTTAATTTTGAAGAATACCTGCTTTTAGTTCTATTTGAAGCAACCTCGAAGAAACTGTAAATTGGGACATCTTTAAGGCAACCTTTAAGACTTTTTATTGATTTTTACCCTTGTGGTTCCTCTAAATTATTTTAAAGAAACAAAAATTACGTCATAAGCCGCAGATTGTTTCCTTCTTTCATGTGAAACTAAAAAACCAGTGTGAAAGATTTTGGCTTTCTAGAAACCCTGCTTAGAGCGCATTTTTAATGTATTGTTATCAGTTTTGAGCACCTTGAATTGTTTTTTAAATATAAAATATGGCATAATTTACGGATTGTGCCCTTCTTTCACATAAAAAGGAAAACCAGCGAGAAAGATTTTGGTTTTGGAGAACGGCTCACAGTGTATTTTTATGTATTTTTATCAAGTTTGAAGTCCCTTTCAATTAAAAAAAATATGTCAACCGCCGCGTATTGTTTTCTTCTTTCATATATAAATGAAAAAACTGCTACAAAATGTTTAGTTTGGAGAAGACCTGCTGTTATTTTCAATTTGAGGCTGCCTCGGAAAAAACTGCGCACATGGACATCTTAAAGATATCTTTAAGGTGACCTTACAGGCTTTTGGTCATTTTTTGCCATTTTGGTCCCTCTAAATTATTTTGAAGAAATAAAAAAATGTCGGAAGCCTCAGATTGGTCCCTTCTTTCATGTAAAAGTAAAAAATCAGCGCGAAAGAATTTGGTTTTAGAGAAAATCTGCTTACAATTTATTTTTTATGTATTTTTATCAATTTTTAACCCACATTTAATTTTTTTAAATAAAAAATACGTCATAAGTCGCGGGCTGTTCCCTTCTTTCATGTAAAAATGAAGAAACTGCGACAAAATGTTTAGTTTTGTAGAGGACCTGCTTTTAGTTTCTGTTTACGGCAGCCTCGAGGCAAACTTTACCTACATAAAGTATAAACAAAATACAAAAGGCCGATCGAACGTTTATGTCTTAAAATGTTTAAACATAACCTCAATATGTAACATACTCTTTTGTTCTATTCTTTTAATCCTCAGTCATTGGTCCTATTATAGTGTTTTAACTATTTATCAGCCACTCATGTGTTAAAACTTGCTAACAGTCAAATATAATAACAGAAACCTGCCAATGGACGTAAAGTTGACCGCCCCATTTACTTTGTCTAATACTCGCAAGTGGTTTTTTCTCCTCATTGTGCTATTTTTTTACGAAATTTTAAACCTATTTCATGAAAATGAAGGTAAGGATGCAATATGCACCGAGCTCCTTCAAAGGAGGTGTAAAAAGTGCCTGGACGAAAGCCGGTTGGCTTTAACGTATGGAGCCGGCTTAGACTTACAATGTGTACCGTTCTCAAACCTGGTTATCCACTCGGTATAATGCGGTAAACCAACCTGGTTCCTGAAAGAATCGGTTTTACTACGGGACGCAGATCGGTCGTTTCTGTTAGATTTATGTTTATCTTTACGGATATCGACTCAACCTAAAAACATACATCTCCTCCTGCTTCCAACATTTTAAAACAGATGATTTTTAACATTTGTGGAAAAATACATTTAAATTTAAACAAAACAGCAAAACATAAACAACAAAATAACATAACAAACCGGAAAACCAACGGAGAAACATCGGTTTCTTCGGTGACATTAATGACAGATTAACTTTTCAGGTTACCGATACTTACAGGACACAAAACCGTAACCCAACTTGACAACGGTACACGCCCTTAATCGATCACTGTTCCGACAACGCTGGGGGAGTTTGAGTTGATGCGCTGAGTATTCGGGGCAAGCTCGATGCGTTTTTTAACTCCGAGCACGTCCTGTTGCGTTCGAAATGGGACAGAGTACATTCTCCGAGCGTGTCCGGTTTTGTCGGAATCAATCTATGGAGCGTTGCGAGTGTGCACATATACGTATTACTACTATATAGCGAACGACGAAAAAATGTTCAAGCAAAGACGTAGCCTTTGGAAACAATTGCTAACCACTCATCACGTGACTACTGAACATACCCTGGGGGTTTTTTGCAGCGAACGACGAAAAAAAGATGTAGCGTTCGGAAACAATTGCTAACCAGTCACATGACGTATTGAACATCCCTCCTAAACAACCACGTGATTTGCCCGGTATCTCTAATTTTGAAAGGTAAAAGCTCACATTTAAAACTGCTGTCAGGACTGACAGTGACAGTTCCCTCAAGTGCTGTTACATCACGTTGTACAAAACAAAAGAAAAGAAGATTGTATCTTTGCTTCAAATTTTAACAACTGTTAGATTGGGTGCTAACAATATAGTAGTAATACGTATATGAGTGTGCAGCAAACATAACCTAGTTTTCATTGTTTTGGGGTAAAACAAAATGTTAAAAGAGTAATTATAAACAATCATCGTAATTTTATGATCTGTTGTAGTCAGTTATAAAAAAAGTTTAATGTCATGATAAAAAGTCTATGTAAATTTAGAAAGGATTTATTGAACGTAAAATTTTATGTAGAAACAGTTTTGGAAAAATTTGGTATGGAAAATCGAGCGTCAACGCAAACTCGCCCCCAAATAGAGAAAGGTTGACTATTGCAGGTCAGGCCATGAAGCAAAAGAGAAGAAGAGTATGGTTAAGTTTTGATTTTGATGTTTTGATTAGTTAAACTATTTTGTTTTTGTATTAAAAAATTTTGAGCTCCAACAACTCAAACAACCGAAATGATAGGAACCTATTACTTTGTTATTGTTGGGCACAAAGATAAGCCACTTTTTGAAATGGAATTCACTAATATGAAGGATCCAAAGGTTTTTTTTTATTTAATTTAATACCGTTTCTCCCCAAATATGTATTTAAAAGTTCACATTCCGTAAACAAATTAGATCTAGTACGGGCTACTCCTATATTACTGTCTTTTTTTAAAAAACATTTGGTTTATTTAGGTTATAACTCTTTAAAGTCACCATTCAGCTTCGGGTGGATTACTTTAATATTTCTTTTAGAAAGAAGACCACAGACACTTGAACCAGTTTATAGCCCATTCGGCATTGGATCTTATTGATGAACATAAATGGAAAACCCATAATATGTACTTGAAATCGGTGGACAAATTTAACCAGTGGTTTGTTTCTGCTTTTGTTACAGCAAGTTTGATACGATTTGTAATTGTTCATGACAATAGAAATGATGATGGTATAAAGAACTTTTTCAATGAAATATATGAAGCATATATTAAGCATTCAATGAACCCATTTTATGAAGAGAATACTCCAATCAAAAGTGCAGCTTTTGAGAAAAAAGCTCAGCTGTATGGTAAAAAATATCTTTCTACTTGAAAGGGATATCTACATACAATTGAGTATTATCTTTTAATGTTATATATTGATTTAAGTTTTATTATTTATTAAAGTTGTTTATATAGCCAGGGCATTGTCAATTGAAGCTACCTACATTACTGAAATCCATAACCCTTAACATTTTTTATAATACTAAAATTTTATATAGTAACTTGGACGCATCATAGAAACAGTAGCTTACTTGAATGTCAAGTGAAAGAAATTACTACCAGGAGTTCTAAATACAACAGAGTTACATTTTTCACTTTTTAAAGTAATTTATGTCAGATAAAATTCAGATCATAAACCATTCTTAATGGTACCTACCAGGCGCGGCCCGTGAAATTTTAAAGTTGTATATCTCTGTTGCTGCTTATGGGACCCATGCCAAATTTAGGTTTTTTAATAGTGAGCCCACTAGGAATGTTTTGGTAAAGAAAAAAAATATTTTGTGATTTGCGAAAAAAAGTTGAATTTTTGAATTGACCCACCTGGGCAAAAAATTAACACGCTTAGCTATTTTATTTATTACTTTTTCTAAACAAATTTTACATCATTTTATCGACAATTCTTAAATTTTAAGAGAAAAAAATGTGTTAGTAGAAAGTTATAGTCATTTGAATTTTTTCAACCGAAAAATAATTTAAATTTTCGGTTGCAAAAAATACAAATGACTATAACTTTCTACTAACACATTTTTTTTTCTTAAAATTTAAAAATTGTCGACAAAATGATCTAAAATTCGTTTAGAAAAAATAATAAATAACATACCTAAGCGTATTAATTTTTTACCCAGGTGGGTCAATTCAAAAATTCAACTTTTTTTCGCAAATTGCAATTTTTTTTTTCTTTACCAAAACATTCCTAGTAGGCTCACTATTAAAAAATCTAAACTTGGCATGGGTCCCATAAGTAGCAATAGAGATATACAACTTTAAAATTTCACGGGCCGCGCCTGGTACCTACATGCCATGATATCTTGCTAGGCTAAGACCTCACCCTCACCTCATAACATTCATGGCTCGTACCATAATGATCATCATTATGATCCTTATAATATAAATAACTAAAATATAAAAGTCACCTTATAACAGTTAGGTATTTATTTATAACAAATAATATAACAATTTTTGTATAATTTTGTAAAAATATAAAACTAATTTAATAACACTATATAAAAAAGAAAAAGTATATAATATGAATGTATATATAACCCGAGATATAACCAGTAGGCTGCTATTTGAACACATCTTGTCATTAATTGTTAATCACTGGATTGGAAAGTACCTCCTTGATTGTCACTGAAGTGCCTGTCCCTAAATCCTTTGATGTTGAAATGTGATGAGTGCAAATTTGCTCAAGCAAGAAAGGAAGCATAATCATGTAAATTTATTCCCAAATTGCCTATATTTCTCTTTTTAAGGTACTTACAGTACAGGATATGGCACAAATTATTACAGGCCCTCTTTTCATATTATTTATTGACTAGGTTGTATTTAAGAGGTTGCGTACTGAGGAGGAGTTTTATACTCGTTCATAAGATAATTTGAGTAGTCTAAAACTGGAGAATTAAATCTTGTTTGTTCTTGAGTTAAACTTAAAATTTTTCTACTAGTTACATCTATACTATGTGATATTTCTTTTAGGTTCTGCAGAGCTTCTGAATAGGACAACTCGGATGTTACTCTTTGGGGCTTAATTTTTGAAGTATCGCATTGTTTTTTTCTAAGTAACTGATTATAATATTCCTTTAATTCAGAATATGGTAGAAATAAAAGGTCATGTTGTGCAAGTAGATTGCTTAATTTCATAAAAGAGACTTTAGTAGACCAAATGCTTTTAAGAATATTTTTCTCCAATTCTCTTTGTAAAAAGTAAGTGTGTCCGTTGGCATCTTGTTTATCAGAAAAGCATCCAAATTTCAACTGTTTATGTTCCGTTTGGCTTTCCAATACTTCTCTGACACAACGTCCTATTTTAAGCCTTGTGAAATTCATGCTAGCAATACTTTCTAATAGGACATTTGTAAACTGATATCGAGTCCCGTCTACGTTGTTTTCCAAGCTCCTAATTTCCTCTTCTAATACATTTAGACAATTAAAGTCCACACACTCTTTCATAGTACTTGAGCACAAAGTCTACAAGACCTTTTTATTATTTTAAGAACTTAGTTGGAACGAGAAATTATAGGTTAGAAAATGTGGAAGTGGATATCGATTACCAAACGGACCAATCTGAGCTTTTGAGTAGGTCAGGGTTGACTTTTACCGTTGTTTCTGAATAAGCGAAACTACGAATCTGCGACCGGTCGATATTGACATAGACGGTTTCAGATGGCTTTCGTTAAGGTAGCGGTTGACAGATAAACAATGGACTAAACTTCATTTGTCAACCAAACTGGTGACAAATGAAGTTTTATTCATTACTTAACTGTGACAATAATGTGTCCTCAGGTTTAAGTGACATGGGGTTTGTTTCTGCAGCAGTTTCAAATCAATCAGAGCCAATGAGATTGTCCGGTTTCGATCAGCAAACTCTTTTCCTTGAAAATGATTGGCTCTGACTCAGGGCTCGAAATGGATTTATTCAGTAAAACGGGTTAATACAATTTTTCACGAACCGGAACGGCGGTTCGGTGCGCTCCGGTTCATTTCGAGCCCTGCTTTGACTAGTTTCAAACTGCTGCAGAAACAAACCTATGAGTACTATCATCGTTTTCGCCCGGCTAGTGATCATGGTCACGGTTGACAGTTAAATAATGGATTAAACTTCATTTGTTAACCAATTGGTTGACAAATGAAGTTTAATCCATTACGGTGACCATGACCACTAGCCGGCCGAAAACGATGCATGCCGTGACTGCAGTATGTCTCTACCGGATCTGAATACATAATAAAATAAAGAACTGCATCTTTCGGATGCTGCGTTCTATAACGTGAGCTTTTTATCTAAGTAACATCCCACGTAGACTTCAAGCCTAAGTACTAACGTACCGTGAGCGTCTGAAGAGAAGGGAAATGAAGTCTATTGACACGGAATTTAAAGGATTGGAGGTTGGGAAGGGAAAACATCTGCAGGCAATTTGTTCCATAATCTGGAGACCTTAGGTATGAACGAGCAAAAGACGTGGTCTGCTCTAGGCTTTTGTAGCTGGACAGTAAAGGGATGCATATGTGACGCTCCTCTCGTTGTTCTGTCAGGACCAGTCAAAGGCGGAATAATACCGGCTAGTTCTTCAGAGCAAAATCCGTGGAGATAGCGGTAGAAAAGGGATAAATCCCCAACAGCGCGGCGATGAGCGAGAGAAAGGGGTTTTCTTGTGAGGACTGGGTCATTGATGAGTTGAATGGCTCTCTTTTGGATAGAATCAAGGATGTTAAGTGTCGAAGGTGATGCCGCTCCCCATATGTGGGAGCAGGTTAGGTCTTATTTGGGAAACATAGAGAGTGTATGACTTGGAAGGGGGAAGCATTTTCTGACACAAAAGAGGAACACAAGCTTTTTAGCAGCCGATGTGGCTACTGAAGTAATGTGTTTGTGCCAGCTGAAATCATGTTCGAAAGCGACGCCAACAAGATCGAACGTTTCATTGTTTTGTAGGGCTTGGCCATTCATGTGGATGGGGTAAGCGTTGCCAGATTTTTTCGTAACAGGGGGCAAGAGGCGTTGAACGACTGAACAAGGTTCTTGGCACCCCAGTCTAAGATTAATTGAAGATCTTGGAAAATGAATAGGTGCGTAGATCTGTGTCTATTATCCAACTCTTGATTCGAGACTTGTCTGGAAAAATGAATATTGGAGTGAAGAGTACTATTGTCAGCATAACTGTGGATGGGATTGGTAGTTGAAAAGAGCAGGTCATTTATGTGAAGAAGAGATAAGGTTGGTGCCAGGACTGAACCTTGGGGACGCCGGCATTGATAGGATGGAAGTCAGATAAGTGACCGTCAACCACGATAGATATGCGCCGATTAGAGAGGAAGCTACCGATCCAGGTAGTTTGGTAGGAAGACCGTAAGAAGGTAGTTTGTTGAGTAGTGCTGCATGCTAAACTTGGTCAAAGACCTTGGAAATATCAAGAGCAACAATCTGAGACTCGCCATGAAATTCGAGAGACTATTGTTCCAGTTATGTGTGACAACGCTAAGGAGATCAGCTGTGGATCTTTGGTGACGAAATCCGTTCAAAGATTCCCTTGTCATAAGAGATCTGAAAAATCCGGGTTAAGATGGGTGCAAGTTCCGGAGCGCATTTCTTTAGAACAATTGCTGGTATGCCATCCAGACAGGAGGACTTTTTGGTGTCAAGGGATAGGATAATTTTTTGAACTTGTTTGACCTTAAGTATTATGTCGGGTATTTTGTGGGGTACAGACGTAGCGGTTGGAAGAGTGAAATTGGGGGGAGGAATTAGGGTGAAAATAGTTCAGCTTTCCCTTTAGAGGTGGAGATAATTTCGTTGTCAGAGGTCAGGGGAGGAATAGTGCTTCTACAGAAGTTTTGACTAATGTTTTTGGCAAATGACCAGAAAGATTTTCTCCCGTTGGGACAGGATAGCACTTCATCTTTTATGCGGTTGTTAAAAGCATTTTTGGACTCTAAGATGGTTTGGTTGTATTGATTTCTGGCCTCGGTGAAAATTTGACTATTTTAGGGTATATAGGATTGTGGAAAACCTTCAATACCTGCTGGAATGATGTCTGTGCTATGAGAGCAAATTTCGGAGGGATCGGGATAGGAAAAACAGATAGGGTTCCAAGGGAAAGGGGAGAAGAAGTTTCGAAGACCATTCCAGTCGACAGAATTGTAGTGCCAGATCGTGCGTTCTGGCATGATTTCAACGAACTTGGGATTATGGAACAAGAGATGGTAATGAGGCCATGATCTGAACGATCAAGGGGAGCGCATGCAGATGTTAAGCATGGCTCAGGATGGGTGGTAAGAAAAAGATCTAGTGGATTTGGATCATCTTCGCTCTGATCAAATTGGTGAGCGAGTTGCTGATTAAGAAGTTTTCTGCCGCTCTGCCCTCTGGGTCAGTTTTTGTGGATCCTAGCCATTCCTTGCTATGAACATTGAAGTTGCCTAGGACGATAACTTCAGCGGAGGGAATTCAGAGATAAGATGGTCAATTTTTGCCGAGAGAAAGTCAAAGAACTCATTGTAGGAGTTGTCTGATGGGGAGCGGTAGATGCAGCAAATAAATTTAGTGTCATATTTCTGGGTAAATTTTAGCCAGAGAATATCGGGCTTGGTCGGGCTTGCCTGATTCCAGGTTCGGGAGTCTGATTCAAAAAAGACTGCTTCGAACGTAGGCACATACCCCACCTTGAAGACGAAAAGATGGCAGACGTTTATTGTCTGGAAACAGGAGATGATTGGTTGAGGATTTGGGACTGATTTGGGATTCGGTCAGAAAATGGTGGGGTTTGCATGATTCGAGGTAGTGGTACAGAGCCCAAATTGGAATTAAACCAACAGATGTTGTCAAATTGTCAAAGGTTACTGTTACTATACTCTTGGAATTCTTCCATGGTGGGCCCACCCTGAGCACCCCTGGCCCGGAGATCCGAATGGAGGGGTAGTTTACCTCCGGGATGTTTTACCCTTGGGAGCGCCATCATATCATTTTCACTTTTTTTATGAGGTGGATAGTTAGAAGAGAGTAGGATTAGAAGTGACAGAGAAAGAAGAGAGAAGAGAAAGAATGGCAGTCTGAAGAGGAATTCACATGACGTGACAATAATGTGTCCCGGCCATTACTCTTATTACACTTGTCAGTTTTAAAACTTGGTCGTCAGACCGGTTTAGCATTGAAGAAGTCGCCTGTTTCTATAAGCATTTTTGACCGTGGCGTCTAGCTACAGTTTTGGGTTTGGCCTATTCGTCTTACAAAAAAGTAAACAGCCCAAACGTGGATTGATCAAACGAAGTTTAAACATTGCAAATGCAGATAAGAGCTTGTTTTATGTAATTTTGAAATGTGCTGCCGGAGTGCGAAACTCGATTCGATCATCGAGATCTATCGCTCTCTTTGGCTAACTACTCGACGATTGATTCATGTTTCGTACGCTGGCCCGTAGATATTGTTTTAATAATTAGAATTTAAGATTTTTCGTTTCGGTGAAGCCAGTTTCAAAAAGTCCCGTTTTTTCGCACCCCAGGGTAAAAACCAGGATCCACAAAATGTCCCAGATATTTAGTGACAGAATCCAAGGGCTCTAATGTGAACACCCTATGAAACTTCAATGAACTGTCAACTTAGGGCATGTACCGTTGTCAACTTCGGTTACGGTTTTGTGTCCCGTAAGTATCGGTAATCTGAAAAGTTGACAGATTGGAAACGCAATATCTGTCATTAATGTCACCGAAGAAACCGAGCGGTTAACCAGGTTTGACAACGGTACACAGCCTTAAAAATAATTTATTTACCTAAGACGTTTTCAGATGGCTTTGGTCATGGTTGCGGTTGACATTTAAACAATGGGTTAATAAAGGGATTCTTTGGCGAGATAAACGGTTATATGTAAATGACCGCTGCGGTCTTTTAATAATGACGTCATAATCAAGCGGTTTTTTAAAATCGCCAAAATGACACGGTTTTTTCATTTGTTTATAAAACCATCTGTCAAGTTTTATTTCTCATTTATTGGTTTTGTTTTTTGTTTTATTGTACTAGACTGACTAGTGTTTACTGACTGCAATGTATTAATATAATTACTAGCAGCACAAGGCACAATTATTAACTCAAAAAAAAAACATGCAAAACAAATTGAAGTTATATAATAATTATAAAATAACAAAACGTGTCATTTTATTTATTAATAATTAATTTGACTGTTTACTTACCGTTTAGCAACTCCATGACAGTAGCCAAACCTGTTACCAGCTTTATGCGCCCGCAGACTTTTTTCTCAGGTGGGGCAAAATAAAAAATATATATATTTTTAAAGATTTTATTACTAATAATTAAAAAGGATGACAATCTCACAATCTCAGGGGGGGCCCTGGCCCCTCCCTAAGGGCGCCCATCCCTGCCTCTAAAGTTGACCGAGTATTCATACTGTTCACTTTCTCTGTCTCTCTAATGGATTGTTAGCTTCTCTTTCTGAAGCACTTTGCTAGTACTGTTCATTTTCCATTTTTGTGGATGCATTTTTGGCACAGGCACAGACACAGGACACAGGACTCCACAAGTCGTTTTTTTAGGCGATGTACGTTGAAAAATGGCGAATTTGGCTCTTAATGTCAAATTTAACCGGTGATGGCTTTTTATCAACAACTTGCACCTTGTTGAATAAATTAAAAGACCGTTTTTAAAACGATGACGTCAGCAATGGCGTCATTTGAAAGACCGCTTGTCGCGAAAACGGACCGGTATCAGATACCGCTTCAAAATCTAAAACCGTTTATCTCGCCAAAAAATCCCTTAAGAAGTCTAAGGCTGTGTACCGTTGTCAAACCTGGTTAACCGCTCGGTTTCTTCGGTGACATTAATGACAGATATTGCGTTTCCAATCTGCCAACTTTTCAGATTACCGATACTTACGGGACACAAAACCGTAACCGAAGTTGACAACGGTACACGCCCTAAACTAATTTTCAGATGGCTTTGGTCATGGTTGGGGTTGACATTTAAACAATGGGTTACACTTCGGCTGTGTACCGTTGTCAAACCTGGTTAACCGCATCGGTTTCTTCGGTGACATTAATGACAGATATTGCGTTTCCAATCTGTCAACTTTTCAGATTACCGATACTTACGGGACACAAAACCGTAACCGAAGTTGACAACGGTACACGCCCTTCATTTGTCAACCGATTGGTTGACAAATGATGTTTAACCCATTGTTTAAATGTCAACCGCAACCATGACCAAAGCCATCTGAAAACGTCTTAAGAAAGTTACTATATAGTTGGTTACTAGATTACTGATTACTGATTACTTCAAGCACGAGGGACATGGCCTCAATTTTAAGGTCTTCAAAGTTTGTGCGTTACATCGCCGGTTTTGCAAAAAATGTAGTAGTTAACACTCCAAGAGAATTTGATGGGAGTCTTGTAAATACTGCCTCTGTGCAATGTTATTGCGGAGCACTACCACGGTACGTTTTGAAGCTATTTGTTTGAGTAGGTTAAAAAAACTGACTACATTTTTTACCGCTGTATATTACGCAATAGTAAAGGCACCTTATAAATGATTTTTTATTTAAGGTCTTTGGCCACTCAGACTTCGGTACAACATGACCAAAACTTGGAAAGAAGGTTACGAACATTAGATCAGGATGTAAGAAGATCTGGACGAATATCACGTAGGGACATTGAAGATGTTCTTGAAGAAATTCGAAATGCTCGATCAGCGACAAGTTCACAATCACTTTTAGTTATTCGATGTTGTGGGAGCTTAGTTCCTGAAGAACTACCAGAAGTTAGAACTAAATTGGTTCAAGAAATATGGAACACATTAAACAAATTAAATGTCCCTATGGATGTATCACATTACAATGCTTTACTGAGAGTTTATTTAGAGAATGAACATCCTTTTTCACCTACAGACTTCCTGAGTACCATGGAAAGTAAAGGTATAGAGCCAAATAGAGTTACATACCAAAGATTAATATCAAGATATTGTCAGGATGGAGATATAGAAGGGGCTACAAAAATTTTAGAATACATGAGAGAAAAACAGATGCCCGTCAATGAAAATGTTTTTAATGCACTTATTTTTGGCCACTCTCAGGCTGGGTAAGTAAAAACCATGAGTTAAGTAAGGTATATACTTAATTTGAAACACAATTAGATGAACGATTTTGTTTAGGAATATGCTGCTGTAGGTATGAAGTAGATAGGCAATGTGTGTAAAATTTTATTTCAATTTATTTTCTTAATGACATACTAAGGGACATTAAAATGCAAAAATTGAAGTATGGATATAGTGTGTCATGCTCTTTAGGGGCATACCAAGGGGTAATCACAGTCTAAAATTTGTACATTAAAATGCCCTTTTTCAAAAAAATACTTTTTAATACCCAGGAGTATATTAAAGTGGTTTTTGATACCTCCAAAGTACCCTTCAAATACCTAGAAATTCAGCCAAATCAACAATTTTCCCAATAAATACCCACAACACCCGTAAATTCCCCAAAAGGTGTACCTGCTTAAAATACCTCTTTTTCTTATGAAGCTGAAGCTAGCGGCTAGTGACCCCAGCAATCTTAAACGTGCCAAGTACCTATATGATATTCATTTTGAAGCATATACTTCTTAAAAGATTATTAAATACTTATATGTTTATTAAAATAATTTTGTGATTTTTGGTAAATGTGCTTAAAGTGACTTCCTATGAGCACCTATGCCCCCATATGTAGGTGCAGCTCTAGGGGTAAAATAATTTTGTATATGAAAAATAGCCTTAGAAGCCAGCCCTTAACCTTTTTGGAAAAAATTGCTCTGATATCCACATTTATTAAAACCATTTCATGATTTTTGGTAAACACCCTTAAAATGCCACCCCACAGACACCTATATGGGTAAAATAATTTGTGTATGAAAAATGGCTCCAGCTGCCAGCCCTTAACCTTTTTGGGTAAAATTGATCCAAAATCCTCATTTATTAAAATAATGCAGCGATTTTCGACAAACATGGTTGAAGTGATGACTTACAAACACCTACATGGGTAAAATAATTTTTGTATAAAAAATAGCCCTAGCAACCAGCCCTTAACCTTTTTGAAAAGAAAAATGCTCTAAAATCTACATTTATTAAAATAAATAATAATATACCTAATAAAAATTAGAACAAACAAACCTTTTTACATTTATATATTAAGAAGGATCCTATGACTTACGTTAAGAAAACAATACCAAAAGTACACATCATACTTACAACTATGAGCTGACTGCTATGCCAGTGCTAAGACAAATAACTGTTTTCTAGAAATTCTAACTGGTTGTTGATGCCTGACGTTACAAAACTCTAATTGGCTCAAAAGAATTTGCATAACCTTCCAGGCGTGCTTTGAGCCAATCACAAGGATGTTTGCATCTGCAAACGCCCTAATTAGCCTCCTGATTAATCTAAGCAGCTATTTGTTTATTTACTTCTCGCCAAATCAGTGGGCGTGCGCAGTTAACAGGAAATCTCAAGTAGTTAAAATGCCCTGCAAATTCCCAGCAAATACCCCATCAGTACCCTTAAATTCCCCTGAAATACCCTTTAATTCCCAGTAATACTCAGAAAATACCCCTTTCTTTAAAAAATACCCCCAAAAAAATTCAATTCCTTTAAATTCCCTCACCTTATACAATAAAATAGCTAAGTGATTTACCCCTTGGGGCATACCCCCATATCTTAGTTATTAGAAACGTGATTTTGTTCTGGAAGATATATATGCCAGGAAAAGAAATTTTGACTACATGAAGATTAAATTTTCTTATTTAGGCTACTTTCAGACGGTACGGTTGTTTGTCGTTGTCGTGTACGGCAACGATATCGTATATAATGGTTATGCATTGTTTTAAATGCAAGCTTTCACACCACACGATTTTAATCGGAGCCGTACACGTGGAAATACAAGCACATTTTTTTTCCACGACACGATCGCTGCACGACAACGACAGAAAACCGTCCGTCTGAAAGTAGCCTAATGTTCTGATTTTAAAGAAAAGGAGGTAGCCAGATTTTTCAAAAAAGCAGGTTTGTTCTTTTGTGAGTACTTTTTTTCTTAATATAGATCTGAACCCTCAAATGTATTTTTGCAACACATTCCAGGGGAAGAATTATTTAAGAAACAAACAAATCACAGAAATACCTATAATACCTACCTTGTATAAAACCCAGGTTTTAAATGATAAACAATTTCATAAACAAAAGATAGTTACTTAACTGGTCAACTAGGAGAACTAAGTTTAAAGCTGTTCTGAACTTTGTAAATAAGGTGGTTAAATTTTATTTTGTCAATTCATTTAATTTTAACTAAATAATATGATGAAAAGTTATTCTAAAACAAATATAATCACAGAGTTTTTCTTAGATGGGTCTTTAAATTATAAATTGATTTAAATATATTTGAAAGCATACTTAATTTTTCCCACTTTTGTACTCAAACAGTTTTTAAATTATTTCAACAGTTTTGGATAGGCGTGATTTTAATTTTTACGTACCTATACTTGAAGTATAATTTTTTGTTAACATTATGAAGCCCTGATATCTTCGCCAAAAGTCGAGTTTGTTAGTATTTTTACACATTCTTTAAAGTTGAACAAAATCAGACCTAAATAAACTTTCAAAAGTCTAAGATGTGGAAGAAGTGGAATAGAAATTCATTATTTAATTTTGGGTCTTTGATGGCCAAATTGGTACATGGCTACCTTTGCACTCAAGAGATCATCTGCTCGAATCTGACTTCATCCATGGATATTTTGTGATCATCACCATAAATGCGGTGTGTATGAAGTGAAGAGTGAACGGCCTGGTGAGACCAGATGTCGTGTAGGATGAAGGCGCCATCTCACTCCCCAGTTGGTAGACAGTATAGATGACTGAAGGTTGCGTGAAGCTAGAGGTTATTATCCCCTGGTGGTGCAATCTGGGGGTCTGTAATTGAGGACCAGTACAGTGATACAATATACAATATACCTGTGACCGCCCATTAGAATAAAAAAGATTTTTTTTAAACGGGTAGTCCTACATACATATATGTCAATACACAAGGGTGGAAAGTACCCCCAGGCGTATTTTAATATCCCCCATGAATACTTAAACATCTTAACAATCATTTAAATATACAAAAAGCAAAATAGAACAATAAAATCTGCAACAAAATATAAAACAGCAAAACACATTTTGAATTTGGGGGGCCAACTTTACAGACATAAATATGAGGATGATGATATTATCCAGAGAGTATGTGGTAAAGAACAGACATAATATATTTATTTACATCTGTTTTTCCAACAACAATATGTCACAGTTAGTGCAAGGAGTGGGGGTATTAGATGAATACTTACTAACAGCATTTGCAAGGTGGGCAAAATTTGACCAGCATGTTTTCATTTAATAAGGTCTCATTATAAAGATATGCTTGGTCAAACATGGACATTTAGCAACCTCGCATGACCATGTACGAGATTTGCGCAATGCAAACGATGATAGTAACACTTGTCATCCCTGCCATATCGCTATCTTTCTTTCTCCCATTCGCGTAATTATCTTAGATGTTGGCTCGCGACGATAGAATGATTTATGAATGAATAGTTTTATCTGTTCTTTGCTACATAATCGGAGGTCCAGACCATTCGCCACAACGATCACTGTCCAATCGAAACATTTGGCTGCATTAGGTATCTCTCTGGTTACAATTCGTTATTTTTATTGTAGGTATGGTTTAAGGCTATTTTTAATTTCATATCTGCTTGGAATATTCTCGGTTGCTTTTCTTTCCCATGTTTTTGGGAAAATGTAACATTTTGTCATATTATATGAGTTTATGTTGTTGAGAATATCAATATGATTAGCTCATTATTATATTCTGTGGTAATGCTTTCCTTTCTATAGTTTACTATTCTGTGGTTAATTTGTAGTTATAGCTTTCATGTACAGATGGCGCTACTATTATAAATATCTAGGATGTGTTGAAGTTGTTGAGTTAGTCGTTTGTTTTTGGTATGTCATAAAAGTTGTAAAATTATTGTATGGTAATTATAAAACTATTTGTAACGTTATAAATAGAAGTTATAAAGTTTATCCCCTTGTTTACATTCTGCAGTCTTCCACTAAGAATGGTAGTAAGAAATACAACAGGCTAGAAGTTGTGCTAGTTTATAATATTTAACATATTATTATGTCATCCCTATATCTAAGCCCTATACTTGTCTAAGCAATAAGCATAAAGTATTTTTGGGATAATGAGGTTGTGGAAAATTAATATTTATTTTTGTTCAGGGATATGGATTCTGCCCACGGAATACTTTCTGTTATGGTTCAAGCTGGACTAGAACCAAGTGCTGACACCTTTACAACACTTTTGTGTGGATATGCCAAGAAAGGAGATATACAAAAAATTAATGAAATTTTTAATGAATGTGAAAATGGAGAAGTTTATTTGTTAGATAAAGACTATTTGGATATTATTTATTCATTGGCAACAAATGGTCATAATCAGTTTGTCCCAGAACTACTTTCAAAAGTAAAAAGAGCTATTGGATACAATCAAGATGCTATTAACCTTATTTTAAGGTTGATAAATAAAGGTTGTGAAGCATCAGCATTTGAAGTTTTAAAAACTATGCCCAGGTCAACAAAGCATGATGGTTCTTTGATGCCTGTAGGAGCATTTTTTGTTAGACAGTTAGTGAAAGCCAATAGACCAACTGATACAATACTGAACTACTGTAACCAATTTGAACAAGAAGGAATGTATGATAGAGCATTGAATTTGGCAACAGAAGTAAGCTTAGAACTTGGGAAAGAAGATCTAGCCTACACACTTTTAGAACAGCTTAAGCAGAAAGGTTCTGAGATCAGACAACATTTCTTTTGGCCATTGATTGTATCTAAGGCCAATGACCCTACTGGAAAGGACATTATAAAGGTCTTACAAAAAATGCAAAGCTTTGACATTACGCCAAGTAATGAAACTCTAAGAGAATGGGTACTTCCCAATCTTAAAGGAAAGAGCAGTGAAATTTTGGCGTTGTTACGTGACGCCAATATATCTGTAGGAGCCTCGGCCTGTGGACTAGTAGCAACCTTACTACAAAAACATGAAATTGTTGAAGCTGCGACCATCGCTTCTAGTGTAAAAGCGTATTATAATCCTGAATTAGTCCGTAGACCACTGACAAATGCACTCTATTCAACTGAAAATATTGACGCCTATGTAACCATTGTCCGCAGTATATATGATAACCTCAACAGAAGAGCTTTGCTCAGTGAGAACGCTGGTAATCCTGATAACGCCGAAATTTTGGGACAGATAATTCTTGAGCTGTCTTCAAATCAAAAAGGTTTCTTCAAAGTTATTCCAAAAGTTTTGGAAAGAATAGTGGAGCATGGTCTCAGTATTTCCACCACCTGTGCTGAAAAAATTGAAAGCAAGCTAGGCGAGAAAATGACAGAAGAAATATCAGACTTATTGGCTAAACTGACTTCTGGTGAGCTCATACCTGTGCCACAAGCTAACAAGCCAAGCTATGTGCCATTTAATCAGATGAATATTCCACAGTTGGAAAGGCTTATTAAAAATTTGTCTTCTAAAAATCAGAACACTTCTGGATTGAAACGTCAATTGTTAACTTTATACTACAGGTAAGTTAATATATCTAATTCGTTATAATTATTTAGCACAATATTTTTTATTAACAGAGGTAGAGATGTGAGTCGCGAATATTCCCAAACAAAGAATGCTAATTTTCGCGAAAATATGGAAAACTTTGCTTCAATCTTCGCGAGAATATTCGCAAAATCTTAACCCCTGAATTGGCTATCGCTAAGACCGGTCTGATTTGACAGTCAAGGTTTTAAGCTGATAAGTGTAAGAATATGACTAAGTTTTCTACTATGAATTATTTCTGAGTCTTTTTGCAACGTTACATAGAAATAAGTAAGCAATTAAAGTATGTAAAATACAATAATGAGACTCGATTCGTTTTAGCAACAAGTTCCAAAGTAAAAATCATTTGAAAATTGTTAAGTTTGATAAAAGACTCGATCCATTAACGGCGATTAACGCTTGCTTTATTTTATTGGTTATTACATTTAAGTCAAAGACACTATGGGCAAGTTACGTAAGATAAAAAAAAGTCCTCAAAAATGTCGTGGAATCAATCACGCGTGTCTTCAATTATTACTCTTAAAAGGTAACATAGGTAAAAGGTATAGGGCGAATGAAAAATTGAACTGCCAAGTTCTGAAGTTTTTATTTTTAAGAAAATTAAATATGGTAATCACAGGCGAACAGAAAGCTTTTATGATCGAAAGTTACTTTAGAAATGGTAGAAGGGTTGATGGCCAGTGGGTTTGTTCAACACGGGACCCTAGGATTTTCAAACAGAACCTCCACACATGGTCATGGATTTCGACCAGTTTCGCCAAGTTTTGACTAGATCTGTGGCTTTGTTTAGAGAAACAGAAAATGTGAATAGAAAGAAGGAAGGCAGTGGGAGACCCAAAGTCCGCCCTGCACAAAAAGTGGAAGAATTGAGGCAAATTGTTAATGAACACCCAAAAAGTAAATGTATCTTATGGAACCTGCAATACAATCCTGAAATGTGACCTGAATATGCACGCTTATCGTCCAAGCTCAGTCCAAGAATTGTTACCAAACGACAAGCCGCAGCGAATGCAATTTTCAAAGTGACATGTGGGTAATTTGCATAATAATGAAAAAGAACTTGAAAAAAACCTTTTTACTGACGACGCATGGTTTTACCTCTCTGGTTATGTAAATTCTCAACAAATGAGGTTGTGGAGTTCTGAAAATCCACATTTCTTTATAGAGAAGCCTCTGCATTCACAGAAAGTTAGCGTGTGGGATCGAAAAGAAGGTTAATTGGACCGATTTTTTTTTTTGAGGGATTCAGTTCGGCGCGATACCGTAATGAAATTTTAGAAAATTCTGTAAACGCATTAGACGATGAAGAGATGCGACAAGGCTAAAAAAAGTTGAGTGTAGTCAAATTTACTTCGAAAATGATAGTAACAAATAGTTTGTGTAATGTTTTGTTTGGGTTCCGAGTAAGTCCGGGTTTATATTTTGCTTTTTTGTGATAAATTAACGTGTCTAGTTATATTTTCAAACAGAAACGTTTGCGCATGATTGCACCATTTTTTTTTAATTACAAGATATTTATCGAGAGTTCATACTGTTTTTTGATGAACTAAAAATTAATTGTCAATTTTTTTTATGATCGAGTTCTGATCATACATTTATATCAAGACGTGTTTTGTACAATGAAACTTTAAAAGGTCCTAATAAGAAGAATATAGAAGATCAAATAAATTTGTTTAAGGATTATATCAAAAATCGTACTAACATTTATATCGTAAATAAACATTGGTATTTAACTTTGTATTTTGTAGTTTTTCTGTTTTGCAATAAAAATAGCAACCCATTAATCTATGCCAACTTTTGATGCTTGGCCCGTAACTCTTGATAATTTAAATTTTTCGGAAGAATTTTTCGAAGACCGAATCATTAGTCGTAATATGCCAGTTAGGTGGCCACCACTGCGCCAGCCACCTGCGATATGACGCCGTGCGACTTTTTTTTATGACCACACATTGAAAACTCGGTTTTCAAAACCCCTTGTGAAAATTTAGAAGACCTACTACAGGCTAGAAGTACAAATAAATTTCAGGATTTTAACAACTCTTCGCAAGTGCTCACCAATGTTTTTGATGCTGTAAGAAGAAGAATGAGAACATGTTTGCAAGTAGAAAGTGGATACGTCTCTCATTTAGTTTAAATTTATACAGCCCGATTCTCCAATGCTAGTCCGGTCTAATTTGACAATCAGAGGTTTTAAACTGACAAGTGTAAGAATAAGACAACTAAGTTTTATTCTATGAATTTATTTCTTAGCTTTTTCGCAAATTTATCCGGAAATGGACAATTTTATTACGTACTTTGAACAATAATAAACTAAATTCATTACAGCAACTCGTTCCAAGATGAAAATCATTTGGAAACCAAGTAAATCGCTGAAATATCACAATAGTTCTTAAGTTTTTAATGACAAGACAAGGACAGGACAAAAACCTGTCAAAACATAACTGATCAACTATAAGATCTTAATTTAAACCAGTACTAAATCTTAAACTTTCTTAGTGAATCTGGACGATAATGTTTAAGTTCTTTGTTTTTTGTATATGTTTTTTTTTTAAATTCTGTATTATGCAATGACAATGACGATGAGCGTGTTTCCGCATATGACTGGTGCTCACCGTTAATTTGCATGGAGAATACATCCCCACCTAATTTTTGATTGACACAATTTACTCCCGTTTTTCCTCTCGCGAAAATAAAAGCGGTAGCAAATGCCTTTTTTAAAATAAAATACTTTTACTACATGGGAATGGTACATAACTGTTTTACTTTAGCTTAGGGGCAACGGCCATTTCCTAGATTTATAATCATTTTTAACTTTTATACTATTGGCGGTATTGATATCTACCAATGCTGTATAGTCGTTTCCCCGGTGATTTAATGTTATTTCAACTAGATTAATCTCCATTACAAACAAGAAAAAATCACAAAATTTGCACAACAAAAATACATATAAATTCAATTTTCAACCGTTTGTAATCCTATCCAGTAGGATGGTGACAAAAGTGACTACCGCTTTTAGAAATAATCACGTCATTACAGCTTCCCCTATAACGCTGAGATCGCGAAAACGGTGCGGTTTCAAGTAATTGTGACCGTTTGATTACCGAGCGCACGCCGAAACACGCTGAATGACAATAATGTAATTTTCTTAAAAATAAAAACTTCAGGACTTGACAGTTTTATTTTTCATTCACCTATACCCTTTACCTATGTTACCTTTCAAAAGTAATAATTGAAGACATGCGTGACTGATTCCACGGCATACTTTGAGGACTTTTTTTATCTTACGTTACCTGTCCATAGTGTTTGTGACTTAAATGTAATAACCAATAAAATAAAGCATTTATCTTACGTTACATATGCTTAAAGGACAAAATTCAACTGCCTGACAAGATGGTTGGACTTGCGTTATTGTTCTTGCACATAAGTATTACACTTTATGTTCATTACCTTTATACATTACAGTAATACTTCTTTAAGATACAACAAAAATGAAACAAATTGCTTAAATATTAGATAGCTAATAAGTTTTTAATGACGACTGTGACAGAACTCTTTTTCGTGAATCCCGGTTTAAAATTCACGCTGTTAGCATCAACTAAATAATGTCCGAACCACAACGGTGCACCGCTGCCACGAATTCGTAAAAAATAGTTTTACAGTCTAAGTCCACACTTAGTAACATGTTATAGCAACTTCTTGCGGAAACTTTTTTATATAACTTGTTGACAAATTTTAGACGTTCTCATTAAGTATTCGGATTGCAACAGTCCATTCCAACATTTCCAACAAAAAAATGTTCTTCTCTTGTCTATACAAATCAATGGAGACAAACTTCGATGTTATTAAATACAAAAACGTTAATGTGGACGCAGCCGCAATATTTACCAAAACACTGTTGCCAACATTCTTTGAAGTTGACCGACCGGTAACAAATATCTTGTTGAAATAACAAGTAACTTGTTGCTATTTATCGAAATTTCGACAACATGTTAAATAACTTTATTGATAAGTGTTGAGTAGCAAGTGAGGACAGGCCTTCAAGGCATTGCGGCTGCTTCCACATTAACGCTTTTGTATTTAATAACATCGAAGTTTGTTACTACACACGTTGCAGCCGCTAGAATAACCTTTTCGTTGGACATGTTGGAATGGACTGTTGCCAGGTGCAATCCGAATACTTAATAAGGACGTCTGGAAGTTGTCAAGAAATTATAGAAATATGTTTTCGCAACAAGTTTCTATAACGTGTTACTGTGTGGACAGGCCTTAAATAACAAGAACTTCAGGTTTATTAAGATGCGTTCAGAATATAAGCTATTACAATAAGTAGTGTTCTGCGTTGTGTTGCGTATTTTTAAAAAGCAAAAGAAAATCATTTTCATCGATAAAATGTTTCGTTTTAAAAAAAAAAATTGTGAGCAGAGGGACTCACTGTGGTACCAGGACCGAGAATAGCAATCACAGAGAAGCGACAAAGCCGAGACGAGATTTCATAGCGCATGTGCGATGATAAGGTGGACTTCGGTCAAACTTGTGGGGTGGAACGTAATTGTCATTAGTACGTGTGTTTAGGCCGTGCCCTTAGTTATTTTCTTTTTGCGTATAAATTCTGTGTTTTGTTGTATTTTCAATGTAAAAAGTTTCATTCATGTGCGTTTCGTGGCTGTCGTTCGAAGACAGGTGGAGGTGTACTTGGTTTTCTTTCCTGGAAGATCATGATCGGTAAGTACATTTGCACCTACACTGTTTAATATTTTTCTCGTTATACCGCATCATTAGTTTGCCGAATAATTTTTCTCCGTTAGATATTGAGGATATGTGTCTGTCCAAGGTCATCAAAACTGGTACCCTAAAGATCAAAGGCGGCGACACGTTTTGTCGCTTCTCTGTGATTGCTATTCTCGAACCAGGATTTCCCAAGGCAACCGTAGCGCTTGGGCCTTGTCACTATAACTATCATCTTCGCTAAAAGTTTCATCTTTTCAAAAATGAGCATATTTTAAACGTCGCTTCTTGGTGGATTATAGTCCAAACGGCGAGTGCAGTTTACGTCCACGAGTGAGGGAAAAAACTATTGTTGAGGAAAACTAGGCATTAGATACATAAGAAATCGTTTATTTATCAAGTCTCCTTTTGTCCAATTTTGCAGTAAGTGGTCATTTTTGCGAATTTGCGATAATGTTATAGCATACAATGATTATTTTTTGTTTATTAAATAGGGCTCAATTAATACTACAAAAGAAATTGATTTGCCACCCCCTACTTTCTCCCAAACCCCCCGCAAACTACATTAAAAATTACAATAAAAAAGGGAATTTATCAAGGGGCTGCATGAAGGAAGTGAGAATGAAATAGAAAAATAAAATATAAATGAAAGAAATCAAAAAAGCAATGTCGCCTCCATAATTTTAGTTATCACAAAAATGATCATTTGTTTCAAAATTGGAGGAGAGACCAGACTTGTCATCTCTTGTTATCCCATTATGTTTAATCTTTACATTAAATTACTGGCATCTTTATACTTCAGAATTATTTATTTAGAGCAAAAGACCTTGAAAAAATGGATGCTCTTATGGAGGAGTTAAAGGACAGTCCCAATTTTGAATTCACCAGTGGAGTTTATGCTCAACTGATGGACGTGAATGTTTCCCACGGCAAACTTGATAAGGCTTTGGAACTTTTTGAAATTATTAAGAATATGGAAGGTGACGAGTTTGAGATGGACGAACCTAAAATTGTTAGACTGGCGGGACTGTTAGTGAAAAATGGAAGATTGGAGGATGGTATTAAAATTTTGGAAGGTAAGATTCACGTCCAGTTGTTCAAACAATTTAGTCGTGAATTAAACTTATTAAACACTGAAATATGACAGCACTTATATTAATGTCATTGCCAAAGACAGACGCTAATAGACATTATTTAAATTTATTTCTTGATTAAAACATTTAAGAAACCATGCTGCCAATGTTAATAAAAATTAATTGCATTTTCATTTCAGTTCACCTAAGAGATGCAGTGATATTTGACTTAACGATTTTTAATAAAATAAATTATACACAGTGGTACACAAAAATTTAAAGGAACATAATTTTTAATTTTTCCTGATAGAATTTTGAAAAAAAATTGAATAGTTGATTTTATTACTGTGTCTTCTTGTAATTTTTTCAAAATGCGATATTGCTGATAATATACTAAGAGATATCGACGTCAAACTCTACGAATATTGCAAAATATTGTTATGAAAAGTTGTTTAATATTAAAAGTTACGTTTAAGGATGAATTTCTGGCCATTTATCTCAAAAATATATCAGTACTTACTCTTCTTTTCGAGTTTCAAAATTTTGCTTTTCCCTATATGCTATTGGACTTTTAATGATTCTGATAACGATTAATTAATAATTAGACATGCGCCAACTTTTCGTAACTATTGCATTTGGATAAACTCATTTAATGAAATAACTTCACATTTGTTTGAAGCTTTTTGGGCCACCCTGTAGACACGCAACGGGACTTACCAGTCTGACTCTGATATTAGGGAATGAGACCGGTTTTACAATATAAAGCGGCTCGAAATTTTTATGATAAAATTATGTAGGCTGTGACGTCGCTGTGTGTCTAAAATGGGCTGCTTCCTGTTCTACCATAACTGAATTTCATCACTTTAATTTAATACCAACATATACATAGGGAGATATCAGTATTTTAGAGAATTATTAAATTTCTCCTAAGAAGGTGTCAAATGGTATTTTAATGAGGGTAAAGGAATATTGAAATTAAAAACAAAGAAACATGAGAGCTCTGGCTAATGAGCGGTGGCTTATGTGATCGTATGTATAACTATGCGAGTTTTTATAGGACTGTTTTTAATTTTATTTTATGTGATTAGAAATGAAGTGAATTAGGTAGTTATAAATTTTTATAGACATCGAATTGAATTAAAAACGTAAAGAAATATGCTTTTCCTTGTACTATGCATACAATGACATCAATATCGAAAAAGTTTATTCTTTTGGCTTAACATGAACTCCAAGTTCAACGTTCGGCCAAGAATAATATCCGTCATATTAAGATTTGATTTTTCTATCCTTTAGCGTTCCTTGCACATTTATTTATAACGTATAAGGTATGAGTCTATAACATAATTATTATTTAATTTATCAGTTACAATTATAGATAACGTAATTTTGGAACAATGGATCTTAATAATAAACACAGGATGGCAATTAAAAATGAATGCTGTTATCATAAAATATGTGATTTTTTATTTATCGTAATGCTTTTAAGATATCAATTTTAACACCTTATAAACTTTGACACAAGTCCAAATTACACTCTGGGTGAACTGCAAGTAAAGATTGATTTCAAATAGAAATGGACTTAAACTTTTGGTGAATTATAAGATAATACAAAATATTTTATGTGCCCACTAGATTTTAATAATATTCATAATAAGGAACAAATCTTGGTTTTGTCCCACATTTTCCACAAACACAAAATACAAAGAACATTATACTCATAATATATGTAGTTGCAGTGAAGAAAAGTTAATACTAAAAATTATAATCAAACTAAAATACCTATAATATTATTATTACAAACAACCTCATACATGCCAACTAGCAGCTGTTGTTTCTCCCTGTTGTTTTTGTTGCTACTAAGTGAGTTCAATACTTATTTGTCCACTGTGGCTTCTAATCTATTAGTGCATCTAGAAACTAAGCAATTTTCCATGAAGATAGAACGATGTCACGAGACGATTCCTATAAAATTGTCAAATTCCAAAGAAATTTTAAAAATAGTCAAAAATGTTAAAAATAAATGTAGTAGTGGACATGATGAAATATCTACTTCTTTGGTTAAATTGGATCAATCTTAAAGCCAGTGGTTTACATAATAAATAATTCAATGCAATATGGAATCTTCCCTAATCAACTGAAACTAGCTCTAGTGATTCCAATTTTTAAAAAGGGCGACAAAATTGAAAACTATCGACCCATTAATTTGCTCCCAGCATTTTAAAAGATTTTTGAATGTGTGATAAGACAGCATATTATGGAGTTTATGATAGGGTACAATCTTTTTAGTGGAATATAGCATGGATGTCTTAGGGGTAGGTCGACGCAAACAGCTGTATTTGAGTTTACTGAACGTATCTTGATGTCTTTGGATACCGGTCTGATCCCTTTGGGAGTATTTCTCGACCTCTCAAAAGCTTATTGGATAGATAAGGTGCATTCTACCGAGACCTTACCTCCATCTTTCTGTAAACTATTTCCATGGGTGCTGGTTCATTTCATCTTTCTGCGCAATCTCAGTAAGTTGCGTATTGAGATAAGGGGATAAGTATAAGAGGTTTACAGGACTCTGCCTGGAGAAATAAGGGGGTGCTGTGACCCGAATGGCACTGGGCCGAAAGTTCTTTGAACTCTGATGGCTCGAAAGAGAAATGCAATGAAATGTTACCACCCTTCGCGGAGCCCGCCTAACAGGGTTGGCCAATTAAAGTTAATTTGGCAATGACGCCTACGAATTATATTTTAGCAGATATTCTATTTGTTAGAAAGATGAAAGGGGTGGATCGTTGATACCTCGGTACGACGACGAGGAGACGAAAGAAGTTGGATATCTGTTAACCACGTTTGACTTTTTTATGCATTTGAAGGAGTATATTTTTAGAACGCTAAAGCAATAAAAGTTAAAGATAAGAGATTTTCTAACGGAACTAGGCTTTTAAGGTTTCGCCAACAAAGGTGCCAGTTTGGAATAGAAATAAATTGAGAGGGAAACATTTTCTTTAGATGTTTTCTCCGAAATGGGCTTTGTATGTAGCCGACTACTGCGTATTTAAAATAAAAGTTAAATAAACAAGAGATGCTAGCTTGAGTTTTATTGTTTGCAAGGGGTTTCATACTTTATTGATTTTTAATATTTATTAGGAATAATGACAGAAAAAGTTGGGTTTCTCCAACACTTATGTTACTTTAAATTTTAATATTTTGCTTTGTAAGCTAGGATTATATGGAATTCGAGAAATGACCCTTGAATGGGTTCGATCCTATCTTTCGAAAAGGAGTCCGAAAAAAAAGGTACAGGGGGAGACAAAGTTATGTCCGATAGAGCGGAGTTAAAATTGGGAATCCCACAGGGAAGCGTTTTGGGACCGCTTTTGTTTCTTATTTATATAAATGATGTAACCAAGTTACTTCCAGTAGAGAACAACTGTACAATTACAAATTACGCTGACGATACTTATCTTCTGATTACGGCTATCAGTTTGCCTTCCCTTAAGAGGGAGGTTGAACGAATGATGATGGGAGCAAATGAATGGTTCACAAGATAGTATTCCTGTTAATACTAGTGATCTAGAACTTACAAAAATAACCAAATTTCTAGGAATCGTCTTGGACAGTACCTTAATGTAGGACAGCCATGTAGAATATGTTCGTAAGAAATTAAATAAGGTCTGTTACGCTCTGCGCATACTATCTAAATATTTGGATTGGCAAACGTGTAGAATGGTTCACTATGCGAATTTTGAGTACAGATACAATTTATTTTATTAAAGGGGTTAGTTTACCTTTTTTTAAATTTAATACTTACATAAGCCTTAGAAGGAATCAAGAATGTATATCCGTGGGCAAAAAATCCTATTATTAATTCACAGTCTAAGTGTCAGTTCCCTAAAAAAGTTCATTAAGGAACGTCTAAGTTGTGAATTAGATGTACGATTTTATTGACCACGACTGTACATATTAAAAATATTTTTGGAAATTTTTTCTAAACTGCTTTCAAAATGTGAATTTTATGTATATTTTCCCCTCTGCGGCTTTTACAGACCTGAAACATGGTAATCCTTAGTAGAAATAAAGGATTATGGGAATTGTGCAACTGGACACAGGACATTGGTCTTAGACCCTTCTAAATCGTGACTGCTTAAAACAAAAAAGACATTAATGTCGTTATTAAAATTATAGAAATCAAAACATGAAAGAACGCTTTTAACCTTACAGTTCACAAAAATTGAATTAAATACCATACCTTTTAAAAATCCTATATTTTTTATATATGATAAACTTATTATAATTGAACGCCTAGTAACATGCATGGTCTCATTACTCAGTCACGTACTTTGAGTAAGTCCTAAAGTGTAAAGTCCAATTTACTCATAAAAGCTCAAATTTGAAGTCTAACTTTTCTTCATTTCAGAAACACCTCGAGATAAGAATGAACGAGGCTATGCGTACACTTCTCTAGTTTGGCGCTTGCTAAACTCTTTAGCAGAAGAGGGTCGTGTAGAAGATCTCGACAAAGTTTTTGACACTTTGGTCAAGAAAGATTTTATTGACGTAAGCAATGTTATTCTGGGACCTCTAGTAAAAGTTCGTATAGTTAATAACGATATTGACGCTGCTTTAGAAAAATTCGAATGGTAAGTGTATACATAGTATTTTGTGTTTGAAAGTGTTAGGAAACACATTTTTTTTCGTTGTCAGTTATTGATTTAAAATGATATGTAAGTTTTTGGGTTTCATTCGATTTTTACAGTTTTTACTTTTATTACTCGGTGTCGGAGTTTTCGATTATAATCTGAATTATAATGGCATCATCGATTCAGATTATTTAAAAAATCGGATTATCGATTATTTTTAATTTAAATTATGTCATTGCTACTTGCAACTGTCAAGTGATCAAAAGTTTTTCAGCTATTTAACATAACAGTTCTCCAAATAATAATCATTAATCATTTCGTATAGTTAAAAAGTTCAAGCATTAAATTGTTAAATCTAAGACAAGCACACAGCTTTTTCACTAAAGTTCATTTACACAGAAATATTTTTTGAAAAACGAATTGGACCCTAGCATTGAATTTGGAAAGGTAAAGAATGCCCAATAAAAGGAAGCAAAATTGGCAACCCCGCTCGGAGTTGGTTTGGCCGCCATTAGGAGACGAACGTAAATCTTTATATTCTTATGGGAGCCTCCCATCTCAGATGTCCCCCTGACAGTGTTGCCACAGCAGCTTTCACTTAGTCATTTCCATCAAAGAATAATGTACTATTTATTGCATTTAATTGATTAGGTATCTTGAAAGAGGTTCTAAAACAAGTTGTTTTCCTGCTGATTGTAAAACAAACATAAATCATAATTGAATTTTTACAGTTGAAGATTTATCTTATTTAACTTTATATTTACACAATCCTTGGATCCTTATCGTAAGATTAGTACAAATAGCGCTTGTATCTTACATACGGTAGTGGCTCAGTGTTTAAAGCTGCAGCATTACCGATCTGCCGCGTATATAGTGTAGGTTCGAGACGCCTGTTTTTGTTTTTTTTTTTAGTTATGTATCTTCAAATTTTGACAAACGTATTTTTAGATTTAATTATAAGAAAATTCTAAAGTAAAATTGCTTTTTAGATTTATTCTATACATAATTTTTGATAAAATAAGCTGAGGAAAGCAGTGAAAAAATAAAAAAATGCTTTATTTAGTGGTTTTAATACCTACATTTAAACAATTTTAATATGTACCTACTAGGGGTGTCAGTCTCGACTGGTTTTCTTAATCTCGGGATTTTCGAGATTTTGTTGTCCAATCCCCGGATCTCGGGATTAGTCCCGAAAAAAAAAATTAAAGATATTCAAATATTAAATTTTTTATTTATTAAATTACTAAAAATACTGAAAAGCACCTAAACGATTCTAAATACAAAAAATATATGTATACATTTATACTTATTTAAAAAAAAATACCGCAAAAATATTAGGGCGTCCAATGTTTCGTCTTTCAGGCTGAACGTATTTTGTTGCAGAAATCTCCTGCGAAAGAGAAACTCTCGGGTTCTATGCTTGTAGACTGAATGGTCAGTAGGAATTCAAAGGTTTGTTGAAGATTACGGACATCCGGGTCTTATTACTGGTTTGCTTTTGTAATGACTCTGAAAATTTTAGTAATGCTTTTAGCACTTTGACGTTGAATGGTTCATTCTCTTCTGCTCTCAGAATTTCTGCAATGGAAATGTCATCTTCGTCGCTGATTTCTGTTTCACTTTCGTTGTCTGTGTCTAGCCTGATTAAAAGTGTTTCCAGTTTAGACTTAATAAGGGAAATATTTGATGTTTTGAAGCAGTCATATTGTTCAGAGTTTAGAATGTCGGGATTTTTGAGATAACAGAGAATGTCAGAATAAATGGTTCTACGTTGCTTAATCCTTGTTCTCAATGACTCTTGTAGTTCCGTACTGAATGGTGTTTTAATTCTGGATAATTCCTTCAACATGAACTTTAAAGCCGCATCTGCTTTACATAATAAATCCATATCGCGACGGCATAGGGTTTCAACTGCAATTTTTATTGGTTGGAGAACTTTTACAACACCTTTAAGAACCTCACTTTCTGAATCCAAAATTGGTGTTATGTTTGGATCAATAAGATTTTTTTTTATGAAATTTTCTAATAGTGTGAAACGCTCGAGCAGGTCAAGTAAGCTGCTTCATCTTGTTTTGCAATATAATATAACTTTTAGCTCTTTCCCATGATCATTTTTGATATACCTTTGTAGTACCTATATTATTTTTAGTTAGCGATTTTCTAAATGTTCGAACTATTTGTCTAACTCTAGACACCAATACACAGGAGGTCATGATTATTGGTAATGATTACTTCCAAAAAGTCACTTTTTCCAAAGCTTCCACCTTATTCCATACCTTCAATGTCTTCTATATCGCTGTCGGTGTTACTAAAGAACATTTCGAGACTAATCCCGAAAATATTAATCGATCCCGGGATTTTCGAGTCCGGTTTATACTCCGGGATCCCGGGATTGACACCCCTAGTACCTACATATTTCTACATATATGTAATAAAATAAACAAATTTCTCGAACTAGAGATACCAGTTTAAATACTAATCTTTTAAATTTTTACTTACCATACATATTATACCTCTCTTAAAGCAGTACTTATACCGAAAGTTAGTTTAATTAAAATTAAGATTAGTAAGACGTAATGTCCTAAATTTTGAGTATGAAATGTGGGAGATGTAGATTAAATGGAATATTTTATAGATTGTCCTTAAATTCTAAAAACATGACAATAAAAATTAAAATGACAGGGTGGCCAACCGAACAGAGGTGTTTTTAGCCACTGTTGACAAAGTTGTTGTACGCATATTACTAGT
Organism: Philopedon plagiatum; assembly: GCA_963971165.1. Taxonomy (NCBI): domain Eukaryota; kingdom Metazoa; phylum Arthropoda; class Insecta; order Coleoptera; family Curculionidae; genus Philopedon; species Philopedon plagiatum. The sequence goes on along the minus strand of OZ020192.1, from coordinate 98,424,648 downwards.
TATTATAATCCACTTCATCTGTCTATTTTCTTCCAAGAAAAAACGAAATAATCGCAAATCTGACCAATCTCGTGGGGACTTACCGCAGTTTAAATAAGATTTGTTACCAGTCATAATATAATGCATCGAATAGCGCTGACAGTAAATCACATAATATACAGGTATATAAAATTAACAATGTCAAATATCAAATCCGTTCTTCACGATGGGATAGCAATATATAACAGTATTCCAGAAAATATAAAAGTTATAAATAACATCCAAAAATTTAAATTCTAATTAAAAAAACACATTGAATCATTAATTATTATTGTTCCTTTTTATTTGTTATATTTTAATATTTGTATAATCTTGGTTGATATTATGTTGATTGTATTTGTTTTGTATATTCCCTGTAATAAACTGTATAGTTGGTTGGGAATAAAGAAATAAATAAAATAAGTAATTAAAAATCAAAGCCAAATGGAGGAATTTCCCGTCGCGTCGCATCGTCGGCAGCTGTTTGGACCTAGGCATTTATTGCAAAAGAAATTTAGCAACACTGTTTGAAATTCGTGGCTGTGCTAGCATTTTAATCGCGCAGATCTTTGATCGCCAATTTAAAAAATTATATTTTTCGACTGATTGTAGACAAGCTGCGCCCTCCTGAGACCTCCTTTGGTAACTAGATGAAAATAAGCTATTGGTTGTTCTTTACCTGTCCAATTTTTAAAAATTACTCGTTTTTTTTTAAGTTTTTCACATTTTTTTATTTGTTTATAACTGCGGTCAAAATTATGTGCGACCATTATTTTTTAGATATTTTTAGCAAATAGAAATATTTTTGTGTTCAGTCTACTGCAGGTAAAAAAGAGTGAGCAACCGTTTTTAATATACATTCATTAAGTGAATTATTTCAAAAATTATTCTATATTAAGCTTAAGATTTGCACTGGAAGAAAATTCCTGTACTTTAGGAAAATACATGCTTTTGAAAATTTGTCGACAGCGCAAATTGGCCCATTATTTTATTGGTGTAAAATTTGCCAGGTTTTTTTTATTTTTTGAATAGTTTTCTCGCTTTAAATATAGAGTCATGGAATTATTTAAAAAAAAAGTTAAATCACTTTCATAAATTTTATTGCGTTCATTTCTGTTTCAAATATAAAAAATAAAATGTTCGTTTTTGATATTAGGTGCGTTAATCAGTTTAAAGCTACTCCATGGAAAAACGAATTAGCCTGTAAATTAATTCAATTGGAAGATGCAGAAAAATTACAAAAATTAACAGATTTGAGTACGGCAGTGCACGGAGAAATGAACAGTTTATACGACTTGGTGTTTGCCTTTGTTGAATGCGGAAGAATTAGACAAGCCAGAAAGATTTTGGAAACTCCCGGATTACAAAATAGACCGCAGAGAATTAATACAGCCTGTGAAAGGTAAAGCCCAATCAGATTATTGTCCTTCAGATTGCTAACCAAATTACATTGTAATCCGATTATAACCAACACTGGCTACATTAGACTTTATTTATTTTAGATTCCAACAGGAAGGACTAATCAAACCGCTGGAAGGTTTAAAAGATGCTACAAGAGACCTGAACTATATTGATCGTAGTGACATATATTATCAACTACTGTTAAGTTACATTAAACAGGACGACGCCGAAAAAAGTTTAGGACTTTGGACTCAGATGCAAGAAGAAGATTTGGCACCTACTGATCAATTTTTATTAAAACTTGGTAGTTTCTTGCAGGAAAAAGGTAAATCAGAAGTTTTTTAAAACCCAATTTTATTAACTGTCTAAATTACAATTATATATATATATATATATATATATATATATATATATATATATATATATATATATATATATATATATATATAGTTTATGGTTTGATTTGTTTCTTGGATCCTACTTGTATATATTTTTATTTGAAGGTTATTGGGTTTTGGATCCCGGGGAAAAATTATAACAGTTTTGTGGGTTCTTATTCACATATATTTGACGTTTCGGTCATATTTTTGACCTTCATCAGAAATCTTCTTAAGAGCTTCGAACGAAGCCTTCAGCGGTGCACTGGTAGATAACAATTATGTTTACAAAAGACAGTGACACGGACATAATCACAGTTAAAATCATTTAATTTATTAACAACATTTATCTAAAAACGCCACGTCAAGCACCATTTGGGTTCATTGCAGTTCCGCAATGAACCCAAATGGTGCTTGACGTGGCGTTTTTAGATAAATGTTGTTAATAAATTAAATGATTTTAACTGTGATTATGTCCGTGTCACTATCTTTTGTAAACATAATTGTTATCTACCAGTGCACCGCTGAAGGCTTCGTTCGAAGCTCTTAAGAAGATTTCTGATGAAGGTCAAAAATATGACCGAAACGTCAAATATATGTGAATAAGAACCCACGAAACTGTTATAATTTTTCCCCGGGATCCAAACCCAATAACCTTCAAATAAAATATATATATATATATATATATATATATATATATATATATATATATATATATATATATATATATATATATATATATATATATACAGGATGGCGCTTCGCGATAATAAACTAGGTATCATCCCTCAAAAAAAAATTTTAATTACTGCACACCGCTGATAATGAAACGCATGGCCATATAAAGAACAAAATAACTGAACTAGGTTATTGTGTTGCCAGGCCTCTTAACAATATTTTCTATGTAACAAGTTTGAAGAAATAATATTTTTATTACATTACCTTTAAAGAAAGAAATCCTACTAACTGTTCCAAAATTCTCAATTTCAAAAAGTTAAAATACTACTTAGGTATAACACAAATAAAACAATCCAGAGAACAGCTGTTGAAACCAACAACAGTTTATGTATTTTTCTGCCCTTCTACTATCCGAACGACTGAGCCAGTTTTAACGATCGAGGTGGTAAAATATTCGTCTTAGTCCCGCGAGTGACATAGGCTATATCAAAATTGGAAAATAAACAAGATGGCGGACGCAGCAAAATCGGAAAATTAAAAATTATTTTAAAGACTTATTAAATGAGATGTCACAATTAAGTCTGAGTCCCGCAAGTGACATAAGCTATATTAAATTAAAAATAAACAAAATGGCAGACGCAGGAAACCATATTAATAATAATAATAATAAAGATGATTATTTATGCCAATAAAACAATTAAAAATATAAATATAAAATTGATAAAAGTAAAAAGAAAAACCAAAAAAAAATGACTAGTATACTAGTTGGCATAAATAGGTAGGATTTTGATTTATAAAAAATCATTCTTCCAATCCTACCCCAACCAAATAATTTTTGATATTATTTTTGAAAGTTATATAGCTTAAGCCCTTTAGACTAGAAGAAATATTATTATAAATTACAGAAGAGGTATATTTAAACGAAGACTTATATTGTTCAGTATGATGTTTAGGTATTTCTATTGCGTTCTGATTTCTAGTATTAACATTATGAATATTATTCCTGAATTCAATTTTTTCAAATAAATATCTTGGATTCTGAGTTAAAATTATTTTATATATAAAACAGGATATGTAGGGGAAGTCTACCTAAAACGGGATACCTAAGGTTCAACCATTAAAAAAATATCTTTTCAAGTATCTACAAAAATTAAAGTCGTAACAAGTAGAATCTATTAGGATTTAGCTTTCAGAATTATTATGTTTTGATTTTTGGAATATGTTAGTTTTGTCCTTAAAATGTATTTTTTTTATATGTTGCATATTTCCCGTTTTATCCTTATATGTTGATAAAATGGGATTTACAGTTATTCTAAAATGGGATAGACTTTTTACGTGGTAAAATTGTGTTCTTACTTTTATAACTTGAACAGTAAAAAAGCAACACTTTCATATTGCAGAAGCCATTTGGTTTTCTGACCAGGACTGACGGTTAAATTTTCTTTGGTATTTTTGCTTTAATAGCATTGCGAGTACGGAGTATCTGCAAATACAAATATTGCTTTAAACTCAGGATATCCCGTTTTAAAAACTATGTAATATCCCGTTTTAGCAAACACCGTTATGAACAAATCAAGAAATTATAAACATAACCTACACACCTATATCACTGCAAAAATACAAAATATCTATTTCAGTACAACTATGTATACTGCTTGTAAAAAAAAATAGAGTCGGATTTTATTGGCTAATAAACATGCAGCCCTTAAGATTATTTCCCACAAGTTTTATAAGAAATCCAGCAAAGTATTAAAAACTTACCTTACTCTGGAAGGGCGCAATCAAACTGTTTGTTTCGACTTGCCACGTCTCTACTTTACCGCGGGCGTTATAATTCTACCATATGTGGATAGATAACGCATAGCGTATTGCTTATTAGCGCATTTCCCGTTTTATCTTAGTATCCCGTTTTACCTAGACTTCCCCTATATTGTCCAAATCAAAAAATTTAAAAATTTAATGACCTATTAAATGAGATGTCAGAAGATGTCACTGATGCGTTTGAAGTCGCTAATATTGAGGGGGTCTTTAGTGCCGTTGTAGTACTGTAGTACTTTGTAGTTCTACTACTGCTGGTAGCAGATGAATCAGACTTTTGTGAAACTAGCTGAGAACGCGTAACAAGACGACCCATGTTTAACGAATAGCGAACTCACGTTAAAAATTGCTCACTTGTTTATATGAAACGAAATATTTGTTTCTGAATTTCCCACACATAAAGACATGCCTTGCCGTTGGTACATTTGCTCCACCTATTAGCACCGAGTGTAACGTCATCGAATTTTGAAAGAAGTGGCGTAACTCAGAAAAATCTGAAATTGGGATAAGTCGATTTTTGTACATGAAAAGTGTTGCTCTACATCACAAAGTATTGTAACACAATTCCTGTCCGCTTTGAAGTTAAACGAACATTTAACTTTTTTTTCAACTAGACGAACTGGCGTATCTACCTTTTTTTTCAAAATTTTGGAAATATTTTAAATACAAATAAACCTCATTTTACATACTTTGATAGTTAACTATAACCAAAAAATGAGTACTATAACTTAAATAGCTTTTTATCAGTACTAAATCGAAAATTGAAAAAAAACTAAAACGATTTCCTGTAAAATTGAGTTCCGTCACTTTGTGATATTGACGACGATATGCGCGAAGATGTTACCTCTACGCCATCTGTTGGCTCAACAAAGTAAACTTTTATAGCTTCTTTAGATTTAGGGAAACCTGACGCAAAAAAATGTATTATATTTTCAGTAGCTCCGATAATCGGCCATATGTACATCGGTATCGGCCGATTATCGGTACCGAAATGCGCCATCTACACCTGGTCAAATAGTGAAGAAAAGTACCGGGTTATACAATGGGACATTTTTAAAATATGGATTTATTCTCTCGATGACAAGCCGCAAAGTGTTGTTCTGTCCACGGAAAGTATGAAGCCTTCAAAATGACTCCAGCATCTGGAAACAAAACACCCGTCTTTACAAAGCAAACCACTAGAATTCTTCGAGCGTAAATCACTAATCTTGAAATATCGCAAAGTTCTATTAACAATTCAAGCCGTAGTGAGACCGCAAACCGCAACACTTCAAGCATGCTATTATGTAGCATTAAGAGTGGCCAGGGAGTCTAAGCCCCACATGATTGCGGAAAATCTCATTCTGCCGGCTGCTGTTGATATGGTCAATGTGATAATAGGCCCGGAAGAAGCAGTTCGACGAGTCAACAGACGTGTCGAACTTCGCTTAATTTTTATGTTTTATCCGATATAAATACAATGGGTCAATTCAAGAAAATACGCCATTTGGCAAATCAGTACCTGGTCACAGTGCCGATCAGGGGGGGGGGGGGGCTAAGGGGGCTATCAGCCCCGGGCGGTGAGCTAACGGGGGCGGTGAGTAGAGCAAAAATTGTAAAGCTGAAAAACAATAATAGTTGTACAAAAAAAATTGACACAACTGACCCACAAATAGGTCGACATTTTCTGGCGTGAAATATTTTATTCTATTTTTTGAAATTCCTTGAGCTTTTCTCAAAGATAAATTGGGATGATGTTTGAAGAAATTTCTAAGCCATTTTCTGACACCCCCCCCCCCCCCCCCCCAGAAACAAAATCCTGAATACGCCACTGTCATCAACTAGTAGCGAACACTGAACAGCCAAACTGTGTGCTCCACACAGGCTCATTTTATGTGAAAAACATTTCGTTTTGTGGATTCAATTACAGAAAACTATTAACAAGTTTTGAGATGATGTATCCAAAATTAGACAACTATCCAATATTAGGCGACTTTCCTCTACATCTTTGTGTTTTTACGTTCGTTTTATTCAAATGGATAATACCTAGTGGAAATAAAAATTGAAAAATTTTATTGGTGTGGGGGCGGTCAACTTTGAATAACCCCGGGCAGTAAACAGCCTTAAGCCGGCACTGCCTGGTCATGCAACTGGCGAAGGACTTTTTGAAGTTTTTACTGATACAACAAGAAACGAAAATTTGGACTGGAATAAATGTATTGCGGCGTGTACTGATGGCGCGAAAGCGATAACGGGGAAGAACAGTGACTTGATAGTAAAATTAAGACATTATGCCGCAGATCAAATGGACGCACTGTTACGCTTGCCACAAAAAATATGCCAGATAATTTGAAAAATGTTCTGACCGAGGCAGTAAAAATAGTTAATTTTGTTAAAAGTCGACCGTTGCAGACTAGATTGCTTTCCGCACTGTGCGAAGAAATGGGCACCAAGAACAAGTCACTGCTTTTCCATACCGAAGTCAGATGGTTGTCGCGAGGAAAAGGCAACAAGGCTTTTTGAATTGCGGGATGAATTGAAAATCTTTTTACAGAGAAAAATAACTCATTTTCAGAGTTTTTACAAGATGAAGAAGCTTTATTACTGTTGACTTACTTACATTTGAATGACTTGAATATAAGTTTACATAGCAAAAACAATTTACTAATGACAGACAAAGTCAATGCTTTCATCAAGAAGCTTGGTATTTGGAGTATTCGCCTTGAAAAACGCAATTTTGACGCATTTACTTTAACTTATAATGATTTTGAGAAAAATATGAACTCAGAAGTCCCGGTTGTTGATCGCGTGTTGGAGAAAACGCATTTACGCGAGATAAGAATTCAATTACTGGAATATTTTCCAGGCGACAACGATGATTTCTCGAAAAGATGGGTTCACAATCCGTTCCAAATTACCTGTTGAGACTCACAACCAACTAACTGAAATATCGACTGACAAAACTCTACAACTAGAATTTTTGACTTTAGATAAGTTTTGACTTGCACGACGATGTGAATACGGAAGCTTAGTAACGGATGCTTTAAAAACATTGATCCCATTTGCCACTTCTTACTAGGAGGCTTCTCGTCTATGGTGGCTTTAAAAGCTAAATACAGAAATCGTCTATTATTACTTTAAAAGAATTTACTTATGTGTATTTCTAATGTCGATCCACGTATAGAAAAACTTTTAAGTGAAAAACAATCTCAACCCTCGCGTCGCATTAATTAATTAACACATCTTTAGTTATTAGTTTATATAATCTTATATAAATATGTAACACTTGATTATAACTCAAAATTCATTATTTAATAAAAAGATTTTTCGTATATGTACTTTTTTTGACAGATTACGACCAAGCCCCCCCCCCCCCAGAACCTGATCGCGACCCCCGGATTGGGAAACGAATTTCATGAAATAACATTTCCTTCTAAATATTTTTCCATCAAAGAATAATATATCTAGCTTATATCCGTATCAATTGCATTTATGATCTGTTTAGGTTTGGATGTGCCGTTTGTTATACCACAACCAAAAATTAAACAAAGACCTGTTAGTACCACTGCCACTATCACATCGCAGCAAAAACCAGTTAGACCAAAGTCATCTCAAGCCAGTCTTAGGCAGCAACTGTCAAATGGAGATCTTAATGGATGTTTAAGGTTAATCAGAGAGTCACAAGAAAAATTCTCAGTTGCTGACACATCACAGTTAATTGAAAAACTTCTTCACCAAGAGAGATTGGCAGACGCAACGAAACTTACTCTCGACTTGTTGGAAAGAGGTAGCTTCCCTGTACAAAAAATTTTCAGGTAAGGATACTTTGTCTTTGACTGAAACGTGGTGCATATCTAAAATATTTTAGTTTGTTTTTCTTTTTCGTTGTAAAAACCACTTTGTTATAGATTTCTTCTAAATAAAGTTGCAGCAGCTGGTGACGTGGAGTCTTTAAGTCGAATAGGAGAAAAATTGACCACAGGCATTAAAAAATTAGTATCATTTGACAACAGATTCTGTCACGCTAATATAGTGGCAGGCAAAGTTGGAGATTACTTAAATAAACTAGAAAATGACATTGATAATGCAACAGAAGAAATTTTGGAGGTTATTAGTAGTCAGTTTCCCAGAGGCGGTGCTTATGGAATTTTGGAAAATCATCCTGAATATACCGACAAATGTAAGTTAAATGCTAATACTAGTTAAAGAAACAATGAGCATAGGTGCATCTAGTGTTTTCGTATGGCCTCTGGTCACGGTTGCTGTTGACACTTAATACATACACTTCATTTTTGTCAAGCTAAAAAAAGAAACAAACAATAAGAATTTTGCTACCAATATTCAAAAACGTTAAAACCTTTTTGGATATAAAATACTTAGAAACATTGTATTATGCCTTAGTTAAAACTCATTTGAATTATGGGGATTTTAGGTTGGGGAGGAATAAGTAGAATTTTAGTAAAAAAAAAAATAGAAGTATTACAAAAAAGATTTCTAAAAATTATGTTTAATAAAGACTATTTTTATCCTTCAAATGAATCATATTCAGAAACAAAAAAAAATTAACTTTAGGCAAATATATATTTATAATATTTTAGTATACGTTTTTAAAAATAAAAATCTAATACAATTTAAAAAACATAACCATGACACGCGTCATAAAAATGAAATTTCCATTAAACCAAAAATAAATAAGTTTATAACACAAAAGAATTATAAATATTTATGTTTTTATTTAAACGATTATTTACCAGTAAATATTAAAAGAATTATATCATTAAAAAAGTATAAAATTGAAATAAAAGCTTGGATATTAACAACAACCGATTTAAAGAAATTTTTGGAATTACTTTGATATTATTTTGTTTAATATAAAAATTATTTATTTAATTATTTATTAAGTTTATTTATAATATATATATATATATATATATATATATATATATATATATATATATATATATATATATATATATATATATATATATATATATATATATATATATACAGGGTGTTATGGAAATCATTTAATATATTGGAATGGGTAACTCCTGATATGAATTCAGATTGAATAAAAATATTCATAAATGGTGTTTCACTATAAAAAAAGGTAAATATCGGCCCTCGAAAAAAAATTTTTTAGTACATGCGCGCCACTGTCATAAATACATGGCCATATAAAAAACAGCAAGAAATGTCAGTTACAGAAAAAAATTTTTTTGTTTCGAAGTCAGGCGTTGCCAAATTTTTTTACCATATTTCTATGAATCAAGTTTGAAAACCTAATATTTTTGTTACCTTTAAAGAAAGAACTCCTAGTAACACTAATTTCAAAAAGCTAAAATATTACAACACAAAACAATACAGAGAACTGCTCTTCAAATGAAGTGTAAAATAATAATCTTCAACTAAACGTACTTATTAGCACTGGAAGTGGAAACTTTCTTCTTCACTAAATAATAGGCACAAATGTCCAGTGTTATCCTTATAGCACTGGAAACGTTCTTTTTCACTAAATAATAAAGTTAATATACTTAATATACTTATAATAATAAGTTACAAAACTCCATTAATGTGTAAGGAATGTAAACAAAGTGATGACATTCCCAAACCAGAGAAGTATATCGAAATTATGTATTTAAAGCCTTTAGTGGACGAACTAAAGAGTAAAAATGAAATTCTTCAAGAAAACAATAAACTTCTTAAAGAAAAAAATGCTTGCTTGGAAAAGAATATAGAAAATTTCGTAAATTTCTAACCTAATAAAAAAAGCCGTAAAACCAAAAATTCCGTGAAATTAGCTGCGAAAGAAACAAAAGAAGCAGAAATTGGCATCGAACAAAACGACTTGGCACAGTAGGACCACAACAACAGTCTAGCGTGACTGCAAGCCATCCCAAGAAAAAAGAAGAAAATGACAGTGACCAACCCTACTTTCAACTCCTTCAATATTTTTCTATGCTTTCAAAACAAACAGAAGCTTACAGTAAAAAATAAAAGAAACAAGTGGACCCGAAACTGAGACCAAACTCAATCGAAGGCAAAAAAAAGGATGCAACCACTTTGAAAGCCGCTTCATCAGGTAGCTATTCTTGGTTATTTGTATCACGACTGTCTAATGACACAAAACCTGAGGACATTGGAAAATACCTAAAATTAAATTATAACATCGACTGTGAATGCGAACGGATAAAAACAAAGTGGAAGCAGAAATATAGTTCTTTTAAAATTGGTGTGCCCAAGGATAAAAAGTCTGTCATTCTTGACGAAAATGGTTAACCAGTTAGTATTCAAGTAAACAGTTGTTTAAACCTAATAAAGTTAGAACCTCAACAGGGGCGAAGCCTGGTGGTAGCAAATCGTCATGTATAAAACTGCTACATTACAATGTCCGCTCTGTGAGAAACAAGCTTCACGAGCTCGAGGCTGCCACTGCTGATTGTGACCTGGGAGTCTTATGTTTAACAGAACATTGGCTGGAACAGGAAGAAATAGATAGGCTGAGCCTGCTGGATTATGTTGTCAGCGCATCTACATCACGAAGTCAGTCACGTGGTGGTGGAATAGCTGCATCTGTCAAGTTTCTAGGGCTATACCTAGATAGGAAGCTGAAATGGGATGTTCATGTAGCTAATGTTTGTAAAAGACTTGGAAGTAGTGTATTTGTTTTACAAAATTTGAGTGAATGTGTTTCAATAAATACCCTGAGAACAGCATATCATGGAATTTTCCATAGTGTTATGACATATGACATTATCGCATGGGGACGGTCACCTCATGCACAAGAGTCTTTGGTCTCCAGCGAAAGGCAGTCAGAATCATGGCTGGCCTAGGGTACAGAGAGGATTGTGGGAATGCCTTTGTTCAGTTGGGAGTTCTTACCCTTCCTTCGGCTTACATCCTGCAAAGTTTGCTCTACATCAAAGGACGACCTACTGTCTTACCAAGACATACATGACCATGACACTAGGGATAAGACCAACTACGTTCCACAACACTGCAGGTTGGGTAAATGTCAGGCTCGACCAGAATATTATGCAATAAAACTGTTTAATAAGTTACCCCAAAATGTTAAAGAGCTCTCTACTCAGCAGTTTAAAATGAAGGTGAAACAGTTCCTAATAAAACATGCTTTTTACATCACAAAACAGTACTTAGATTATAGTTTTAATATTGTTTAATATTTTTATTTAGATTTTTTAATGTGTTTGTATTATTGTGTTCATTTCGAATTATAAATTTGAATGCATTGTATTGTCAGGAATGTTTTTATTATTGTCTAAATATGAAAATTATTTTATCTGTAATTGACGTGTGTAAACAATTTATTTGTAATAGCATGAATAAATGAATTTGAATTTGAATAGAAAATTAAAATGAAAAGTGGAGAGCTTCCAACTATACACTAGTGGTTAAAACTTAAAATGGGCACCCCGTATATAAATTTGTTTAAGGGCACAACTATAGTGATGGTAGTGACCAGTGGCATATGGTGAAATTTCAAAGTTGTATATCTCTCTTCCTACGTTCAGGACCGGTCCCAATTTTTATTGGTTTTAATAGTGAGCCCACTGGGAATGTTTTTGTAAAGAAAAAAAAACGTTTTGAATTTGCGAAAAAAAAGTTGAATTTTTGCTTGAGTTTACCAGAACCTTCCCAGTGGGCACACTATTAAAACCTCTAGGAATTAGGAACAGAGATATACAACTTTGAAATTTCACCATACGCCACTGGTCGTGACCTAGGTTTTACTAGCCATTATATCTAGTTCACAATACACTTACAACGGTATGCTACGTTATGACGTCACTTCGAGGGAAAATTTTAAATTGACTAGGGCTTACCTGGGCAAATGAAATATGACAATAATATTTTAATAAACGTCAACTCAACATACTACCCGACAATAGAATGACCTGTAATATTTTAATAAACGTCAACCCAATACACTACCCGACCAGAAAGTGACCTGTACTTATGTAGGTACAAGGGGTGCAAGCGTCTAGTCAATTTAGGATTTTCCCTCGAAGTGACGTCATATGTAGCATGCTGTTGCCAGTGTATGGTGATCTAGTTTAATAAGAAGCATGAAATGATAGGTGTAGGTGTTTCTAAAATTAAATGTAAAATTGTAACTATTTTATACTAGATGTGTACTTTTATGAAGACCACTCTTATAATAAACGCACTATAAAAATGACTTATAATGGCACTAATGAGTAGGAAAAAAATAACTGAAAGTCAATATCCACCGCAAGTCCTATATGTCTCTTGCTTTTCTTCAGAATTTTTTTTTAACTTCCTTCTTGTAGTTTTTCCATTTTTCCCGTAGCTGCTTACTTGTGCGTTCCACATAGCCCTCAGCTACCCATTCGGCAGCTATCTGCTCCCACATCTTATCTTTTTCTTTGGCCGTAACAGCATCAGCTCTCTTGTTCTCTAAAATTTCTTTGTATTTTTCGACAAACTCCACGAGTGCCTCAACTTCCCCTTCCACGAAATTAACACACCTTCTGTTTTGGATATTCACTGCATAATTTTTAGTAATAATACTAATAATCCTCGTATATCATGGTAATAATCTATAACTGTTTAGAAAATAAACACGACAATCGGAATCAAACGAAAAAGTATGGTTAATGGTTAATTCTTCTTCCTTTCTTAAAATCTATGACGCCTTTTTCCTCTTTTTCGATATATGGGCTTAGCATTTAACTCTAGTGTTTCAAAGGCAATAATACAAACACGCGTTCTATTTTAAATTTTCGCGCCAAATCAGGGCCACCTACTTTATCAAGTACTGGAAGTGACAAAGAGACATGATCATGTTTCATGATGAAGGGAAGGGAGATCGAAACAGAAGGATTTCTTAATGTCATCAAAGAGCCGTGCCCGTCGCCATATTTATTTAAGTTTTTCAACAGCACACAAGCCACACAATGAATGTTTTAATTTTTTTTTCGTTTAAAGTTTTAAATAATGTAATTTCTTTTCACTACCTAGAAAACGGCCTTCGTCGATCCGTTGTTAACCAATATTTTGATCAGTTTTATCTAGTTTCTTTGAGTGAGTAGCGTAATAGGGTTGAAAACTAAATTTAATTTAAAACACTTACGTCAGGTTGCACAAACAATTTAATCACGAATTAAAGTAATAAGACCCTTATAATGTGACAGCACTCATGCTAACGTCATTGTCACATATAACTCTAAACGTCAATTAAATTTACTACTTGATTAAAAGTTTTGTGCAACCCGCTGTAATAATATTTACGTATTATGGTAACGTTTGCCGGAGCAAAACTAATTTAGCGGATCTGGTTATACTTTTGAAGTAAGTACTATGTAGTTGTGCCCAATTAGTATTTTCGTTTTGATTTTTAACTTTTCCTTGGCAGAAAGTTTAAGCTAGTAGGAATAACTTATATCATTAATAATGTAATATAGGGTGTCTTAAATATTACTTAAAACTAAGGCTACTGACAAAAAGGACTGATTTCACAGTGCCTTTTTACTATTTTTTTTTTTGTTTTTTCTTAGGAAAGGTTCAAATTTTTTTTAACTTGTCTTAAATTACGCTTAAAAACAGAAATGTCTGGCAACGTTTCAAAAAATTCAATTGTTTAAAGTTTTTCGCGCGCAAATTTCCGTCAAGCGCCTTGTGTACGTTCAGCCAGGTGCGTCGAATATTGACGGATTTTAGGGTATTTTTGAAAATTTTAAAAATGTTCGATTTAAGAAAAAAAAAGTATTGGATATGTCTGTAGACTACCCCAGGAGTCACCCATTCCAATATATTAAATGATTTCCATAACACCCTGTATATATATATATATATATATATATATATATATATATATATATATATATATATATATATATATATATATATATATATATGTATATATATATATATATATATATATATATATACAGTGACCGGCAAAAAGTTCGCAACATATGGGAAAAATTTTTATTAGGTGAGTATTGGAAAAACTTTTCCGGGGGATCGGTTCTGCATGTCCGATAACCTAAAAATCGATTTTGACATACGTCACGTGACCACTGGTATAGCGTCAAATTAAAAAAAAAATTGTTAATTTACAAAAAGTGAGGTTAGTTGACGAGATATCAAAAAAAGTTATTTGAAAAAATTGCTTAGAATTAAATTATAGGTCCTTGTGCAAAATTTTAAGATTTTATTTAAAAAAATTGGAAAACTCAATTTTTTTTAAATATTTTTTTATCGATTTACAAATTTCCAGTTTTTTTCGTTTAGATAGCTTGGCTAATGTAAAGCCCATGTATCTGGATGAAAATAAACGAATGTAGTAGTTTTTTCTACAATTGACAGGACAAAATTAAAAAAAACAGGGTTTCGCCGGACGCTAGCTGTTGCAATGATTTGTATCTAGCAGCAGTGTCAAAATTTTAGAGACATTTCAATGAGATTACATTGAGAAAACCTTAATCGTCTTAAATATATCTGAAGTTCGACTTTTTGTAAAGTTAAGGGGATTAAAATAGATAATAAACAAAAAATTACCTGTTTATTTAATCGAAATTTTATAAACGAAAACCAATGTAAGAAAAACTTAAAAGTAGTCAAATTCTGTACTAACAACACAAAAAATCATTGTTTTTCCTTGGGTGCACAAAATTTAAAACTCAGTATGACCACCATTTCTCTCCATACATACTATTGTTCTCGAGCGCAACTCTCGATTAACATTTCGGAGCATTTTACGATTCATTTGCAATACACAATTTCTAATGACATTCTCTAAATTTTGTATATTCCTAAAGGGTCGATGTTTGTACACAGAGTTCTTTAGGTATCCCCACATAAAGAAATCTAACGGAGTCAGATCTGGTGATCTCGCAGGCCACGGATTTTCAGAAAACCGTCCTATCCACTGGTTTCCAAATTCTTGATCCAGCCATCTCTTCACCTCATTTGTGGAATGAATGCTAGCTCCGTCTTGTTGAAAGTATAAATTTCTTCTTTCGGCTAATGACAAATTGTCTAAAAAGTCAGATATCTCAGTTTGTAGAAATTCTAAATATCGTTCTGAATTTAAATTGTCTCTAAAGAAAAAAGGTCCCACTATTCTGAGGTTGAAAATTCCGCACCACACATTAACCTTAAAACTATATTGGTCTTTACTCTGAATTACAAAGTCTGGGTTTTCGGTGGCCCACCATCTACAGTTTTGTGAACTGACGGTTCCGTTAGAGGTAAATGTAGCTTCATCCGAGAAAAGAACGTTCTTTGGGAAATTAAAATCTTCCTCAATCATACCCTGGAACCAGGCACAAAAATCGAAGCGGGCGTCATAATCCCTATCTTTTAATACTTGTACAAATTTAGGTTTGTACGGATGAAATTTGTTTCTTTTTAATATCCTCCGCACAGATCTTTCGTGAATGTTAGTGATCTCCGATATTTGACTAACTGCTAATTGGGGTGTTTCTGTGATCGACAAACACACATCCAGAGAACCTTCGTCACCTGTTACCGGTTTTTCATGGGAAACTTTATACTGATTTTCTACCGATCCCGTTTCTTTAAATTTATTGACTAGACGAGATACTGTGGAATAATGGAGGGATTTATCGGGGTGCCTCTCATTAAAAATTGCTGCTGTTTCTCTATGGCTTTTGTAATTATCTCCAGAAATTAAAATAATTTCTATCTTTTCCTGAAGAAGTAGTGTGGGTGCCATTTTAAGGAATAAAATATTAATAAACTTATGTAAAATATCAAACTTAGTAAGATGCGAGACATAAACCAATGACATAGGTTGAAATCAAACAAATTATAATTTGTGTGACTTTTTCTGTTGTTTTTAACCTACTAGATTATTTGGTTGTTTTAATTTCAGAGCCTGCTTTGGTAGTTTTAAGTACAACTAAATAGACCTGGTTGTTAAATTTATGTGCGAAAAATCTTAATAAAATCTTGATACAGTCATTTCATTAGATTCAAACCATTGCAACAGCGAGCGTCCGGCGAACACCTATTTTTTCGATTTTGTCCTGTCAATTGTAGAATTGTAGATCTGACTCCGTTAGATTTTTTTATGTGGGGATACCTAAAGAACTCTGTGTACAAACATCGACCCTTTAGGAATATACAAAATTTAGAGAATGTCATTAGAAATTGTGTATTGCAAATAAATCGTAAAATGCTCCGAAATGTTAATCGAGAGTTGCGCTCGAGAACAATAGTATGTATGGAGAGAAATGGTGGTCATACTGAGTTTTAAATTTTGTGCACCCAAGGAAAAACAATGATTTTTTGTGTTGTTAGTACAGAATTTGACTACTTTTAAGTTTTTCTTACATTGGTTTTCGTTTATAAAATTTCGATTAAATCTATTTTAATCCCCTTAACTTTACAAAAAGTCGAACTTCAGATATATTTAAGACGATTAAGGTTTTCTCAATGTAATCTCATTGAAATGTCTCTAAAATTTTGACACTGCTGCTAGATACAAATCATTGCAACAGCTAGCGTCCGGCGAAACCCTGTTTTTTTAAATTTTGTCCTGTCACTTGTAGAAAAAACTACTACATTCGTTTATTTTCATCCAGATACATGGGCTTTACATTAGCCAAGCTATCTAAACGAAGTTTTCCAATTTTTTTAAATAAAATCTTCAAATTTTGCACAAGGACCTAGAATTTAATTCTAAGCAATTTTTTCAAATAACTTTTTTTGATATCTCGTCAACTAACCTCACTTTTTGTAAATTAACAATTTTTTTTTTAATTTGACGCTATACCAGTGGTCACGTGACGTATGTCAAAATCGATTTTTAGGTTATCGGACATGCAGAACCGATCCCCTGGGAAAGTTTTTCCGATACTCTCCTAATAAAAATTTTTCCCATATGTTGCGAACTTTTTGCCGGTCACTGTATATATATATATATATATATATATATATATATATATATATATATATATATATATATATATATATATATATATATATATATATATATATATATATATATATATATATATATATATATATATATATATATATATATATATATATATATATATATATATATATATATATAACATTTAAATTGTAATTAATTTAAATAAACTTTATTATTATTAATAGGATTGCTGAAACGGGTCTAAACTTTTATGACAAGCACGGGATTGAAAGTACTTTACAATGACTGCTTTCGACACGGGTCTGGTTGACAGTGTGGATTAAGCTTCATTTATCACCCAATTGCCGAATACGTCTATCGCGAAATTCGTTCAACCCCATGTTCGCCATAAAACTTTATATCCGTTTCAATAAGCCTGTTTTCATTATATAATTCGAAGAGAGAAGGCATGATAAACACGCAACCACACACTTTGAAAAATGTAAAACTTTTTTGCACAATTTTACAGGTATTTGTACAGCGTGTCAAATATAGATTTACCTCTGAAAAATTTCATACTTGCGCAGGCGGGGAAGTGAGATAGCATTCTGATATCATAAATGGCAATATTAAGCGGCTTCTGCTTGTGGTTTTGTCAACGACAAAAATTAAATTACATAATTGCTTTATAATATTCGGTTTCATTTAAATAAGATTATCCTTCCTAGTCATTAATTCAGCATTAGTTTAAGACAGGTAGCTGTCCACAGCCATTTTATTCCTGGATTCCGATAAAGAATAAAGTAAAATTATAAAATTAAATAAATAATAATAAATAAAATTATTTTGTGTTAAAGGGGTTGAATTGTGATTATGTGAATTGTGGTATCATATATACTTTCGGGAAATTTTGGTAACTATAGTTATGGTAGGTACCATGGATTTATTAAGAAAGGATTCGATGTCCGTATACTGTGAGCGTATCGAACGGGAAGCCTTATATTTGTTGTTTGTTATGAAAACATTTCCCCTAGGGGTAGAGTTTACGAACTTTAAGGAAATACGTAATTGAATCAAGAATGGTAGTAGAAAGAGATAAAATAGCATTGGAGTGTTGGAGCTCAGAAATGTTCCTGTCTGCTGGTTGCTTAGGAAAAACGTCTGAACACTCGGTTACACTTACGTCTTTGTCTAATGAACTAAAAAAGAAAAAGTGCGACTTATAGATTTATGAATGACTCGGAGCGACTTTAAATAAACACCTTTAGAAATAATATACCCTATAAACAATAAAACCTTTTTAACTTAAATTTATTATTATTTAGCAGAAAAATTAAATATTATGGCTTTTATTACTTTTAGTAAATCTTGTGATGCTTCTAACGTATTTTTTGTACAAAAATACAAGGTAAAATAAGATGTTATGAATTTACAAATTTTGTTTACAGTGTCGTTTAGAATGGGTTGTTTTGGCTTCAAAGAATGTTAAATCATCCCGTATCCATTCTTAATAAATCCATGGTAGGTACTAATTACAACTCTAAGTTATCTAATGCATATAATAAATTGCTACCAGTTTTATTATTGAACAGCCTAGCAAAGATCCTTAATTTATGAAGTACCTCTTATTAACTGACTGGCCGTCTAATCTAAAGTATTATAGAAGATAAACAGGATTAAAAACAGCAATAATACTAAGAAAGTTTATAACTAAACTTAACTTTATTTCCCTAAACACGCTCTTGAACTTTCTTTAAATTCTTGGTGGGTTTATTCGCTTCAACTTCTTGGCCCATAAAATGAATATTTCCCAAATGTATTGTGAAAGGCTTTTGCGACCATCGTCCAATATTTGTGTGGTTTCTGAGTTGTTCGGCCGTCGTCGGTTGTCTCTTACTCTTGACGTTTCGCCAACACGAGTGATTGGCATCTTCAGAAGCTGACAAATAATCCCTCTCATCTTTAGCCAATCTTAGACATTCCTTTATTTGTCTTGTTGGTTTGCATATGGTTTTTATATTTTCCTTTTGAAGTAAACCAGCAATTCTGTCTGTTATTCTGGTAATGTAGGGTAGAAATGCTCTGGCTACTGATTGATTCTGGTCGTTAGTTCGGTTGGTTTTGGGTTGCATGGTCTTCTTTATTTCCGGCTCCGAATACCCATTGGTCATTAAAGCGTTTTTCAGATGCTTTAGTTCTGCGTTGAGTGCCTCGGGTTCACAAATTCTTCTTGCCCTTTCCGTTAGCGTTTTGATAACACAATGTTTTTGACACGGGTGGTGGTTGGAATCCATGTGTAGATATCGGTCGGTGTGGATAGGTTTTCTGTACACTGTGTGCCCCAACTGTCGTCCTTTGCGTGTTAATAAAACATCGAGAAAAGCCAGCTTATTGTTATCTTCGATCTCCATTGTGAGCTGGATATTTCCGTGTATACTGTTCATGTGGCTGAGGAATTCTTGAAGCTTTTCATGTCCGTGACTGCATATAACGAAAGTGTCGTCGACGTATCGGAACCATATTTTTGGCTTGAAAGGACTACTGTTGTGCTTGTTGTTCAAGCTTTTCCATAAAGAAATTTGCCACCTCTGGGCTCAGAGGGCTTCCCATTGCCTCGCCTTCTATCTGCACATAAATTTTTTGTCATATTTCCCAAAATTTCACAATTTTGTCCAGATAACACTTTGCCTTTTACTTTAGACACGAACCCCATACTGAAGTGCAGGTCACGACAGTTAGAACAAATGAATTTAAAAAATCGGTCAAGTGCAGGCTATACTTGCACAATTAGTGTTCCGTGCCATCAGCTCCCCACTAATTACACAGGACCACAAATGGGAACCGAAAAAAGTCCTTTGGCGAGATTGATATCCTATATGTACTTTGGTGCGCTGATTACGAATCCGAGGTCCGTATAACCCCAGCACGTCACGTTCAAGGTCATTTGAAGGTCAAATGCATATATTACGGAAAAACAGAAAATCTGACCACGGATTCGAAAAGAGCGGGAAATTTTACGTCCAAATATGTAGTTTTTAGTTTTTCCAACATGACCCTCCAAGGTCATCTGGGGGTGAAATGACTCACCGATAGACCAAATTCTTATTTCCCATATACATCATCACAACTACAGACTTTTACGTACAACTTAGTCAGGTATCTTTAGGTTTTTTGACGCGCTGATTACGAATCCGAGGTCCATATAATCCCAGCACGTCACTTTCAAGTTGGAAAAACTAAAAACTACATATTTGGACGTAAAATTTCCCGCTCTTTCCGAATCCGTGGTCAGATTTTCTGTTTTTCCGTAATATATGCATTTGACCTTCAAATGACCTTGAACGTGATGTGCTGGGGTTATATGGACCTCGGATTCGTAATCGGCGCACCACAATACATATAGAATATCAATCTCGCCAAAGGACTTTTTCGGTTTCCATTTGTGGTCCTGTGTTATTAATAATAATGCACTCGCTTTTCGACTCAGCCAAATTAAAAATTTTGAAAAACGTGTAAGGACAAAAGTTGTTCCTAACATCGTGAGAAATGTTTTTGATCAAATATCTTTTTCTCTAAAACCGGTTCAGCAGTTATAAGGAAATAAACAATTAAATTGTTTATAACAATAATTAATCGCGGTAGAATTTTTCAATCCTGATAATTTTGGCTCAATCGTCACCTAATTCTCTATGTTAATGATTTTTTTCAGATTTTTCGAAGCGATCCTTTCGGTGATAAGGGTGGGGGCAGGAATTTTTAAGCGTTTTTCCCAAAAAATGCATAGAAAAATACATCATATACAGGCTGTCTAAAATAGGTGATACCACTATTGCTATCTCCGAAATGGTAAAAGATACGAGGTCGGTTAAATTAGAGAAAATGTGCCATTTTTAGTCGCTATTCATATTCCGTTTACGGAGTTGCCAAAATCTATAGTTTCTTATCTACGGGGATTTTAAAAAAATAGTCAAAAATTTACTTCTTAAATATCTCGAAAACTATGATAGTTAGAAAAAAGTCGTTTTTACAGAAATCACACGATTTTTTACCTTCTCTGGGGTAACGTTATTGTTTTGTTTAGACCATTTGTTTTTATTGAGTTGCTGATACTAACTTTTTTTTCAAATACGGACCTGGATTTTTTGCTGCATTTTTTGAAAGAATACTTCATACCCTTTACAACTATGTATCACTTGATTATGGTTTTCGACGTTTTCATCAGGAATAACATCATCAGGATTTTCTATCGATACGGACCTGGGATTTTCCATATTAAGGCACAATTTCACAATCTATCGCTGTGGTTTAAATTATTCAACTGATTAATTTTAAACTATGTTCATGATTACTAACCAGAACCCTTTGATCATTAAAATTTGTCAAATTGCACTTAAGCCAATGAGCTAGACAGCAAAAGTTTAGCAGACAGATCAGATATAATTAGCGGCCTTTATTAACAGCACCTAACTAATGGTTACGTTTACCACATATTGTAAAAGGCACCCTTGATGATACGTCTTCATTATTTACGTTTTTAATATTTTCGTATCCAAAAATCACCTTTCAGTTTAAAAAATAATAATAAATAATCCTATTTTACCTAATAGTTGCATTTCTGCTGCAACTCCTTCTGCTGGTACAGTTGAATTACTATTTACTGGCTTTGAAGACAAACCATATTATCTCAAATTAAAGACCTTTAACTATATTCTAGCATAAAACCATTGTCATATTTACTGGGTTCGGATTATAAGGAATTCGAATCTAAAATCCGTTTTCTACTTTATTTTTTGACGTTGCGTTGAATTATAAGTATAACATGGACGGGCGGACGAACAGGTTGATTGGCGCGATTGGACTGACCACACGAAGCCAATAACGCCTCTAAGAATTAATTATTAGGATTTGTTATAATTAACGCTAAGCTTATGCTTTTTTCAGGCGTTGGACCAATTTTACAAACTTGAGGGTCCTGGATAGTATTCATGATTATTATAATTACAATTTACCAGTTAAAACAATTTAATCCATAGTTACTGATTCTGACCTAATTGTCGCCATAATAGGTCGTGAAATGGCGCATTAACTTTAAAAATGTCAGGTCCGTACTGGTAGAATATCCTGATGATGATACTATTCTTCACCAAAACGTCGTAAAACATAATCAAGTAATACACAGTTGTAAAGGGTATGAAGTATTCTTTCAACAAATGCAGCAAAAAGTCCAGGTCCTTATTTGAAAAAAACAAGTTAGTATCAGTAACTCAATAAAAACAAATGGTATACACAAAACAATAAAGTCATCTTAGAGAAGGTAAAAAATCGTGTGATTTTTGTTAAAACAACTTTTTTCTAACTATAATAGTTTTCGAGATATTTAATAAATAAATTTTTGACTATTTTTTAAAAATCCTCTGTAGAGAAGGTATAGAGAATTTGGCAACTCCGTAAACGCAATATAAATGTGGAGTAAAAATGGCACATTTTCTCCAATTTAACCGACCTTGTATATTTTACCGTTTCGTAGATAGCAATAGTGGTATCACCTATTTTAGACACCCTGTATATTGTTGAATTCGTGCTTCATTAAGTTTTCATTTGACACCCTAACATGATGCCCTTGAATTTTTTTTCCCATTTTCCAATTTACTCCCTGAAATTAACCCCAGAATCAAAATTCAACTTATTGTAATAATAATAATAATAATATCTTTATTGCCAACAAAATCACTTGGACACAGCAACGTCAAAAACTGATTGGGCAACAGCCACTACAAATACAAATGTGTGTGTACTTAAATTAATGTTATAAAAAACTATATCTTAAAATATTTTAAAATACCATAAGGCAGTAGCACAGATGCAACTGTGTTCTTAAAATGCTGTAAAAAGTAAATAAAACCTTATAAAAAGACAAAAACCACATATTAAAATAATGAAATGACAAAAAAATACATTTTTAAAATAATAAAAAGACTGAAAAAAACATTTTAAAATAGTGATAGCAAAGACCGTATACTTCACGTCTATAATTGGGCCGCCACACTCTATCTCTGTGACAGACGGACGGACGGACACCGAAGTGATGCCATAAGTGTTCCGTTTCACGGAACACTAAAAAGTATACACTTTCGTTACGGACTGTACCTACCCGAACCCAACCCCCCCCCCCCCCCCCCCCCATGCCACCGGTCTACTGCGCAAAAGTGGGCGGGGCTAACTCAGTCGCAAAGCTATATTTGACAAGCTGTACTACGAGAACAAGTTGTGCCTCTGTGCATTTCATTACACGTTTACAACCGAATATTTTATAGCACCTTTATGCCCAGACAGTGCAAACAGGTTGGCAAATAACAAATAAGTTATATATGTGATTTTTTCAGATGAACAAATTGCAATCAAATATGCTAACAAAGGTATAGTAGGGCCTCTAAATGTATTATGGACCAAGCACTTTATTAGTAACAACACTGAAAAAGCAAATCAAATATGGCATGATTACTTAACAAACTCTCCCAGAATAATGTTCCAAAAAATAGTACATACAGCTAGAGAAAAACAGGATGAAATCTTAATACACCGGCTTATAGATCATCTTAAAATCAGTACTGTAACCAGCGGTGCAATGGGTAATGCTTACAGCTGTTATTTAGATGTATTGGCAGCTAAAAATAAATCCGAGGATTTAGTTACAGTATTTGAGACAGCTTTAAATGAAGTAAAAATCGAAAATATTAACCGAACGGCTGTTTTAAGAGTTAAAGAAATCTATGAAAAACTAGGAAGACCATTTAATTACCCAATTCCACCTAAAAACAAAGCGACGACACAGGAGAACGAGGAAGAGTAGATTTATTTTTTGTGATTGTGAATTTTAGAATGTAAGGATGTAATAAAGTATTGTTTGTTTTTTTTTTATAAAATAATTCATGGTTTTCGATTATTTACCGATAGAAACTAATTTAAATCAATGCCCACGTCTATGTTACCTTCATTGCCTTCTGGATGTGGTAAGATGCCAGAGAGAGACAACTTCTCTCGTATCTCTCGGGTAACACATCCAGGCAATGGTAGCCGCATATAACATGAACCGAGAAATATTCATCACGTCGTCGCTGTCGAAATCTTCTGTGATAACTCTGTGTTTTTATGTGGGATGTGTATTCGGCGTGATCCATGATACAAATAAAAGAAGATATGATACCGCGCAGGTAGGCGTGGCCATTTACGTCACGCCGTGACCAATTCCGCGATATTTTTTAAGATCGCGTTGTGTTTTCAACTATTTTTTGGTGTTTTTATATTACTTTTAGGAGTTTAAAGGTAAAAATGAGATGTGCTGTATGTATTTATCCCTTTATTTATATGCTTATTTTAAATCATATACTATAAAATTTGTATTATAAGCAGGAGGCAAAGTATATTGCCAATAGAATTTATATAAAATCGCCTGTAACTAACATAACCTCTATATTGCGCGTCAAATTTCAAAAATAAGTCACAGCCTGACGTCATGCGCGAACCCGGACGAAGTTGTCACGGTTTGGTATCGTACCTTCTTTTATTTGTATCCTGGTTACCTTCATTGCCTTCTGGATGTGGAAAGATGCCAGAGAGAGGCAACTTATCTCGTATCTCTCGCATAGCACATCCAGGCAATGGTAGCCACATATTGCATAAACCTAGAAATACTCGTCACGTCGTCGCTGTCAAAAGTGTCATTGTGATAACTCTGTGTTTTTATGTGGGATGTGTATTCGGCGTGATCATTAATTTAAATTGGTCATAGCTAAAAGCTAGTATTTGTTTGGTCATGGTTTTGGTTGACAATCAATTAAGCTTCATTTGTAAACCCACCTTTAATGTAAATCACAAATGAAGTTTAGTTCGTTGTTTAACTCGACCAGATCACAAGCATAGCCAAACGAACACGTCGCAATAAAGTTAAAAAAATAAAATTAGGGAAGGCAGCCGCAATCGGCTGATTTTCCCCATTATAGTAGTTAGAAAATCGGCTGAAGAGGACGCCACGTTCTTAATTTGAGTCACCAATACTTCTAGCATCAAACCCAACCTATGTAGTTCGGGGTCTTGTTAAGCTGGTTACTTTTTATTAACTAACATTATTTAAAAAAAAACTTCCTTTTAATATAATTTTTTGTTGATTCTAGAGGTTATAATGTACGAAGAACAATATAAATCCATGTAATCCCGAAAAACTACTACTTGTTAATGTATTAATACATCCCCAATAGTATACCAGATTATGTCCACTACATTTAGGCCATTCAGATTATATTACTTTCATAAATATTAACCATGAGAATCAACACTGCACTGCACTTAGATTCAAGGGCGTAGCCAAGGGAGGGCAGGGGGGGGCACGTGCCCCCCCCCCCCCTGGCACGAGCAAAAAGCCAAGATTTACCAATGTGCCATTCAAATTTCCTGTACGTCTTATACCTAAATCAGCGGTCAGCTGCGGCGCCTACCGGTCAGTGCTGTCGCAG
The DNA here is from genome assembly GCA_963971165.1 of Philopedon plagiatum. Lineage (NCBI taxonomy): Eukaryota > Metazoa > Arthropoda > Insecta > Coleoptera > Curculionidae > Philopedon > Philopedon plagiatum. The sequence continues at coordinate 98,398,975 of OZ020192.1, read as the reverse complement.
CTGATTTTCAAAGCGTACTGAATGTAGGACAGAAGATTCAAAAATCGAAACGTTTAAGAATTTAAAACATTTAAAATAGCTTTCTCTGCAGTTTAAAATCATTGAGGGTGGTTAAATAAAACACTGTTTTTTTTTTCAAAAATAAAAAATAGTATTAAATTACTAACATTATATAAAAAGTTTTAATTTATACCAATAGACAGGTACAATCGGTACTTGTATACTACTTAATTACAAATTTTAAAAAATCAGTAGTTTTATGTATTACCATCAGTTTATTTCCTCAGATTTTTTTGTCAATCGATCAATTCAACGGCAGCCTCCAATGAAAAACAAGTATTGTTTTTTAATATTTGTTTACAGTACTCCATCGTAGTTATATTCAGGCAATTTATATTTTCTTTAACGACACAAAGTACAAGAAAGAGTAGTACTCGTATCACACTAATTTCATCAATCGAAAAGCCACTAAACTTAATTCATAATATATTTTCAGTCACAATAATTTTTCAATATTTTTTGTGCTTATTTGTTTTTAGTTTCGTTTTGAAAGTTCGTACTAAAATTAGTGGTTTTTCCAAGATCAGTACTGACGTACTGAATTTGGCCACTTTGTACTGAATTCAGTACAATTGTACCGAAATGGCAGCACTGCTGCATGTGGCGCAAACGTGTGAAGTGGTAAGAAAGCTTTTGCTGTTAATTAATAATAATAATAATAATAAATACATTTATTTGTGCCAAAGAAAAATAAAAGTACAATAATAAAGAATTGTAATAACAAGTACAATAGCAATAACTGTAATAGCCAAAGGAATTAAAAATTACGGGAACATACTAGTTGGCACAAATGGGTAGAAATTTTGATTAAAATTAATCATTCTTCCAATCCTACCCCACGCAAATATTTTTTAAGTTTGCATTTAAAATTTATATAACTTAATTAAAGGTGGCTGCCGTGCGCTGTTCCTGTTCACTCTGTTTGTGTTCACGCAGATCTCAGATATAAAATAATTATCAAATTGTAATATAATTTTTCTTACAAAATTGGCCTAACAATATCTTATACTATACCTGCACCATAATCGGCAATTTTAGCATAATTTCAAATTTTTTAAATTTATTTCAATTTATTTTAAATAAAACCGCAAACTTTTACCGGCTTATTATGAAAACAATTTATTGTTTTTTTTGCAAAATAATTTGTTTTCATAAAATGTTTCGCAAAAATAAAATGTAGATAAATTTTATACATTCTTTTTGTTAAGCGATGTTCTGTTTTAGCAGGTATTCATTATTTTCTTTTTTAACTGATTCGAGTTTCTAATTTGCAATAATAATACGTATGTATATGTATATACATTATCTATGAATATATATTTTTTTAAATAATGTTTTTTTTTATATTTCTTTACAAAAAAACTAAAAAAACTAGACTACGTACTACTACGTTGCGTCCTTGGGGTCCAGAAAATCTGCCCTCCCGGTCACCTAATTCTGCCCCCCCCCCCCCCCCCTGCTCAAAATCCTGGCTACGACCTTGCTTAGATTACCTATAGATTGGCAAGTGAGTCTGTAACAGCCAAAAGAATTTAAAGAATGCGGGCAAAAGATTAAAACCTGTCTTGGTTTTTCTCTGTTAAAACCCAAGGGTACTAAGTTTAAGGCTTTGGTTAAAACCCGTTTATAGCTATGGTGATATGTTGTCAGATTTTTTAAATTGCCATTACATTTACATTACAGTTGTAATATAAACTTTTTTTTAGTGACTTGAACACACAGCATTATATACTATTAAAGGAAATTCACTATTAATATAGGCACACTCTAGTTAATTGAAATAGGTATATTTAAGACGATTTAATAAACAAAAATAAATATTTTTTGATATACATAACAGGCAACGTAATACAGACCAGTCAAATATTCCTCTTTAATGAATCCACTTATTGCAAAAGAACTGATGGCTGACCAGAAATGTACCGAGAGCGAGTGGCGATAGCAAGCGTCTTGCTTATTCGCTTATTCTTCAATTGGCGCGGCGCGGCGTAATCATTCATAATGTATCAATTTATTTATGGAAAAACGCTAAAAAGTCAAACGCCAGGAGTGGTTTCCAATGTTGATAGGGTCTGTGATAAAAATGCCATTGTTAAATGTTTAAGTAAATTTATAGTGAATATTTTCGTTATATTTGTTTGTTACCTTTTATTCAGCCAAGAATAATAAGCATGCTCATTTTCGGAGAATTTATTAGAATATTATGGCCATTTTTTGCGGCATTTCCCCCTTTCGTCCCTTTCACAGACCGATTTCAAGTACATAAAAGGGTTTGTTTGGATTTGCTTACTGATTTGTCTAACTTTACGACCTGTTGTTAATAAAATGGCACACATGTGCAAAGGGCGGCTATCTGGGGGATTCAACTTTAGATGTTGGCAGGTTTGATACCTGAAATCATAAACGTCTTATTTATGAAATCCGTGCCTGAAATACATCAACAACAAACAAATGACAAGAGTTGATTATCGGTGATGCGTTCGGATTTATGCACTTCTTTATACCAAACATTTGTTTCTGTTTATTTTAATATTAAGTAATTGGATTGCAAAATAGCTCTAAAATAATAACGTTAAATGGCCAAATATTTGGAATTATTTTACATTATAAAATATTAACATTAATATGTTAATCCTTTGATTTTCAAAATTACTGCCCATCAATTTTCACGAATTTGACGGCTACTGCCAACACAAATTCTAGTACCGAACCCAATAAAATTAAATACTCCATCAGCCGAACTCTATAACAAAAAAAGCGACGATGATCGCTTTCCACCAAAGAAAATAAAACGGTATGAGAAAAGACGGAACAGTGTATTTCCGTTGCAACACTGTTTATTGACAAAACAGCTAACATCTTTACCGACTGAGAAGACTTGGCGCTGGAAACCCAGTCATAAATTTTTAAAAATTTCTGAATGCGTTTCCCGCGCCAAGTTTTCTCAGTCGGTAAAGAAGTTAGTTGTTTTGTCAATAAACAGTGTGGCAACGGAAATACACTGTTCCGTCATTTCTCATACCGTTTTATTTCCTTTGGTGGAAAGCGATCATCGTCCCTTTTTTTGTTACAGAGTTCGGCTGCATATGGCCATACATGCGTGAGTGAGCCACTTTTGAAACCTAGTCGGTATTTTTTTTTCACGTTGACGGCCATATGGAATATTTAATTTTCATTTGGTTCGGTGCTAGAATTTGTATTGGCAGCAGCCGCTAACTTTGTAGAAGTTGATGGGCGGTAATTTTGGAAACAAAAGGATAAAATATTGTTAATATTTTATTATGTAAAATAACTCCAAATACTTGGCTACTTAAGGTTATTCTTTTAGAGCTATTTTGCAGTCCAATTACTTAGGGTACCGTTGTCAACTTCGGTTACGGTTTTGTGTCCCGTAAGTATCGGTAACCTGAAAAGTTGGTGAGATTGGAAACGTGGATCCTGAAAATTATCTGTCATTAATGTCACCGAAGGAACGTGGATCCTGAAAATTATCTGTCATTAATGTCACCGAAGGAACCGATACTTCCCCGCTGATTTTCCGGTTTGTTATGTCATTTTGTTGTTTATGTTTTGCTCTTTTGTTTAAAATTAAATTTATTTTCTCACAAATGTTAAAAATCATCTGTTTTAAAATGTTGGAAGCAAGTCGAGGAGAGGTATGTTTTTAGGTTGAGTCGATATCCTCAAAAATAAACAGAAATCTAACAGAAACGACCGTTCTGCGTTCCGTAGTAAAACCGGTTCTCTCATGAACCATTGGTTTACCGCATTATAACGAGTGGTTAACCAGGTTTGACAACGGTACACAGCCTTAATATAAACCGAAAAAATGTTTGATAAAATGCAGTGCACAAATCCGAAGGCACCCATGAGATAAAAGAATCGGTAACCTGAAAAGTTGGTAATTATCTGTCATTAATATCACCGAAGAACCGATTTCAACCGATGCTTCCCCGCTGGTTTTCCGGTTTGTTATGTCATTTTGTTTATGTTTTGCTTTTTTGTTTAAATTTAAATTTATTCTTTCGCAAATGTTAAAAATCATCTGTGTTTTAAAATGTTGGAAGCAGGAGGAGTGATATGTTTGTAGATTGAGTCGATATCCGTAAAAATAATTAAATTGTTAGGTTATGTGATCCGCTGATCTCGTAATTTGCCAGCTAACAAGAACAACCGATCTGCGTCCCGTAGTAAAAATTCTTTCAGGAACCAGCGTTACCATTGGTTTACCGCTTTATACCGAGTGGTTAACCATGTTTGACAGCGGTACACAGCCTTAAATCATTTTGTTGACGTATTTCAAGTAAAGCTGCCACCGGAGCCTGTACCTAAACTTGAAATCCCCAGATAGCCGTCCTTTGCATATAGGTTTGTTTCTGCAGCAGTTTGAAACTAGTCGGAGCCAATCGTGTTCAAGGAAAACAGTTTGCAGGTCGAAATCGGATAATCTCATTGGCTATGATTGATTTGAAACCGCTGCAGAAACAAACCCATAGTGTGCTATTTTAGTAACAACAGGTCTTATGGGAAGTAGGTAATCTATTTCTTTTTAGAGAGCTCTGATGCCATTTTATAAACAATGAGTCTTTCTGCAGCACTTTGAAACTAGTCAGAGCCAATCATCTTCAAGGAAAACAGTTTAAACAGTAACAAAAAAGAAAAAAATGGGGAAAATTTAAAAATGACAGTTTTTTCGGTCAAATTGAAAAATGTCCGGACAAATATCAATTTGACTTGTCGTTGTCGGTCAAATATAAATTTAATGGTAATCTACCGGACATGGACAATTGTCCCTGAAACCTGTATTAGTATTCGTTGATTGTCCCAGAGCACTAGTTTTAGCTAAGGTTATCCGTAAAAAGTAAATTGTTGTAAACTTAAAAATTCCGAGTAAGTTTTACATTCAAAGTATTCTGAAACAAGTTTTTCATTTCTGCCTAAAGCAAAAAGAACATGATCTAACACCTCTGGAATTTGAGTAAATCGATATAATATAAATATCGATATTTCGTCGCCTCTCTAATATAGGGGTAAACAACAAAAATAAAATGAGGTTAGATTATACGTCAAACGTTGTTTTTTTTTGTATATTAAAGTTTCTTGCTTGTAAGTTCGATGGAAAACGGAGTAAATTTATCAAATTGTTGTAGAACATGTTTACGTTTAGGTTGCCCCTTAACCCCTATAAATGCTGATGATAAAGATTCAGTAAAATTTAGTTTTAAACTCACGGTTTGCATAGCTGAAATAGTAAGTGTTCTTTTAAGTTTGTTTAATGAATTTCCAAAGCTTATTTCCCTGTATAAGTCGGAATCTGTGGAAGATTTATGCTAAGTATAAATTAAAATTGCCAAGAAAAATACGGGACTATTACCCATACTTACATAGACCACATAGTTAAGTTTTGATATTGCTTCCATGTTTCTTCCCTATAGGAATATACTTTCTCTTAATATTTGTTGCAAATTTTAAGGCTTGGTCAAGAATTGATATTCAATCTTTAATTTGTGATCGGTGTATTGAGCAACTTAGAATCTCCTATGATTTTCGAACTACATGTATTACTGCTGACGAAACATTACAAAAATGTGTTAAACAATCTCAAGATAGAAAAATTGAAACTAAAGATAACATTTTATTTCATCCAAAATATATTGATGCTACTACGGGGCATGATAGTATTAACAATTTACCTGATGAAGACACAAGCAATTCAGAATATCTTCACCTTAAACATTTTTTGGATAGTGAAGTGGATTTGGGTAAACATGAAGCAATATTATCTGACAATGAAATGTCACGGAGTAGTACACCTGAAAATACTGCAGGTAAATCAATTTGGTTTTAATTTCAATTCAAGTAGCATGATGTTGTGATTTTAGTCTGAAAGTTCATTCTTTTAGCTTTCATAATATATGTTTTTACAAATAATCAGTCATTGTCAGCCTGCTGGTGTGAAAATTTAAGAACTACTTGACAGAAAATACTATTTGGCATATTACATGGATGGACAATTCTAGCTGGTATCAGCAGCTTATGTATTATTCATCTAAGAAAAATATTACTTATAGGTATTATTATGTATGGGTTGTTATTATTGATGTTTGTATAAGGATAACTGCACACAGACTGAACTGACAGAACTGCAGTTCGATACAGTCATGATACAGTTTGCACCGCTTTTGCCTCATAAGCTGAGGTGTAAAGGTGTAGTATATTGCAGCAGTATCGCGACTATTGTGCGGTTGTATCGCGACTGTATGGATGCAAAAGTATCCGTGTACATTTAGCCAAAGGTGCAGTTTCGATAGATCACACAGCGTGGACAATTTTGAAGAATGAATTCTCCTTATTATTTCTGTAACTCCAGAAGGCAGTTTTGAGAGATGTGATACAGGATACAAAAAATATTCTGCTTAATTTTGCTTCAACTTTAGAAGAAACATAGAAATAAACTTTTAGGTACTTACTATACAGCTGTTATTACAGCTGACTCTAAGAAATAAGATAATCTCATCAGTAACTCTTCATTTCTATTGTAGGGTCCTTCATAAATACCTATAATCAATCACAAACAATTGAAATTGAGGTAGTACAGGACGTTCAAGAAATTATAATTCAAGCGAAGCCTGAGGAAGAAGAGCAAAGTAAATTAATTTTAAGTGATGGAGAAGAATACCATATACAGGATCTTAACACTAACACAGAAAACACAGATGTGGAGACTGCAGAAGAGCAGCAAAACCAGGTTGCAAACCAAAGCAATGCTGAGGAAAGTGAAGAGAGTAGTGAAAAACTAAATGAAGAAAATTACAATGAAGAGGAAGTACCCATCTTGACAGGAAATAAAGATGTTTTGGTCAAATTTGATAAATTGGCAGGTTCATCAGTAGGTGAAAGTATCTTGGGTTCAGATCAAGTAGGTCATACTGTATTTTTATTTTCAAAATTTTATGTTTTAAAAGAGAAATTAATAATTCTTGATAAAATAGGGCCAAATATTTCTTTGATTTAAAAACATTACATTTCTTAAATAAAAGCCTGTTTTATTTATATTTAGCTTATATTATTTAAAGTTTCAGTATGTATATTTAAAAAGACATGTAACTACAATGTACCCAGGGTTGGGTACGTCGAAAATTTGACATAGGTAGGTACTCGACGCTTTTTTCGACGCGTCGAAAATTATTTTTTGACACCATTAATTTTCGACATATTCGACAGTCGAAAATATATTTGGATATATTAATTTGGAATTTGGAAATAAATACTATACTATACTATAACATAACCAAAGACTCTTTGGCAAAGGGTAAGTTGTTTATAGTATAGTAATAACTATAAATCAACGTGTATTAATATATTGTTTAAAAGCATGGAAATACAAAACAGCAGATGGATAATAAAAATATGTCAACTTAACGACTATAAACTTAAAGTACATTCACAAACGATTTCAAAAACTGGCATTTAAAATATTTTATAAAAACAAATATTCATCACTTCTGTTTTCATCCCTTATTTTAGATAGATAGATAGATAGATAGATATTTATTTCATGCTTTACAAAATACATTGCTTACATACGTCAGGTATAACATACAGATATTGTAGAAAATACAAAGACTATTTTAGACAAACTATGACATAAATCAAACAATCAAAAAGTATCACAGCCTATAAACTCATTCCTATCATAGAAAGGGTTCTCAAGAAGTAGTTTCCGCACTCCACTCTTGAACTTGTTCATAGGTAAAACCTTCAGGCTCTCTGGGAGTTTATTATAAAATTTCACCGCCCAGTAGTTTGGACCATCCCGGCTCCTCTCCAGTCGCCTCACCGGCACAGACAACTCCCCCCCAGCCCGAGTGCTATAAGAGTGACGATGTCCGTTTTCAGGATATAAACATAAATTGTTTTTAATGTGAATACAATTTTCTAATATGTATAAATTTGTAAATGTTAGTATTTTTAATTCTTTAAATTTAAATCTACAATCTTCTCTGTATCCCAGACCGCCAACTATTCTCACAGCCCTCCTCTGGAGAGAAAATACCATGCGCCAGTGCGGCGCGTGGCCCCAGGCCACGATGGCATAGGACATCACAGAATGACACAAGGCAAAATAGGCCGTACGCAGAACACCATCGGATGTGGTAATAGATGTAAGTTTTTTCGAATTTTCTGAACTGAGTCTATTTCTCAGCCTAGAGTGAATGAAGGACCAATTTGAGAAAAGTCTCTCGAGCTGTGATGAAGAGGCTGGTATTGAGTTTAACTTCATCGCTAACTTAGCAGATCTGAATGATGTCTTTCGGCCAATCCCCAGAAAGTCTGCACATTCGCGATTTGTTTGGAGAAAAGTTTCTGGAAGAAGTTTTTGATATTTCTATACAAATGGAAATCATTTAATGAATCAGCACTTAAATTATCTATGAGGAAATTTTCCACATCTCGTATTTGTTCTTCCGATAACATCTTACCTCTATAAAGTGGATGTAAAAAATTTGCTGATAGAGAATAAACATTTAAATGCTTCTTTCTGTCGGTTTTTCACAAAATGATCATATTGTTCAAAACCATCTGGTAAACGCAATGTTAACCATTCCTCAGCTGCATCAGCAATTGAAGCCTATGTGCTCTGTAATTTATTTAGAAGCTTGCATACGGGATCGAATAACTTAACGCTATCCTCTACTTGCTTTTTTAAATTTTCATCAAAAACAAGTTTAGTTACATTTGGTTTGATTTTCGTATTATCTTCTGCAATCACATTTCTCATAGCCTTTAAATTATCTAAAAAATTAACAAAAGAGTCTCTAAATGAACACCAGCGTGTTTCCCCAGCTAATATTATTGTTTTTCCATTATGTTTTATAATACTTTTTTCTAGATCAGATGATGAAAATTCTTTTAATACGGTTTGTACTCTTCCTGCAATATGACTGACACCAATTATTTTGCCAAAAGATTTGCAGTATGACTATTGCAATTTGAGTACCAAAGATTGATTTGGGAACCCGTCTTTCTCATGTTCCCAGCATTATCTGAGCAGATTGCATAAATATTAGTATTATATATTTCTTTCGCTAAAATTACGCACTGCTCGACAGATTCCTGTAGTTTATCTCCAGTTTCCGTTTCTCCTGTAAGATCATAAGATTCAAGGAAAGCTATATCACCGCCTACATTATGAATAAGGCATACTACATTCTTCGTATTATTAGAAAAATTTTTCCAACCGTCAATCAACATAACGGACTCGGCGTCAAAATTCTTCAAAGAATTCTTACAATTTTCGTAGCATTTTGGTAGTAACGAGTTGGTTAAAGTTTTTCTTGTTGGTAACTTGTATGAAGGGCGAAGAGAGTTTATGAAATTTTTAAAATGTGAAGACTCCACGACCGAAAAGGGTATGTTGCATCCAAACATAAATAATGTAGCCAAGGCTTTATCCAGGTCTTCTCTCGTGATCGCGAACGAAGAACAATTTATGAAAAAGTATTTAGATACATTGGAAAACCTTTTGAAACGTATTTTTAAAAGGTAAGTTAGTCCATGGGGGAATAAAATTGTCGACATTTTTAACTTAATATTCGACAATATTCGACGGATTTTTCGACACGTACGTCGAAAATTAATTCTCGACGCGTCATTACCCATCCCTGAATGTACCTAATAATTATTATTATTATTTGTTTAACCTGTATTACTGTTTGTATCTATGACTTTTACTTTTTCTGTATTTAATTTGTGACCTTTAATTTTAAATTTGGAACTTTTGACTTATGCAAGTGTTTATACCATAGACATATATATGTACTTAATGGTTTATACACAACACCAAAAGTCTTGGACCCTCAGGTATTTTGTAAGTTTTTTTTTTTAAATAACATGATAACTATTTTTTAAAGTATGTTTATTTCTAAATGAATTTTTTGCAATAACATTTTTACAAAATTTAAACAGTTATGCACACAACATAAGAGAAAATATTGCAATTTTTCAGTAAATGCATTACAACAAAATTTGACCAAACATTTTGTTTTATCCAAACTAAACATCAATTAATAGTCACTGTGATCTCCTCTGTTTCTTAATAACAGATTGACATGACTGGCATTGAAAAAATTAAGCGGTTGGTCGTTTCCTGAGGAAAATTGTTCAATTCCTCTACAGCGGCTGCAACTAACTCTTCCGCATTTTGGGGTGGATTAATGCGGTTGTGAACTGCTCTAGAGACAAAATCCCACATGTTTTCAATAAGATTCTGATCCGGCGAGTTAGCTGGCCAATGTAGTCGAGTAATATGTCCTTGTTCAAGTACCTCTTGAACCATTCTTGCGCGATGTGGCCGGGCATTGTCGTCCATGAAGAATGGTCCAAGACTTTAATGTTGTATGTACAGGGTGTCCGGATTTCGTTGTAATTGCAGGGTATCTCGTTTGTCATTAGAGATAGAGAGTTGCGGTTTTCGCGGAGTGTTGCTACTTTTTAATGAAACGAAAGTTGACACAAAAATATTTTTCACTGCCCTCTTCGTTTTTGACATACGGGACGAAATTAAATTTTTGCCATTGTCAGACCCTCCTCTTATCTTAATTATCTTGTAACTTAAAAAAAAGTAAAAATGTATCCTATTAGAGTTTTCTACGTAGAATCGAGTGGCGTGATTAGATTTTCATCAGGTATGATATTTTTCTAGAATTTCAAAAAAAACATATGTTTTTTTTTATGGAATACCCTGTATATTCCTTAATCATTAAATTTCGCCTGACGAGCTTCTCAAAAATATATGGATATTTTTTAATTTTAGGCCTTAAATTTATCTGGTTAATTTTAAACTTTAATTTTGCGTAGTTGACCGTGTTTAACTTCAATTCAAGTATTTAGATTAAAAGAAAAAACGGGTAAAGTCCTGTGTTTCCATACATTTATATTATTTTTTAAACTACCACACTACCTGCTATCTAAATATATAGCCTGTTCAAAATGAAGTCGGCACTATTGCTAACTTTCTTATAAGAGCTACGAATTCGACTAAATTAGCAAAGTAGTGTATTTTTTTACACTAATTATTATCCTGATATCAAAAGAACCATTGAACATCAGATTCACGTGATATTAACAAAAAGGTATTTTTTTTTAAATGGAATGCCCTATATCTGCTATAACCGTTGAATTCGTCTTTTACTACATATCGCTAAAATTAAGATTAACGAAGATATTTACGTTTAAATGTATTTTACAAGCTTTTATTTAACTTCGCCTGTTAGTATATTTGTATGTATGTTAGTATGTTTAGGTCAAATATTGCAATCAAAATTTAGACTAGTTCTAACTAAGCTAGAGCTTTGAAATTTTGTACACATGTATAAGTCCGGTGACAAGGCAATATAGTATATTTAATATTCTAAATCCAATATGGCGGACGCCCCAAGATGGCGGATTACCTTTTTCTTTACAATCTCCTTGATATGGGTATCAAATGAAAGGGTTTGACCAGTAGACTACGATAAGCTATGTGACGTCATTTTAAACCCAATATGGCGGCCGCCACAGGATGGCGAATTACCTTTTTTCACAACGAATTACCTTTTTTCACAACCCCTTGACATGTGTATCAAATGAAAGGGTTTGACGAGTAGAATACGATAAGCTATGTGACGTCATTCTAAACTCACTCTGGCGGACGCTACACGATGGCGGTTGATATGGGACCTTGATATGGGCATCAAATGAAAGGGTTTGACGAGTAAAATAAGAGAATCTATCTGACGTCATTCCAAACCCAATATGGCGGACGCCACAAGATGGCGGATTACGTTTTCTTAACAATTTCCTTGATATGGGCATTAAATGAAAGGGTTTGACGAGTACAATACGATAACAGGCAAAATTTCTTGTAATAGTGATGCATTATCAGAAATGCATAGGTTAAGACGTAACTAAAAATTTAAAAATAAAATCTTGTAAAAAATGCTTTTTAAAAACAAGCTTTTGTTATTGAGATACTAAAACGAAAAAAAATAAGTATAGTTTTTTCATTGTAGCAATGCTAAATGCTATTTATAAGTGGACGTAGTTCGCGTGGGTGGGTCCTAATAAAAGTAGTATCAAAGTTGTTACAGTTGAAAAATCATCCTGTATGTCAGAAACGAAGAGGGCCACGAAAAATATTTTTGTGCCATCTTTAGTTTCATCAAAAAGTAGCAACAACTCTATCTCTAATAACAACCGAAATACCCTGCAATTACAACCTAATCCGGACACCCTGTACATATTGGTATTAATAAATAAATATATAAAACAAAATATGTATACTTATCACAGTTAGATACAAAGGAAAATCTTAGTTTTACCTTTTTTGTTTAATTTGAATATATTTAATAACTCCAGGACTTTACTCAGGGAAGAATGTATTTTTTATATTCTAGATATGTCCTATTCCTAAAATGTATATAATAAAGCCAACAAAAAGTACTGGTGTTCAAGTGCGGCCTCCAACTCCTCAAGGTAAACCAACAACAAAGCCTTCAGGCAACCCTAATACTTGTACGATATGTGGGAATACATATAGAAAAAGAGCTAATTTAAAAGTGCATATGAGAAGTCATACTGGGGAAAAACCTTATGAATGTAAATATTGTGAGAAAAGGTAAGAATCATTGGAACCATATACCATATATTTTTTTTTAATTTTTCATTTTGTCCTTAACGTTTTTTTGAGATAATTCTCTCAAAATTTGAACAATTTTAGCACTTTTTTGTAAAAATATTCAACACTTCCCAAAACAATATATATATATATATATATATATATATATATATATATATATATATACAGTCAACTTCGGATATAACGAACCTCCAAGGGGATCTTTAAACAGTTCGTTATAGCAGGGCGTTCGTTATATCCGAAGTGCAGAGAATAAAACAAATATTATTATGTACTATGTACATACATATGTATAGGTACTTTTTATGAGTCGTTTATTATAATCAATATATAATAGTATTTTTAAATTATGTACTTATTAAACATACATATTTGTATAATTTATACAAAATCAGTAATTTGAATTTTTTTCTTTTTTCTAGTACTTACACGTTTTTCAATTTTAATTTGTAAGTAAGCACCATACTCAATCAACACTCTTGTTGTCAAAATTATTATTATTATAATTTACGAATATTAATAGTCTTTGACTTTTGTAACTGATAGTCCCTACAGATTTAGGCATTTACAACCCCATTTTGCAGTTTTGTAATTATGTCAACTTTTTCTGCTTTTTCGCTTGCTGAATTTTGGCGCGCTCTGCTCCTTGCTAGAACAATATTCCCTCGCCTATTGCCGAAATTAAACTACAAATTGAAATGGCGCCTGACAGGTCGCTACTCGACCCGTTATCCGAGAATACCAACCATCGAGAAGCGACAAAACGTGTCGGTGCCTTTGATATTTAGGGTAACCAGTTTTGCTGACCTTGGGCAGACACGTATCCACAATATTGAACGGAGAAAGATATTTCGTCACACTAATGATGCGGTATAGACAGAAGTCCACATTATCGTCGCACATGCCCTCTGAAATCTTGTATTGTCTTTGTCGCTTCTCTATGGTTGCTATTCTCGGCCGTTACTTTACGAATGTGGAAGTGATACGTACGTGAAATTTCGACAGATCGTTATAACCGAACTTCCACAAGCAAAAACTAATCAAAATAGGTTCGCTATAGCCGATAGTTCGTTATAGCCGGGTTCGTTATAAACGAAGAAAAAATACATACATTCTTATGGCGTTTTGGCCGGACCATAATTTTTGTTCGTAATAACCGGTGGTTCGTTATATGCGGAGGTCGTTATATCCGAAGTTGACTGTATATATATAGGGTGATATTTTTATAGGGTCATTATCCCTTTAACCCTCCTGAACTTTCTTTTATGATGCCACCGACTACTTTTAATTAAATCATTAGTACTGGATATTTTTCTAAGATATTTTTTTAATATCTTTAACATCGTTTACAAATTATATAGCAAAATGTTTGTGTGCAAATACTCAAAGATAAAAAACTTTAAAAAAAATATATGCACGAATTTATCAACATTACTTAAAAGCGAGGGGCGGCTCACTCCCTTAAATCTGTGTACATACTATTGTTAAATCACATTAAATCATTTTAAATCTTTCTTAAATCATTATATTTTTTGAATTTTTTAAATCACTTACATAATTTTAAATGGCTTTAAATCATTTTAAATCAAGTTAAATCACTTTATATCATGTAAAATCGATTTAAATCACCATAAATCATCAATAAATCACAAAAATCACCTAACATTCGTTAAATCATCATCACAATTTGGCATCACCTGCAGTGCTGGGCAGAGCGTTACAGCAATTAAATCGTGTTAAATCAGATTAAATCAGTAGTGATTTAAAATCTGTGTACACATTTTTTGGGAGTTAGCCGCCCCTCGCTTAAAAGGTACCAGAAAGAGCAAAAGACAAAAAAGTTTTAAATGAAACGCGGCGTACAAGTAAGTTTAACCCGTAAAAGTGTTTGAAATTAGTTGGTTCCGGTATTTGCTTTTGATAGTGTTTTTCAACATTTTTTCAATAAAAATGAAAAGATCATGTAAAACTTTGTTAACTATTGTTCAACCTCAAAAATGTCTCTTTATTTTCGAATTGCATATATTTGTCGAGGGTATTTAGAAAAATATATAATTAGGTAAAAAATAGCTTGTATTTTGTCCTTTTCTAGTGGCAGAAGGGTATGCAGCTGACTATTCAGAAATAAGAGGTACTTTTCTATTAAACTAGGCCTACTTTTTAAAATGTTAGCAAATTTTTACATGATATTGTCGTTACTGAAGAAATGTTGAAAAACTAAAAAAAAATACCCAAAAAGTAGTTTTTGAAATCTCATTGGTTTTGAGTGAAGCTGTGGGCAACAATTCTATAATTGTTGCCCACAATTTAGGCTATCCTAAGACCGTTACGCTTTCGCCCGCGAATTTTACTCCATTACAAACTTCGAAACCCCATTTCACCCCCTTAGGGGTTGATTTATTAAAAACTGTAAAACACATGTTTAAATATTTATATTTTACTTAACTTCTATGAAATTTCTATTTAATAGGACCATCTAATATTTTTTCTCCCTACAAAGTTTGAACCCCTCTTTCACCCCCTCAGGGGTTTAATTTTTGAAAACCCTTCCTTAGTGAATGCCTACGTTATATAAAACTCCTGTGTGTAAAATTTAAAGTTTTTAAAGACAGCGATGTAGGCTGTGCATCGATATTTCAGTCAGTCAGTCAGTTTATTCTTTTATTATGAAGAGAAGTACTTCGATGAAATTTCGACTTAATAAGACCAACTAATATTTTTTCTCTATACAAAGTTTGAACCCCTATTTCACCCCCTTAGGGGTTGAATTTTGAACAGCCCTTCCTTAGTGGATGCCCACGTTATATAACCCTAGCATGTAGTATAGTTTAATGCTATAGAAAATGCACACAGAACGTTTTTTATGTTTCTTACAAGATATGGTTTTTATCTTGAAAGATCATCGATTATTGTTAGATAAATTTAAAAGAGTATCACTTGAAAATAGGCGCATAATAATAACGCTTCTTACGCTGTGCAAAGTTTTATAGAATGATATTGCCCAGAAATAGCAACTGCCATTTTCGGTGAAAACTAGAGAAAAAAATGCGTTTTACTTGGAATTTACAACAACAAACAAATATAATAATTCCCCATTATACCGCATGTGTGATCTGTTTAACGGGGTTGCAAATGATATTGATTTAAACATGACTAGTCTAACAGAATTTAAGATTATTACGCAAAAGTTATTGCAGTCTCAGAATCGTAATTTGGTATAAGTGCCGCGTTTGTTTATAGTTTACCTGTATTGTTTATCTAAGGCATTAGGGTGTAACTGTAATTGGTATTTTTTTGCTGTTGGTGCACTTTATGAATAAATAAATAAAACACCTCTGTGCAAAATTTCAAGTTTCTAGACCTAGCGGTATGGGCTGTGCGTTGATATATCAGTCAGTCAGTCAGTTTCTTCTTTATATATATATATATATATATATATATATATATATATATATATATATATATATATATATATATATATATATATATATATATATATATATATATATATATATATATATGTATATGTGGGGGGAGAGAGAGGTTAATGTGAGAAACAGTAGCTCCCTGCAATATTTTTTTTCTTTAAACATCACCAAACAATCCAAACATAACACTTATTGACAGGATTTTTAACATTAAAGTGTTACATTATTGCCGTACCTTTACAGCCAGCAAGCAGAGTCGACATAAGTATGTACTTGGCAGCAAATGTAATGTTTGATAGTCAAATATTCCGCAGAAAGCTGGCAGCCGATCTGTTTTTAAGTACAATTTCGGCTGAAATATGTAGTGTGCTCTAATATCTATTTTAATTTACTCAAAAGTTAATTTTACAGATTTCATCATTCCTCCCATCTCAAAGAACATATTAGACGACATACTGGGGAAAAACCTTTTCATTGTAACATATGTGCAAAAAGGTTTACAATAAGAGGAGAACTCACAATGCATACGCGGTCTCATACTGGAGAAAAACCATTTGCATGTACTGTTTGTGATAGAAGGTATGCAGTCACGCCCTTCAGTAGCATTATTTTATTTTACACTATAACAACTTTATATCCGTTTGTGTCATTCATTCCAGCTCTTTTAATACTTTATTACAGTATTGGTGTCGGTAAAAGGTTGCTAGGTGGCTTAACGGCCTTGTGACATGTACTGTTGTAATACAACAAAGACAGATGATGCAACTTATAATGACAACCTTTATTTTTACCCATAGACAGAGTATTAAATTACAAATAATTAAATTATTGAATATCAAAAGCCCAGTTAAAATGTACGATCATAAGTGATTATTACAGTACTCGTTTGGAAATTCTTAATGATAACCCTAGATTTGCAATTTTTAAAAATTTTGTTTATCTATAAGACCAATTTTACTTCTAAGTAAAATTGGTATTTTTGAATAGTTGTCTATCTGTCTAGAGTATGTAGTGATGCGATAATCAAAATTTTATGAATTTTAATAATATGTAACTAGCTGTATACTTTCAGATGTCTAACATCTTCAGATTTAAAAATTCACATGCGGACTCATACTGGAGAAAAGCCTTATACCTGTGAAAATTGTAGTAAAAAGTTTAGCAGTGCCTATATTCTAAGCTGTCACATGAAAATACATACAGGTAAGAAAAAGTAACAATTATTAAGAAGCGGTTAGTAAAATAGACATTTTCCTACCACTTGTTCAGTAAAAATACTTGATGTGGTTTATTTACCGTAAAAGATTCACTCAAGGGTTTAAATTGGCAAGTGTAACAATAATAACTGAGTTGTACGCAAACTTATAAAGAATAGGGAATATGCATATAACCCAAACAAATCTGAAATATATTTTTTTATATTCTCTACATAAATTAAATGTTCATGGCGTTTGCTGTTATCCATTTATTTTGGTCTTTATTAACAAAAAAAGGATTTAAAACTGCAAATTTTTGCGCGAATTTCGCAACTTGTAAAACGTGATCCCATTGGCTGTGTCGTCAAAACTGAACTTATGACTCATCATGAGTACATGGCGAATTCCAGTGTTGTAGAGTCATCGAAAACTCAATAAAAATGGCATTTAAAGCGTAACTCATCCAATGAAATATCCCTGCACTTAAAGTAGAAGATTCCTAAAATCTTATTCATGTATACTTTAAGCCGAAATCGGTCCAGGAACCTTTCAATTTTGCAACAAACATTGGCATTTTTGACATATCATCTTAATAATTTCAAGTAAATAAACTGCAATTTTTTATTTTCATGGCAATCTTGGAAAATTCAAAAATTTTCAAATTTTAGATGTCCCCGATGCAAATAAACCTTTTTATTTATAACTTTACCGAAAAAATAAGCAATTTAAATTAGTGGGAGGTATTTTTAGATAATTAATGGATAAAATGAACCCAAAATGAATCACTAAATAGTGTGGAATAATGTCGGTTAAAAATAGGATTTGTCGGAAAAAATCAAGATAATCCTATTTTTACCCCCTAAATACGCTCCTGGATGACCCATTCGGTATTCATTTTACAGTGTGATTATTCCTTAATAAGACTGTGTTGAAAAATTGGGGAAAAAATACAGAGTGATTCAAATGTACCGATGTCTAGGGCACAAAAAGTAAAAAAATCAAAATTTAATCGGCGATTGCTCCCTTCCTATAGAGAATGAAGAAATTAAAAATTATGGATAACACATACTTTGACGAGCTCTTTCCGATGACGTATATGGGATTTTAATTCGAACTATTTGACCCCACAAAGAATTAAAAACCGCGAAATATTTGGGTCAAAAATCTAAATTTCCAGTTTTTCCAAATATTTCCATTTTCCAGTGATTTCAGGTTTAGGTAGGTGTATTGCAAAAAAAGTATTTGAGATTTTAAAGTTTCCCTTGTAAATCCGTTTTTCGATCTGACGTTTTGATTTCGAGTTATTAGGTACCAAAGAGGGGTCTGGATATGGCATTTTTCGACCTAAAAAAAATTCAAAAGAATTACTTGCCATTTTCTGATCCTCACCAGTTTCAGTGGAGTTCTGAAGCTCCGGGTCCCCTACAACCTCCGAAAATTTACATCGATTTAATTCACATTTGCGACCTGTACCCGATTTCAACGGAAATCGCTTAAATTTCGACTTTGACGTTTAATAGCTCCGAAACGAAATATCCTGTATAATTGAATTTTTTACCGAAGCGTTGAACTACTCCTCTATCAACCCAAAAAATTCGATTTCTCTCCCTCTGACTGTTTTCGAGAAAATCAAACCTGTTCGACTTTAGGTTAAGCTTTACGTTAACATGTAGATTTTTGCTGATCTCCTGACGTCACTTTTCAAGGACAAATGTGGCTGCTTTTTAAATTGTAGTAAATTATACCGGAAAGTAAACATTTTTTGTAGCTAAATTATCCTTGTAATTTTCTTCAAAATATTTTTTTTGGGTTTGTAATGACTTCCTTAAACGATTTATGCAATAAAAAAAATATGTGCATATTCCTTATTGCATACTTAAGTGCGTATTTTTACAGTAATAGAACCACATTCATTTTAGCAACAGATTTCAAGATAAAAGCAATAAATTTTCATCCATATATCCATACAACCAATAGCCTATTTTCATCTAGTTACCAAACGAGGTCTCATAAGGGAGCAGCTTGTCTACAGTCAGTCGAAAAATATATTTTAAATTGGCAGTGAACAAGCGCCGCCATTAAAAGGCTAGCACAGCCCATAGACGTACAAATTAACGCCATTGGCACAGATAGGAATTTCAAACAGTGTTGCTAAATTTCTCCTGCAATAAATGCCTAAGACCAAACAGCTGCCGAGGACGCGACGCGACGGGAAATTCCTCCATTTGACTTTGATAGTTGATATTGTTAATTTTATATCGGTGCCTGTACGTTATGTGATTTACTGTCAGCGCTATTCAATGCATTATATTATGACTAGTGTAAATATCCGTATCCATCATCTGAATACGTATCCATTTCTTGACCCGCGCGAAAGCGGTTACGAAACATGTATATGTATGCAACACTAAAAGCATTTTCTATGCGGATAGGTATGTGGTCGAAGGCTAGGCCAAAGTTTACTGAATATATATATATATATATATATATATATATATATATATATATATATATATATATATATATATATATATATATATATATATAAAAAGGTGAAGAAAATATTGGGGAAACTGTCTGTATGGTAGTGCTCGACACGTGTTTCGTGCTTATTAGCACTCATCAGTCGCACATAACCAAGTTATTAGATGGGAAACTTGGAAGTTGAAAAAAACACAAAGAGTTCACAGACCAGGGACCTGCTAGCACATTTGCGGTTGTTTTTTGTCAGGAGACCCAGGGATTTCCGGGCAACACCCAACATCACCACGGAGGCTGCAATAGCACCTGCGTGAAACCTCTACCCCAAGGGATATAACAATATAAAGAAATAAAGAAATATCGACAGGACTATTTATAAAAAAAGGTGAAGAAAATATTGGGGAAACTGTCTGTATGGTAGTGCTCGACACGTGTTTCGTGCTTATTAGCACTCATCAGTCGCACATAACCAAGTTATTAGATGGGAAACTTGGAAGTTGAAAAAACACAAAGAGTTCACAGACCAGGGACCTGCTAGCACATTTGCGGTTGTTTTTTGTCAGGAGACCCAGGGATTTCCGGGCAACACCCAACATCACCACGGAGGCGGCAATAGCACGTGCGTGAAACCTCTACCCCAAGGGATATAACAATATAAAGAAATAAAGAAATATCGACAGGACTATTTATAAAAAAAGGTGAAGAAAATATTGGGGAAACTGTCTGTATGGTAGTGCTCGACACGTGTTTCGTGCTTATTAGCACTCATCAGTCGCACATAACCAAGTTATTAGATGGGAAACTTGGAAGTTGAAAAAACACAAAGAGTTCACAGACCAGGGACCTGCTAGCACATTTGCGGTTGTTTTTTGTCAGGAGACCCAGGGATTTCCGGGCAACACCCAACAACCGCAAATGTGCTAGCAGGTCCCTGGTCTGTGAACTCTTTGTGTTTTTTCAACTTCCAAGTTTCCCATCTAATAACTTGGTTATGTGCGACTGATGAGTGCTAATAAGCACGAAACACGTGTCGAGCACTACCATACAGACAGTTTCCCCAATATTTTCTTCACCTTTTTTTATAAATAGTCCTGTCGATATTTCTTTATTTCTTTATATATATATATATATATATATATATATATATATATATATATATATATATATAACACCCTGTATATATATATATATATATATATATATATATATATATATATATATATATATATATATACATATATATAGTATGTCCACGGATAGAGGTCACAAGAGGACAAATGGACCAAAAACTTCATAGGTCTGCAAATAAAATTTTTAACTGTTTTATACAGGGTGCTCAAAAATACAAAAATTATAAATCATATCAAGAGTAAACTACCTTTATTTTTCATTTTAGAGCAAAATGATAAAGACAAAATATATTTGAAATTCCAGTCAAAATTTAAATTGAAAATATCAGCTGAATATTTTATTTCTGTCTTTTAATTTTATCAAATATTACTACTATTTCTACGTTTTCTAGGTAATTTTTGCCTTTTCCATCTCATCTCACGATCTTTTAAGACAAAAGTAAGAAAATTTAAAATTTTGAGATGCTTTCAGCGAAAAAAATTTTTGAATCGGTATTATGGAAGCGGCGAAAAATAAAAAAAAAAACAAAAAACAAAACACAAAAAAATTAAACCCTTCAAGCCACATTTTAATCAAGCTTTAGAAGAGGAAGATCCAGCAAAACGACTAGATTTTTGTTTATGGCTTGGGGACAAAATTTTAAATGAAGGTAACCACTTTCATAAACTTATTTTATTTTCCGACGAATTGACTTTCTCTACAAATGGTACGGTCGCTTCATAACATATAGGATACTGCAGCGAAGTAAATTAAATTTGATGACCACATCAGACGGTAGTTTGAAAAATGTGTGGAATACGGGGGAGGAGTGTTTGAATAAATAGTGTTTTTGTTCTTTTTAAACATTTTAAAAAGTATTATAAAATCAATCAATTATGTACTTACAAATTGAGAAATAATGAGAGTTTACTCTTTATTATTTTTGTATTTTTTAAGCACCCGGTATAAATAAGTCAGAAACTTTCTTCGTAAACCGTATTTTTTAAGAAGCAGAAGCTTACCAAGAATGACTTTTTTTCGAAGAATAAAATTTTTGCTCCATTTGTCCTCTTGTGACCTCTGTCCGTGGACATACTGTATATATATATATATATATATATATATATATATATATATATATATATATATATATATATATATATATATATACTTACTTATAATACCATTTATTTTTCAAAATATACATTTTTATCCCTAAGTCTACTTTAAATATATACACTTAATCTAAATATATGTATATGTACAAGTTATCGGAAAACAGTACAATGCTCTTTCCGATCATGCGACCAGGGTATGGCCGGGGCTGGTCTTGGCCCTTGGTAGACCTTCGGAGATTTATAGTATTGATGTGAAAATAGCCTTCTCCGAGTAACTTTCAAGGCTGTGCGTGATTTGAACTTGCTAAGATAGCTTGAGGATCTTAATTGGGATTTAATTTGTATATACAGTTTACATATAGGACATTACTGGGAAAACACGAACGAAAAACCCAGTTTTATATTCGAGGATATATATATATATATACAGAACTTAAATTTAAAAAAAAAAAAGGCGCGACGAACACGCGTCTCGAACCTACAACTATACACGCGGCATATCGATAAAGCTGCAGCTTTACACCGTGAGCCACCACCGTACGTAAGATAGAAGCCCTGTTTCTACTAATCCATGATACAAATAAAAGAAGATATGATACCGCGCAGGTAGGCGTGGCCATGAACGTCACGCTGTGAGTAATTCCGCCGTATTTAGTAAACGAAACACGTCTTTGTTAAGATCGCGTTGTATTTTAAAGTTGTTTTTTTTTGTGTTTTTATATCACTTTTGAGAGTTTAAAAGTGAAAATGAGGTGTGCTGTGTATGGTTGTGAGGCGGACAATCAATGCAAGGGCTTTATGCCCGACATTAAAGTTTTTAACTCCCCCAAAGATAAAGAAACACAAGTGTTTGGAAGCGTCTGTGCAAACGAGAAGATAAGTTTAATGTGAGAAATGCTGGAATCTGTTCTAGACATTTTAACGAAAGCGATTATGAAGGTAATTTAAAGCATGAATTGTATCATGTCATGAATGTCAGATGTGTTTAATGCTTTTACAAACCTGCTTCAATAAAAAAGTTTACTGTGACAAGCAATAAAATCGCTAAAAATCTCCACAATAACGAATCAATAGACTCTAATCAAGAAAATACGACAAAGAGACTGAAAAAAGGCTATTTTCTTAAAAAATAATTTCCTGTTTTACGTAATTTCATCAATTTAGATATTTTTGTATTGTTTAGAATAATTTTTGGCATTTTAAGATTTTTTAAAATTTTAAAAATCAAAGAATACGAAAATACAATAAGTTTTAATAATTTACCATCTAAAGTGTAAAAAACCCCAAAAAAACTATCCTAAAAAACATGTTTCCGTCGCAAACATACAGATGTTATTCACCGCAAAAAATATTTGACAAATTTTGGGAACAAACAAAATTCTTATTTATAACATATTTTCGGAAGATTCTGTAGGTATATATTTTAATAAGAATATGCCTCTAAATAAAAATTATTATCTTAATTATTAGGCATAGTTTTATTTTATAAAATTATTTACCTTTTCTTTTCACGTAAATAAATGCATAGAACGCAATTGGCAGGCAATTTACCAATATATCTATTATTTTAAATTAATTTATCCCTTTATTTATATGATTATTTTAAGTCATACACTTTAAAATTTGTATTTTAGCAGGAGGCAAAGTATATTGCCAATAGAATTTATATGAAATCGCCTTTAATTAACGTAAACTGTATATTGCGCGTTATAAATTTAAAAAATAACTCACAGCGTGACGTCAGGCGCGAACCCGGGCGAATTTGACACGGTTTGATATCATACCTTCCTTTTATTGTATCATGGTACTAATCTTACGATAAGGATCCAAGGATCGTGTAAATATAAAGTCAATTAAGATACATTTTCAACTATAAAAATTCAATTATGGTTTCTTTCATGTTTGTTTTGAAATCAGAAGGAAAGCAACTTGTTTTAGAACCGCTTTCAAGATAAACAATTAAAATGTAATAAATAGTACAGTATTCTTTAGTGCCAATGACTATGTGAAAGCTTTGGCAACACTGTCAGGCGACATGTTCAAATATAGCGACCTCTGAGATGGGACCCCCCCCCCCCCCCCCCCATAAGAATATGTAGATTTACGTTCGTCTCCTAATGGCGGCCAAACCAACTCGAAGCGAAGTTGTCAATTTCGCTTTCTTTTATTGGGCGTTTTTTACCTTTCCAAATTCAATGATAAAAGTCATGTGGAGGTCAAGCAAAAACAATGACTAAAGAAAAACTTGTCAAAATTTAACTGATCAAACTTGTTTAGTGAATCCTGAAGTTAGGGTTTACCTTGTAGTTTCGTTGTTAGTTTTTTTTTTTCGATTGGTAACATCTATTCCAACTTTTTAGGTGAAAGACCATTTCCTTGTAAATTATGTGACAAAAGCTTTACTCAATCATCCCACCTTAACGTACACATGAAAAAACATACTGGAGAGAAATTTGCTTGTAAATTTTGCCCAGCAACTTTTAGTCATTCTTCTCAGCTTACAGTTCACAAGCGAGAGCACACAGGTGAGTGTGTTCATAAATATTAAAAAATAATTAACTTTATTGACTCCAAATATACTTGACAAGTATTCTGAAAAAAACTACATATTTTTTATATTTTAGGAAAACAACCTTACAAATGTGTCGTCTGCAATAAGTCTTGTAATTATTCTTCAGAATTACAGCTACATATGACTAAGCACACGGGTCAAAAATTCTCCTGCACAATTTGTCAAAAACAGTTTTCTACCGCATCCTATTTAGCAGAACATACACGGGTTCACACAGGTGTGTATTATGTTAATATTAGAAAGTTTAAATTACAACTGCATACCGTAACAAGAGGGTGATCTTCGAAACAAGGGAGTAGAAATATTTAGGACGTTGACAGTTACTGTAATATTTATTTCTTGACCATGTCAGATTTTTCCCTTGCTAATTTCAACTCTCCCTTTCGAGCATCATGGCCTTTGAGAAACTAAAGAAATATAAAAAATAACCTAAAGTATTCCCAGAATTTGATAGGTCCAATGAAAAATGTGCCTGTCACATCTTCCTTACTTAATGAAAGCTTTCAATTTGTATCACTAAAATTTCTGAAAGATGTTCAGAAGTCCATATACAAGCATGTCAACTCGAAACAGAAATGGCCAATTCCGTTCTAGAAGTTCTTAGGTAGATGCTTAGGTGCTTTAAAAATTTAAATTGGGGCTATGTCGTTTCAAACAATGATCTTTACATTATCAGTAATGCACCCGTATTAATTAACACGATATTATCACGCGTTTTTTTATTATAATTTGTAGTGGTAGTCGCATGATATCTGTCATTAATGGCACTAATGACAGCAGTTGGTTACTTTCGGACCATACCCTAAACTCTAAAAAAATTCAGTTTACGACTTGACAGCAACGAGTAAGCATTGATAATGCCAAGTGAGACCTTGGCGTAACGTCTGCCAGATTCCAACAGGAATTTAACAAACGAACGGATGTACTCCCGGATCAACATTTCTTCATATGTATATATGAAATATATATATATATATATATATATATATATATATATATATATATATATATATATATATATATATATATATATATATATATATATATATATATATATATATATATATATATATATATAGTAGAAAAATGGAAGATTTCTTGGCCTATAGGTAATATAATAAATGTAAATGCGGAGATTTACTTCTTCGCTAGTGCAGCGAACGGCCTTTTCGCTGCACTAGCGAAGAAGTAAATCTCCGCATTTACATTTATTATATATATATATATATATATATATATATATATATATATATATATATATATATATATATATATAATTTTTATGTTTCTTGAAACGTTTTAAATATATATATTTTTTGGGACTGTTTCTTGAGGATATGTTCATCATTTAAACGACAAAATAATATCAGTTTTCGGACTGTGGAAGTGTGTTCTTCTTTTGCATCAAAGTACGGGGAGTCCAAGAATATGGACAACCCCGGGCCGGGTAGACTATGACAGCTGTTTCGTCCTTGTTGGGACTCATTCAGACAGCCATAACCCAGTCGCGATAACCCAGTCGCGCCGAGGCAATCGACGCTACTGCATCTTAAATCCGTTTTGCAAAACACAAGCAAGAAATAACATACCATAGCGCCACCTAGCGGGTGCTGGCTTTAATGCAGAAAGCAGAACACACTGAAAAAGTAAAATCCAAGGGCGAACACGGCATTGCTAGCTTTTGAGAAACTTTCGCGAATTCGCCCAACTTGTCCGCACCAATTCGTGCAGAGCAAGGAGGGAGTCACGACGTCCTCACTAGAAAGACGTGTAAACCCTTAACACACATGGTTTCCTTGCTATTTCTCCCTTGCGATCTATAATTTTTATGTTTCTTGAACCATTTTAAATATATGTATATATATATATATATACAATATATACACAATATATATACAATATATATATATATATATATATATATATATATATATATATATATATATATATATATATATATATATATATATATATATATACAATATATACACAATATATATACAATATATATATATATATATATATATATATATATATATATATATATATATATATATATATATATATATATATATATATATATATACAATACAATTCTTTTGTATCAAAGTACGGAGGAATTGGTGCGGACAAGTTGGGCGAATTCGCGGAAATGCGTTTCTCAAAAGCTAGAAATGCCGTGTTCGTCCTTGGATTTTACTTTTTCAGTGTGTTCTGCTTTCTGCATTAAAGCCAGCACCCGCTAGGTGGCGTTATGGTATGTTATTTCCTGCTTGTGTTTTGCAAAACGGATTTAAGATGCAGTAGCGTCGATTGCCTCGGTGCGATTGGGTTATGGCTGTCTGAGTGAGTCCCAACAAGGACGAAACAGCTGTCATAGTCTACCCGGCCCGGGGTTGTCCATATTCTTGGACTCCCCGTACTTTGATGCAAAAGAAGAACACACTTCCACAGTCCGAAAAGACTGATATTATTTTGTGTGTATATATATATATATATATATATATATATATATATATATATATATATATATATATATATATATATATATATATATATATATATATATATATATATATATATATATATATACAGTGTGTCCGCGGATGGAGTCCCCAAGAGGGAAAAAATCTTTGTTATTCATTTTACGACCAAAAGTCATTCTTTATAAAAAGTTCTGCTTGTTGAAAAAATGAATTAACGATAGAAAAATTTTAGATCAGATGTACAGGGTGTTCATAAATTAGGAAAATATGAAAATGCTTCAAGAGAGAAGTACAATTATTTATTACTTTTAACAAAAGTTTTATAAAGCAAAGTTGTTTATAAACTAACATAAAGACTAAATATAAATTTCGAAATAAAAATTCGAATATTTAAAAATTAATAATGGTTTTTATGTACCTAATTATTTGCATTTTACAAAAAAATCAATATAGCCGATTTTGTATACGTTCATATTACGTCAACATCTTATTTACATCTGTCAGTATTCTGATTTCCTGAACGCATTTTCGAAAATGTTAACCAAATAAGAGCCTATATACATCTATAGCGTATGACTAAGACACATTTCCAATACCGTAACATTGTATTAAATAAATACGCTCTTCTTTGGTTAACATTTTCGAAAATGCCTTCACGAAATCAGAATACTGACAGATGTAAATAAGATGTTGACGTAATATGAACGTATACAAAATCGGCTATATTGATTTTTTTGTAAAATGCAAATAATTACATAAAAACCATTATTAATTTTTAAATATTCGAATTTTTATTTCAAAATTTACATTTAGTCTTTATGTTAGTTTATAAACAACTTTGCTTTATAAAATTTTTGTTAAAAGTAATAAATAATTGTACTTCTCCCTTGAAGCATTTTCATGTTTTCCTATTTTATTAACACCCTGTACATCTGACCTAAATTTTTTTTATCGTGAATTCATTTTCTCAACAAGCAGAACTTTTTATAAAGAATGGCTTTTGGTCGTAAAATGAATAATAAAGATTTTTTCCCTCTTGGGGACCCCATCCGTGGACACACTGTATATATATATATATATATATATATATATATATATATATATATATATATATATATATATATATATATATATATATATATATACAGCGTGTCTTCGGAAGTTCTTACCATATGGTAAAACTGTTTATTATTGGTTTTATGAAAAAAAGTGCCTCTTTATAAAAAGTTCTGCATCATGAGCATCGTCATTCCAAAAATTTGATCTTGGACATACAGGGTGGCTCAAAAATGTAAAAGTCCCAATCCACGTGAAGCTAAAAAGACACAAAATTATTATTTAAAGGTAAACTGCCACTGTAAATGTACTATAGTTAACTTTTTGTATGTTAGTGAATTAGGTTTGGAATATACAGGAGGCCCAAAAATAAAATTATTATCAGCTTTACAAAAAAAGTATATCTTCATAAAAAGTTCTACCTTGTAAAAAAAGAGCATGGATATTTATAAACTTGATGTAGGACAATACAGGGTGGCTTAAACAGCTGAAAGTCACAATTTAAATTTAAATTATTTTGCCACGTGTATGTCCTATATAAAATTTTTGAATAACCATGCTCTTTTTTCACAATGTAGAACTTTTTATGAAGCTATACTTTTTTGTAAAGGCGATAACAGAAAATTAATTTTATGTTTGGGACCTCCGTATGTTCCAAACCTAATTTACTAACATAAAAAGCACATTTGCAGTGGCAGTTTGCCTTTAAATAACGATTTTATGTCTTTTTAGCTTCACGTGTATTAGGACTTTTACATTTTTGAGCCACCCTGTATGTACTAGATCAAATTTTTGAATGGAAGTGCTATTTTCTCACGATGCAGAACTTTTTATATAGAGGCACTTTTTTTCGTAAAATCAATAAAAAAATTTTCCATATGGTAAGAACTTCCGAAGACACGCTGTATGTATATATATATATATATATATATATATATATATATATATATATATATATATATATATATATATATACAGTGAAAGTCGCTTATAACGACGACCAAGGGACCGGCAAATTCCCGTCGTTATAAAAGGACGTCGTTACATACAGCCGATTGTTTTTCAGTAATAAGGTGAAAAACATATCTTTGTATATTCATTTTATTACTTACATAAATATACATTACTCACATAGTTATGAAAAACAAAAATTAAAACCAAAACAACTAAGTACATAATACGTTATATGTATGTACGTAATTAAGATGAGACACAAGGTACACAATACTACTACTTATGATTTATTTATTGACTAACTAATTCGAACAGCACCAGTCGCCTACTAAAAATATTGTTATTGTTGCATTTCGATATCGGAAATCACATCAGTGACAAAACGGTTACAAAAACAGACCAATCGGAACATTCGACACACGTCGCAGCGTGACTTTGCTCGTCCGCACGTCGTTATATACGGCTTGACCCTGAGTACAGCAGGGCGTTACAAGCGGATTCGTCGTTATATCCGACGACGTTATACACGACTACAAAAGCGTTGCCGGATATAGAAATCCAACCGATTCTCTAGGGTTCGGTCGTTATAAGCAACTTGTCATTATAAGTGACGTCGCTATAAATGACTTCCATTGTATATAAATATATATATATATATATATATATATATATAATATATATATATATATATATATATATATATATATATATATATATATATAAACACAGACGTTGTACTTTGTCCTCTTTGAACAGCATAAACTATGCAGTCCGCTCGCGTCGACATCCATCTAATATCGATTCGATAGTATATTACAGAAAATTATTTTCACCATTCCATTTATTCAAATCTTTTCAGATTAAATCCATGAACTTTGAACACAAAAATGTTGAAGTTCAGTTACTATTCCAGGACTTTTCCTTTCCATACTAGCTAAATTCCATGACTGTTTCGTATATTGAGTTAAATTAATTTTGTTTTACTCCACGACAAATATGTAAGAATAGCACTTTTATTTTCATTAAGAAATATTTTTCATATAATAAACAAAATATTTTCTTTTCTAAACTAGTGGGTTTTTAAAGAACAATACATTTTTTAAAACGTTTTCTTTAAATTCTAAGCAAAAAGAGCCTAAATCCTTTTTTTTTAAGCCCAATAAATATGCATGGTGCAATGCTTTATAGACCATGAAGTAAAACAAGGAACATTATATTCCTAAGCATGATATTTCCAGATGCAAAATTTTTGAACTCGTTTTTCTCAAAACCCATAAAATGCGACAGGCACATTTTACATTTGACCCTTTAATTATGATCTGACTATGGCAAAATTTGCCAGTTGAAGTTTATCCCTTTGTATAAACATAAATTTCGACGATTTGGTGCATATAGCCGAAAAATTGCTGACTACTGGTTGTAAATATAAAGAATACTTTCTACATATTTTTCATCCTCGTAAAATACTCTGGTCACGTCCTTTTGACAGTGAAATGGTTAAAGATGTTATCAAACGCTTTCAGTTTATAGCAGGCGCGGCCGGTGAGTCTTTTTACAGGTGGGTCAAAATTTTGTGGGCAACTAGTGATATCAACGCAACAAGCAAAATACACTTTTTTAATTAAGAAAGGTTTTTAATAATGTGCCAAGAAATTATTTACCTACAAATAAACACTGCAAAATTCATAAAATAGGTACTGCAGAATATTGAACATTACTACTCTAGATGTTTATGGCTTTTTTCTATGTGTTTTAATACTCTAGATTAGTAGATTTTAGCGACTTCCGTTTTGATAAGTTTAGCATCTCCTCAATAGATGTCGCGCCTTGTACTAAAAGCCCAGAATATAAACAGAACAGAATTCTGAGCTAAAAGTATGATTATTCGTAAAATAAAATTAGGAACGCTGCCGAAACTCCGTTTTCTTTAATAAATACAATGCTGGCGACTAGACATAGTAATACGATATTTGTCTACGCACGTGCAGGCTGTAAGCTGTAGTAAATATGAGATTGCCAACAATTTTAAAAATATTTTATCGAGGAACAACTTGTTGCCAATACACCTTTTAGAGCCGATCTAATTTTTTAAATAACAAAAAATTAAAAAAAAATTCTTGCCCCAACTCGCTGAGATTGTACCTCTGGACTACGCTAGTTATGTACGAAAATCGGTCCGATACCGTTAAATTTGATGCCTAGCGCTGGCCTGACAGAAATCGTATTTATAAGTTTTTATGTTTAACCGCTAATTAATATTATTAATACAATTTAAATACAATGCGCATATTAGGTACCTAATTAGTTTTTCTTTTTCCGAACCAAATGTTTTCAAATAGTATATTTTAGGGGGCGGTTTGAGGGTATTTCCATAGTGGGAGTGGTCAGATATTATTGGTAGGCCGTCGACCAATTGTGTCTCTTTTTAACTTCCTAAAGCGCGTATGTCTGTTTCTCTCTTAGTTTTAATGAATTTATATCGTCCGTATAAACCTATGAGGTCAATTTAAAATACGACCCAGCCCGGAGCAAGCTTGGATAATCTTTCGACGGTGGCTTGGCTTGATTCTTTCTTGAGAAGTTTTCGCATGGAACTAGCACTTTTTTGAAACAAAAGATTCTTTAATAAATTGTTAGGTAGATCATTAAAAATTTTAGTTGGGCCATTGACCAAACGACCTTATGGTTTATAGATATTATTGTTTATTTTTCAGGTGAAAATCTCTTTACATGTACAGTATGTGATAGGACTTTCACTAGACTGCAGTACTTGGAAAAACATGTTAGAACTCATACAGGGGAAAAGCCATATTGTTGCTTAGATTGTGGAAAAACGTTTAGTCAGACTTCCAGTTTAAAGGTAACAAACAGTTATTTGATGTTGTTGACTTTGTGCACTGGTAAATTAAAAACTTAAGCACAAAATTACATTTCATTCTTGATAGTAGTGGCGTGTTTTGAAACAACAGTTGCGACGAGACGAAACATTAACTGTATTAAGGACAAAGTGTTTGGGTTTATTCTATAAAAACACTTTCACACCCTTGACTTCTGGGGGCCCAATTAATTTTGGTATTAATTCTTAAGGAAAAATTACGTTAAAATGATCTCAGTTTCAGTCAGTTTAAAATTCCGAGTTTAGTTTTAGTTTTGTAGTCTTAAGGCCTGTTTGCTACTCAACATTGTTATCATCAAAGTTATTCAACATGTCGAAATTTTGATAAAAAGCAACAAGTTACTTGTTATTTCAACAAGTTATTTGTTGATCGGTGAGCGGTAAACTTCAAAAAATGTTTGCAACAGTGTTTTGGTAACATGTTGCGGCTGCGCCCACATTAACGTTTTTGTATTTAATAACACCGAAATTTGTCTCTAAACACGCTGCAGCTGCGAGAAAAACATCTTTTTCGTTGGACATGTTGGAATGGACTATATGTTTCTATAACATGTTACTAAGGCTGTGTACCGTTGTCAAACCTGGTTAACCAAGGGGTATAATGCGGTAAACCAATGGTAACGCTGGTTCCTGAAGAACTGGTTTTACTACGGAACGCAAATCGGTCGCAAATTATCAGGGATCAGCGGATCACATAACCTAACGATTTAAATATTTTTTTATTTTTACGGATATCGACAACCTAAAAACATACCTCTCCGGCTTCCAACATTTTAAAATACAGATGATTTTTAACATTTGTGAAAGAATACATTTAAATTTAATCAAAAAAGGAAACATAAACAACAAAATGACATAAACCTGCGGGGAAGCATCGATTCCTTCGGTGACACTATTCACAGATATTTTTCAGGAACCGCATTTCCAATCTTACCAACTTTTCAGGTTACCGATACTTACGGGACACAAAACCGTAGCCGAAGTTGACAACGGTACACGCCCTAAGAGTGGACAGGCCTTTAGAGAAGTCCTCAACAACTATTCCCATAAATTGGGAAAATAAGATTTTTATATCTACTACAGTTACCGTTAACGATCAAAGAGCGTGTGCTGTTGTAAGCTATTGCATATTTGAGGGCTTAAAACACTTTGCGAGTAACAAAGTAAAGTAATAATTAGTGTTTATAAACTGCAAGGACAGAGCTTAAAACTTAAACTCCTTTTACTTAGTGCTTTGGTCAGCTCTGGGTACTAGTCGCGTTTTTTATGTGACGAAGCATTGACCGAATTCTGTAAAACTGTATACCATTATAATTGCTAAATTGCGTGTGTTAACGGGGAAAGCCCGCAGGATGGGCAGAGTCATACCCATCGATTTTCAATCCAACAGCAATGAAAATTCCAAGTGCGTGCATGTATAGTACGTAGTTGGAATTTTCACTTCCCGAGCAATGTCAGAATTATTGTGGGGGTTTGCTCAAGATTTTTTTATCATTGTTTTTCTCTCATACTTTAATTGATTTATTAGACATTTACTACCTGCACTTTAATGAGATTCATTAAGATACTGCTTATAGAAATGCAACATCACAGAAGTATTCGGTCAATATCAAAGATTGTCATGACCATGACAAATTTACAATTAATCAATTTTGACAATTCATAGTTACTGTTTACTTAGTAAATTCATATTTGTGCTTTTTGCAAATAAAATCGATGAAAATGTGCGACAGTGGGAGTGAAACTGAGAATTTAACTCCACCAGAAATTGTGGAACAGGTTAAAAGAGCCGCAAACAATTTATTACCCGTAAAATCAGCAAAAACATGAAAAAGTAAGTTTAATAAATTTTGAAAATTGCAATTTTTGTCTTTCATTATTGATACTGGTTGTAGGAAAAATGGTGTATGCAACTCATATTTAATGGCTATTAAGACGCTCGGGTCATAGTTCTCATACTCTAATTAAATGTTATTTTTTATTACCATTTAATGCTCATTGCATAGTTGTTTTTGAACTGAACTGAACAAAATTATGCGTAGCTTCTAGCTACTATTAAATGTCAAATTTTCCCTTAAAAATGTCTACGCTCTAGTTCGACCCTGTAATAATTATTTTTTTTAGGTACATACACGAATTCACACTGGCGAAAGACCGTATGCTTGTAATTTGTGCGAGAAAACTTTTATAACGTCTTCGGATTTAACAAGTCACGTAAGGAAACATAAAAAGTACATAGATTTATAAATTGTCCATTATTTAATTTGTTGGTAATTTTTTTATACATTGTATATTTTAACGTATGCGTAGCCTCTAGTTATTAATTTATTGTTTTATTTTGTACAAAATGATTTTATTTAAAAAACCCTTGAGTCTACTGACGTCTTAGTTTTATTCTTTTATCCATGAACCTAAGCAAATCTGCCTTGATTCATCTTTTAGATAATAACAACGATTGCATTGGCGGTATCAAAATTGGTTTACTTATATAGTACTGGGTATCCAAAAAATATGGAAAAACTATACCTTTTACAGCAGAAAGAGGATTTTCTTTACATTTTTATGCTCGTTAATGCCGCAGTCTCAAAATTTTACTTATGTACAGGGTGTCAAAAAATATATGGAAAAACGATACCTTTTACAGCAGAAAAAGGATTTTCGTTGCATTTTTATGCTCGTTAACTTCGCGATCTCAAAAATTTTTACTTGCATACAGGGTGCCCAAAAATATGGAAAAACTATACCTTTTACAGAAAAAAAAGGATTGTGTTTTGGAGCAGGTGTAGCGGAGTTGGGAGCCTGCTAACTTAACTTTTCAGTTAAGGTTGTGAAGGCCATTGAAATATGTGTGTGATAAGTAGAGTTTAACAAATGGGGGTAATTCCAGAGACGACTTCTAACCTAGTTGGAAATAAAATTAGGAGTCGATTTGAAAATAAAATACAAATATTTATTTACCCACATTGTGTTATTTGAAAGTGCGAGATACGAAAATATCATACAGGGTGTCTGAAAAGTCTTAGCATGGGCAAATATCTTTACTATTAATAAAGATAGCGACACCAAATTTTAGTTGTACTTTATTGGTTGATAAAGCTACGTTTTTATGTAATTTGACTTTTTCAACCCCCTTGGGGGGTTACGCTAGGGAGTTGAGGTCGAAAATTTTGAATGCAAACCTATGCCGTGTGGCCTCTTCGTTTAAACATCTTCAAAAAAGAAACATTGTTTTAGTATTTTAGTATTTATTTAGTATTGTAATTCATTTTTAAATGGCAAGCCTATAAAAATTATAACTCGTAAATCGTATAATCGGTCGGGGCAAAAGTCGACCATTAGTCGACCTCTTGTGCCATACAGCACCAGTCGGCGCTGCTGTTTTTTGTTTTGTGGGGCACTTTTTTCTAACTTTTCTCCAACTTTACTTCTTCATTTGTCGTTGTTATATGTTTTGTTTTTTGACATCTGCGCAGTAGACCAAAATGCGTACCACGCGCAAACCGAGCGTGCTAGACATGCGTACGCAAGTTCAGGAGATGTACTTGGGTGTCTACATTCGAACCTATTCACTTGTAAGAATATATCCCCAATAGTTAAGGTACCACTACGTAGTTAACTGTATAACTTTTTCCCAAGGTTTTTTCGACTTTATTTTTCGTTTTTTGCCATGTGCGCAGTAGACCAAAATACGTACCACGCGCAAACCGAGCGTGCTGGACATGCGCACGGACTTTTAGGAGATGGACTTTGGTGTCTACAGTTGAACCCATTCACTTTTCAGAATATATCTCCAGTAAAGGTACCACTACGTATTTAACTTTATAACTTTGTTCCCAAGTTTTTTTCTACTTTATTTTTCAATTTCGTGCCATGTGCGCAGTAGACCAAAATGCGTACCACGCGCAAACCGAGCGTGCTAGACATGCGCACGGAATTTCAGGAGATGGACTTTGGTGTCTACATTTGAACCCATTCACTTTTAAGAATCTATCTCCAGTAGTTAAGGTACCACTGCGTATTTAACTTTATAACGTTTTTCCCAAGTTTTTTCGATTTTATTTTTCTTTTTTTGCTATCTGCGCGGTGGCAAATAACGAAAAATACAGTCGAAAAAAACTTGGGGAAAAAGTTTTACCATTGATCAAAATGCGTACCACGCGCAAACCAAGAGGGCTAGACATTCGCACGAAATTTCAGGGGATGTACTTTGTTGTCTAAATTCGCAGTGGTACCTTAACTACTGGAGATATATTCTGAAAAATGAATGGGTTCAAATGTAGACACCAAAGTCCAACTCCTGAAATTCCGTGCGCATGTCTAGCACGCTCGGTTTGCGCGTGGTACGCATTTTGGTCTACTGCGCAGATGTCAAAAAACAAAACATAAAAACGACAAATGAAGAAGTAAAGTTGGAAAAAAGTTAGAAAAAAGTGCCCTACAAAACAAAAAATAGCAGCGCCGACTTGTACTGTTTGGCACAAGTGGCCGACTAATGGTCGACTTGTGCCCCGCCCGATTATACGATTTACGAGTTATAATTTTTATAGGCTTGCCATTTAAAAATGA
This sequence comes from Philopedon plagiatum, assembly GCA_963971165.1. NCBI lineage: Eukaryota > Metazoa > Arthropoda > Insecta > Coleoptera > Curculionidae > Philopedon > Philopedon plagiatum. The sequence continues at coordinate 98,362,373 of OZ020192.1, read as the reverse complement.
ATTACAATAATAAATAAATACTAAAATACTAAAACAATGTTTCTTTTTTGAAGACTTTTAAACGAAGAGGCCACACGGCATAGGTTTGCATCCAAAATTTTGGACCTCAACTCGCTAGCGTAACCCCCCAAGGGGGTTGAAAGAGTCAAATTACGTAAAAAAGTAGATTTACTAACCAATAAGGTACAACTAAAATTTGGTGTTGCTATCTTTATTAATAGTAAAGATATTTGCCCATGCTAAGACTTTTCAGACACCCTGTATGATATTTTCGTATCTCGCACTTTCAAATAACACAATGTGGGTAAATAAATATTTGTATTTTATTTTCAAATCGAATCCTAATTTTATTTCCAACTAGGTTAGAAGCCGTCTCTGGAATTACCCCCATTTGTTAAACTCTAGTGATAAGCAAGAATAAGAACAAATTGGGAAAACCTAAGAATTAGTGGAGAAGAGGAAGATGATCCACACTATCCAGTTAAACAGTGGAACAATCAGCTTGACATCGTCAGTAAAGGAGGTCCTGCTGATCACAAATAAGTGGGATATTTTGTGTTGCTGATCCTCAAAGTCCAGAAGTAAACTTCATATTTTATAAGAGTATATATAGTAATGTGACATAATTATTGTACTAGCAGAATTTATTAACTGTATTAATTATTATACATGTGATTCAGTAAACATTTGTCTCTTTTGACTAATGGCCATAGGTTTGTTTCAGTGGTTTCAAATCAGTCTGAGCCAATAAATGTCAATCGAGAATCGGCAAACCGTTTATCTTCAAAGTAAAACTAACTTACTGAGGCCCCATTGCAAGGCAATAAGACGTTTATGATGCTATGTTAGTTTCCGGGAAATCCCCGGTTTATTCAGCGACGTGACGTTATTCGCCGTGAAAATTTAGCAAGTTTAGTTTATTTTCCTTTCACACACTTTATTTTCCTTTATAATTGGTACTAACGGTATTATACAGTTTGATCACTAATAAATAGGCTTTACAAAAATACAATATTGCAAAAATTACTGATTGACTTTATAAGAAAATAATTCTATTCTGAAAGACGGCCCGGACAAATTATCGGTCAGTTGACCAAAAAGTTATTGACCGGTCTTAAGGCACAACTCTAGCCATGTTTTTTCTTGATTTAGATCACGATTTAAATCAAGGGATTTTCTTAAAAATCCGATTTAAATCACATTCCTAATTATTTTTATTACTTATACATTTTTTTGATATTTTAATGTTAAATTGTGAAGACCAAGAACAGTGCATAAATAATCTGGGAAGCCTGCATTATTCGCTGCCAGATAGGTAAGTGTAAGGCAATTCCCCGAATTTCAAAAAGGCCGGCATTTTGCCAGTTCTAATTTTTTTTATTTTTTTTTTATTTATTTACTCATTCCCAACTAACACTAGTGGTTCATTACAGGGAATGTTGAAATAATAAATTGTCTTAATTATTATAAAAAGCGTGTTGTGAGCTTTTGTTTTACTTATTTAAAGCTTTATTTTGCGGGACTTCTGTGTGGTTAGAGACGGTTTAAACTCTCGGTTTAAAGTGCTGTGCCGATTATGCCATTTACTTTATACATTTTACTTAATTCATAAACCGCATGTACATATACATACATGCATTTACATTAATATATATATACATATGTATATATATATATATATATATATATATATATATATATATATATATATATATATATATATATATATATATATATGTATGCAGTTCATGCAAGTAGGACTGTGCTAGGGGCGCCGCAAGGTATTTGAAACTGGCGGCATCGAAAGGCACCTCTCAGTACGGACTGAGAGTGTGCCCCAAGAACTTGGCGCGGCTTAGGAACTATGGCCGTTAGAAATCTGTTTAATCAAAATTTATCAAAATATATAAATTCGAAATATAAAGAAGTTAATTTTAAATGAGCTGTCCCTATTAATGAGTGCCAGTCCGACACTGTTTACAAGCCCCCAAGAGCCAAGAGATGTCAATGGGGTTCGGAGACCGAGCTGTAGTTCGCATGATGTATCGTTTTTCAGGGAGGGTTTGCAGCCACCGCGGCATAATCTTCTGACAAATTGAATAAGGGCGGCACAAAGCTAGGGTGGCTGGAGGCCGCCACTTGTTTATAACAAAAATCGTCATAGCTATTAGGTTTAGCCGCCCTGATTGGTAAGGCCGTACATAAAAGACACGACAGGAAAATTTTCGTGGACTTTCCACCTGCTATCGAGCCAGTATAAATAAAATGGGAATAAGGAGAATGAATATTGGATTCTTTTCGCGTCACTAAACCAATATCTGTCGAACTTTCAAAAACTTATTTGGGAAAATTGTTACGTTTTCCTTTAGAACAGTGGTTCTTAACCTTTTTTGGACCAGGCACCACAAGGTTCAAGAATAATAAACTGTGTTAATCTTAAATATATATATATATATATATATATATATATATATATATATATATATATATATATATATATATATATATATATATATATATATATACAGTGACCGGCAAAAAGTTGGACACATATGGGAAAAATTTTTATTATTGGAATATTGAAGAAACTTTTTATGCCGATTGTCTCTGCATGATGGGTAACCTAAAAATTCATTTTGACATTTGTTACGTGATTACTCGTTTGCCGGCAAAATTGAAAAAAATATATATTGTCATGGAAAACTGGTATTAGGTGACAAGATATTGAAAAAAGTTATTAGAAAAAAGTGTTTAGATTTTAATTTTATACTCCTTGGCAAAGTCAGGAGCCAAAATTTAAAAAAAAATATTTTACATTTTTTGAAAAAAATATGTACAATATTAATAATATAAAATTTAGCTTTTTTCCATGTACTTGGGTGTGGCCAGGCCCTGTATCTGGCAACCATATTTACCATTTATAGTTACTTCTGGAACAATATGCTTACGAAAGACCGTTTGCTCCAATTTTGAAGAAATTTTAACGTGTCTACCAAAATCATTCTAACAAAATAAAAAATTGAAAAAAAATTCTTGCATTAATTTAATTTATTTTAAATCAAATATTAGACCACCCTGTAGAGGTAAAGTAGCTTAACATTAAATAAAAGCACAATGACAATTAATAAATGGTGCATATTGATATTTCTAAATAATACTTCGGCTGTTTTCAAAGCCCACTTTGGTAATTTGTAAAAGACATGAAAACTTTCTTATGAAAGGACATGGTACTTATTAAAAAAAGATAGGGTATCGACGGCCTTTCAAGACTTTACTGGTCCGACTGGACCATAGTAAACTTCACATTCAGTTACCATGGTCCAGGAGAATATACTTATTGTAAAGTTTTTGGTTTTGCGATGAAAGGTGTGAAAAGTTGAAATTATAAAGGGCAAAATTAAGGCTACAAATAAAAATGTTACGATTTGCCTGAAATGAAAATATGTTATTTAGTAGTTTAAAATAAACAAATTTTGTTTATGAAAATTTTTCGTACCTCTACAGGGTGGTCTAATATTTGATTTAAAATAAATTAAATTAATGCAAGAATTTTTTTTCAATTTTTTATTTTGTTAGAATGATTTTGGTAGACACGTTAAAATTTCTTCAAAATTGGAGCAAACGGTCTTTCGTAAGCATATTGTTCCAGAAGTAACTATAAATGGTAAATATGGTTGCCAGATACAGGGCCTGGCCACACCCAAGTACATGGAAAAAAGCTAAATTTTATATTATTAATATTGTACATTTTTTTTTCAAAAAATGTTAAATATTTTTTTTTAATTTTGGCTCCTGACTTTGCCAAGGAGTATAAAATTAAAATCTAAACACTTTTTTCTAATAGCTTTTTTCAATATCTTGTCACCTAATACCAGTTTTCCATGACAATATATATTTTTTTCAATTTTGCCGGCAAACGAGTAATCACGTAACAAATGTCAAAATGAATTTTTAGGTTACCCATCATGCAGAGACAATCGGCATAAAAAGTTTTTTCAATATTCCAATAATAAAAATTTTTTCCATATGTGTCCAACTTTTTGCCGGTCACTGTATATATATTGGAATAGGTGACTCCTGGGGTAGCCTACAGACTTACCCAATACTTTTTTTCTTAAATCTAACATTTTAAAAATGTTCTAAAATACCCTAAAACCCATTCATGGTCGACGCATCTGGCTGAGCGAACGCATGGCCCGACATGGCGGTTGACAGAAAATTGCGCGCGAAAAACTTAAAACAATTGAATCTGTTGTAACTTTACCAGACATATAAATCTTTAAAGATAATTTATTTTCTGTTTTAAGCGTAATTTAAGACACAGGTAAAAACAAATTAAAACCTTTTCCCAGTGGCGTAGCTGGGGGGGGGGGGGGGTCGCCCGGGTGACACCCTTTCAGGGGTGACACCCGCATCAAACAAAAATCAAAATTATAACAATACAATACCCTGCCCCGGGTGACACCCTTTAAGGAGTGACACCCGCATCAAACAAAAATCAAAATTATAACAATACAGTAGCCTGCCCCGGGTGACACCCTTTAAGGAGTGACACCCGCATCAAACAAAAATCAAAATTATAACAATACAATAGCCTGCCCCGGGTGACACCCTTTAAGGAGTGACACCCGCATCAAACAAAAATCAAAATTATAACAATACAACAAAAAATCGCACATTCGAGGGCAATGGGCTTGTTTAGTTATTTCGCGTTTTCAATAAATATGTTAATATTATTGCACAATCAGTCAATCGAAAAACACACACACAAAATTACGCCTGTTGGACGGATAATAACTAAAATATTAAGGTTTAAAATTCGACAAAATTGAAAACATTCAGTTTCCAGATTGACATCATCCCACGCAAAACAACTGAATGAAACGGGCAATGCGATAAATCCAATACAACACCGCCATGATTCCCTAAGGGTAATAAGATTTTTGACAAGTGTCATTTTGACAAAGTTCATTGCAAAATCTTTCCAGCGGTGCCTGTGTTTATCGCTCATCGTGGGACTACGTCACCAGACGCCATCGTCCTGTTTCATAATGAGCGATGTTTGACCGCTGTTTTGGGGGTGAATTCCATCAAAAATAATTCTAATATTTTGGAGATAAGCTGTTCGAATGAAGCACCTTTGTATTATGAAATAAAAAAAAATTTGCTGGATAAGCCCATTAAAATTAAAATATAAAAAAAAAATTGCACGTTTGTGCGAGCTTAAAAAAGTCGATTTGCAAAACTCTCCAAAATTCAATAAATCTAGCCAATATCAATACCAAAACGTAATGCAGACCAGTCAAATAATTGTTGGTTAATGAATCCACTTATGGTAAAAGAAATGATGACTGATCAGAAATGTACTGAGAGCTAGTGGCGGTAGCAAGCGCCTTGGTTATTCCTCCATTGGCGGCGCGGCGTAATTCGGTATTGATCTTGGATCAAACGATAAAAAGTCAAACGCGAGAAGTGATTGCCAATGTTTATAGGGTCTGTTATGAAGAGGCCATTGTTTTCATTGTTAAAAGTTTTTGTTAAATATTTAAGTAAATCTATAGTGAATATTTTTGCTATATTTATTTGTTACCTTTTATTCAGACAAAAATAATAAGCACGCCCATTTTCGTAGAATTTATTAGAATGGCCTGGCCATTTTTTGTGGCATTTCCCCCTTTCATCTCTGTCACAGGCTGATTTGCCAAACTTCCTACATACTAGTTTATGAATAAAAGTTTGTAAATGTTTCAAGCAAGAATTTTTATCTACATGTAAAATTTTATGCCTAGAGATTTGTTTTAATTGTAGGACTTTGGTAATTATTTTTAAAAAATTATCCATTTTAAATTTTTCCTATTTAAAAATCCAGGAGTATCAACAAAAATGTAATGTTAAATAGAAATTTTGCCGCGCCAAAAGTATATCGGCGCATTTTTTTTTAGCCATCATACCCTACCCTAATAATAATAAAGTTTATTTAAATTAATTACAATTTAAACATGATTTCACATAAATGTTTATTATAAATAAACTTGTTAAAACCCCCGAAGACGTGCTTGTTGGGGGTAAATCTTATATTCAGTATTATATTATTTTATTACATAAATTATTTAATTTAAATATATATATATATATATATATATATATATATATATATATATATATATATATATATATATATATATATATACATATATATATATATATATATATATATATATATATATATATATATATATATATATATATATATATATATATATAGTTAAGTATGTTTGGAATTATCTGGAGAACTACTGTTTCGTCTTCCTCGGTGTCTAAGTTGTTAAAGTACACCACATCGACTCATCAGAGGCCTTACAGTAGCATGAGCATTTCTGCTCCCAAATAATTCCACAGTTCTTGCCTATAAAAGACAAACTGAAAGTTTTGAAAGGTAGAAGTTCTTGAGATTGCTCTCTGAGAAATGTCATAGGGATCCTTATCGGATCTCCCATGGTAGCTTGGCTGTGGGAGTCTCGCGACCTCTCCACACTACCTGAGACATTCTCATTTATGAACATAGTTAAGTATGTTTGGAATTATCTGGAGAACTACTGTTTCGTCTTCCTCGGTGTCTAAGTTGTTAAAGTACACCACATCGACTCATCAGAGGCCTTACAGTAGCATGAGCATTTCTGCTCCCAAATAATTCCACAGTTCTTGCCTATAAAAGACAAACTGAAAGTTTTGAAAGGTAGAAGTTCTTGAGATTGCTATATATATATATATATATATATATATATATATATATATATATATATATATATATATATATATATATATACATTCATACTCAAATACATACATAAAATTTCTTTTTAGGTCCTTTAGGTCCTTAGAGAAAAACAAATAAATATTTTTTTATTATACAAAATAGTATCAGAGTAATTCCAAAAATTTCTTTAAATCATTTGTTGTTAATATCCAAGTTTTTATTTCAATTTTAAATTTTTTCAATGATATAATTCGTTTAATATTTATTGGTAAATAATCGTTTAAATAAAAACATAAATATTTATAACTTTTTTGTGCTATAAACTTATGTATTTTTGGTTTAATGGAAATTTCATTTTTATGACGCGTGTCATGGTTATGTTTTTTAAATTGTATTAGATTTTTATTTTTAAAAATGTATACTAAAATATTATAAATATATATTTGCCTAATGTCCATTTTTTTGTTTCTGAATATAATTCCTTTGAAGGATAAAAATAGTCTTTATTAAATATAATTTTTAGAAATCTTTTTTGTAATACTTCTATTTTTTTACTAAAATTCTATTTATTCCTCCCCAACCTAAAATTCCGTAATTTAAATGAGTTTTAACTAAGGCATAATATAGTGTTTCTAATTGTTTTGTATCCAGAAAGGTTTTAACATTTCTGAATATTGGTAGCAATCTTCTTAATTTTTTAATTAAGTAGTCTACATGTAAATCCCAATTTAATTTACTGTCAAAAATTATTCCCAAGTATTTAACACTGTTAGTCTTTAAAATTTGAATATCATTGTCTATTTTAATACTATCCACATTTGAGGTATTATTATTTTGATTTAGACTAAAATTAAGATAATTTGTTTTGTCAAAATTAATTGTTAATAAGTTATTATCAAACCAATTTTTAACTATTTTAAAATCTTTTTTAATTTTGTTATGTATGTTGTTCCAATTTGTATCACTATAAAAAATAACAGTATCGTCTGCAAAACTATGAATTTCTCCATCACAATTTATACTAAATAAATCATTAATGTAAATATTAAAAAATAAAGGTCCTAAAATTGTTCCTTGGGGAACACCGTATTTAAATACTTTTGGATAACTTCCTTCTTTATCTATCATAACATGATTTGGCCTATCTCCCAGATAGTTTTTTATCAACTCTAATGGTATTCCTCTAAATATTTAAAATAAATGAATAAAATAAATATTTTCTAATTTTTTAATAAGTAAATCATGGCTAACGTATCAAAAGCCTTTGCTAAATCAAGAAAAATAGCAATACAAGGTTTTTTATTATCGAATGCATCATATATTTTTTCTGTTAAGTAGCAAATAGCATGTTGTGTTGACTTATTTTTTTGAAAACCTAATTGTTTTTCAGAAATAAAATTTAATTTTTTTAAATAATTATTAATTCTTATTTTGAAAATTTTTTCAAAAACTTTAGCTAATGAAGATATTAATGTTATCGGTCTATAATTAGTAATTTTACATGAATCTCCACTTTTAAAAATAGGTTTTATTACACCAATTTTGAAAGCTTCTGGATATATACTTGTTTTAAAAATATTATTTATAAGAAAAGTAAGTGGTCTAGAAATACTACTTTTAATACATTTTAAAATTTCCGAAGTTATGCCATCAGCACCAGGTGACTTTTTTATTTTTAAACTATCGATCATATCTTCAACTTCTTGCCAATTAGTTTTTTCTAAATTAAATGAATTTATGTTGTTGATTTTTTTATCTAGAAATGAATTACTGTTATTTCCGTGATAACATTGATAGCTGCCCAGGGTGTCACCCACCCTAGCTACGGCACTGCCTTTTCCTAAGCCAAGAGAAGAGAAAAATAAAAGGCCACTGCGAAATCACTCCTTTTTGTCAGCAGCCGTAGTTTTAACCAATATTTGCCTAACATAATTTAAATATCAATAAGTAAAACTAATAAAAAAGTTTCAAAAAATGATACTTATCTAGTAGAGAATATGTTGAAAATGTCCTCAATTATTTGATTTCAAACAAGCGTGCGTCCGCAGCGTATTGTCTAGAACCCGTTGAAAGATATTATCCATATTTTGTTTAATGCTCTTTTTTTACATATCAATTATTTTGTTCCCAATAATTTTTTTTTTATTTTACAAGGCGACACGCTGTGATCATAATATGTTCGGACGCAGTGATCTCTGTCTCCTCGTTCTCATTTTTATCGCTTTTCTCTCTTCATATATTTCTTACGCCGAGAGGAGTTGACGGCTACGACTTTCGCGCTTCTGTTTTCTGAACTGAAGCTTGGCCAACCGTCTGGGTCCGGACGCGTAAGCAACGAAAGCTCTCGCTGTGATTGATGGTATATTTAGCATAGCGGCGCGATAAGTGACTGCGCAACATCTCGACGTCATAACGGGTTCGTGCAGTGGTACTGTAGCTCCTCTGGCACTTTGACCCCGGCTTTTAAAATTCTGTCACTCTCCTAGTGGGAAAAAAGTTTTCAGTGTAATAATGGTGCTATGGTATGCGTTTATAGTGTTGACTATTTATAAGAAAACAAAACATTTCGTACTGTTTGTTGGACTTTCATGATTTAACCAAGTGGCTGGGTTGTATCGTGTAGTAATAATAATAAACTTTATTATTGTTTGAACAGCGTGCGAGTGTTACTGCAGAGAGAAAGCTTGTTTTTGTTTTGATTTTAATTCCAGTCAGAGCCTCGTTGTGCGTCCTTTGGAAGCGCGTGGTAGTAAAACACTTTGTCATTTGTCCCTCTTTTCGATTTTAATTTGTTGTCGTAAATAAGTATGCTAGGCAAGTGTAAATTCAATGATGCATTTGAAACTTTTCTTTATATCAAAAAAACTTGTTGAGTAATTTTACGTTATCTAGTAGTACTAACGTAGACTGTGAAAGGCTCTAACGAATTTAAAAATTATTGGACAGATGAAAAAGTCAAGTGACTGTTTTAACCCTGAAAGAGGTCATGAAGGTAAAGTTTATTATTAATTTAAGTTTGGGGAATTTCGCTTAAAAATTAAGGACGATATAAATAAACCTGTTAATAAAAGCCAAATTTTCTGTTAAGCATGATTAAAAATAGGTAAATAAAAAAGTACATGCTTAAGTATTCGAATTTTTTTGTTTCAAGCTAATTATGAACTATAATTTTTGTATAGGTACACTTTTTCCTCCAAAAATTTCTGGTCGGCCTAGTTGAAAATTATTATTGTAATCTTGGTTTGAAAGCTGTTTTGGATTGAAAATTGAAAATCTGAAATTTTTGAAAGCGTTAGTAGGATTTCTTTCTTTAAAGATATCAAAAGTATTATTTTTTGAAACTTGTTACGTATGAATATGGTAGAGAGAATTGGCAACGGCCGGCACCGCGAGAACTGACGTCAAAACAAAGTTTTTTTCTGTAACTGACGTTGTTTAATGTTTTTTATATGGCCATGTAGTTATTGCTAGTGGTGAGCAGCGACTAAACAATTTTTTTGAGGGTCGATATCTACCTTTTTTGTATCGTGACGCGCCGCGCCATTTATGAATATTTTTATTCAATCTGAATTTATATCGGGATTTACCGGTTTCAATATATGCAGTGAATTTCATAACACCCTGTATAGGCAAACAACTGGACAACACACACAAAAAAGGCACCAAAGTTAACACGTCTATACGCTTCCACAAAAAATGGCGGAGCTGTTGTCGCGTGGCACCAACCTGTAAACTCGGAAATTTACCAATGATATATGTACAACTAAATGTTCCAGTGAGGCTATTTTATGGCACACCCTTTGCTATTGGTCAGTTTAAATGGTCTTCTCCTATGACATAAAACGACGCGCTTCGAATACATCAACTCTTAATCCATTGTATATTTTAAAAAGAGAGAGAAATAATATCGTAACACTTTTACTGTGTCTCGACATTAAACCCGAGAGGTGGCGGCCTCACAGTATTTTATCACAGCATATAAATGTGCTGTGATTTTATTATTGCAATCCGAATGAAATATGAAATCTCCCATCGGTTTGGCTCATAGACAAATTATATTTAGACCATCACAACGTATTCGCGACACCAGCTGAATCCGTCCAATGTATGGGCGAAAAAGTGCGTTTGTACGCATATGGCGCCAGTCAGGTTTTTAAACGACGGTTCTCTCGAGGCATGCGCACTCGGGACGTTTCGCAAAAGTGGTTGTTGAACTCAATGACGGTTGTAATCACTGAAGGAAACACATGAAATACAGCTGTTGTAAATGCTGAAGTTGCTATTTCCATTTGCAAAAATACTTTTAAGCTTTGACTTATTCAGATTAACTCTAACCAAATAAATTTTCTAACTTTTATCTTAAATGCACTCCGGTGTTGAAGTGAACACACACACGGAGAAGTAGAAATAGTTATCAGTGACGTATATTGAGTGTGGTCAAGGTGTCAGAAAGGCACTGAAAGGGTGTGTGTGTTAGGGGCATTGTATAAGGCAGGGGTGGCCAACTTGGTTAGACCCAAGATCTACTGTTCACTGACGACACCCTGTGCGATCTACCAATTACATACTTCTTGAAATCTTAAATGAAACAGCATAGTTCAGTACACAACAGTCTGTTCTACGTATTTATATTTTTTGCCTTGCCACGATCGACTGGACTAATAGCCACGATCGACCAGTCGATCGCGATCGACCGGTTGGCCACCCCTGGTATAAGGGGTAAGATGGTGTAAGAAGGTCATATATAGTGTCAATGCCTCCTTCCCCTATATTGCATAAGGGTGAGTGAGTGTCCAAAAGGCATATTTGCGCTTTCGCCAAAGGGGCACTAAAAATACTAGTGGATTAGGGTAGAGGGGAGTATTTTAAAAGGGATGGCGAAAGAAAAATGCTCTTTCGCCAAAGGATCGCTAAGATATCAGTGGATTAGAAGGGTGAGTGTCCAAAAGGCATATTTGCGCTTTCGCCAAAGGGGCACTAAAAATACTAGTGGATTAGGGTAGAGGGGAGTATTTTAAAAGGGATGGCGGAAGAAAAAAGCGCTTTCGCCAAAGGATCGCTACGATATCAGTGGATTAGAAGGCATATTTGCGCTTTCGCCAAAGGGGCACTAAAAATACTAGTGGATTGGGGTAGAGGGGAGTATTTTAAAAGGGATGGCGAAAGAAAAAAAGCGCTTTCGCCAAAGGATCGCTAAGATATCAGTGGATTAGATTGACATGGGGCCGTAAGTAACTAGCGCTTTCACCAAAGTATCAAGTGCACACACTGTAAATAGGTGTAAAAATATTTACATCTTACCATAGCACTTGGTTTGTTCAATAATTATACAGGATGGGATGACAATCCAATAAAATATACACATAGTTTTGGTAATTTTTTTATTTACTATTTTACTTCTTAAAACAGTTGCATATTTTATTTCTATTGTTTACAATACTATTTATATTTTATTTCAACTTTCAATTTTGTAAATGTAACGTTTAAAAAATTAAGAGGGGGGACATTAAAGATACGCACTGTATATGTATAAACTGAGCTATTTTCGAGGAATTATCGACAGTTTTGTATAGCAAGAAAACTCAGATTTAAGCCAACAAACTATACAATTTTTGTTAAAATCTCACTAATGGTTACATTTGTATCGTTAATAAAAAGAATAATTACAAGTAATATATTTAGCATTTAACTCGATAAAAATTCACGTCATGTGAAATAAATTTTGAAGTACGGTCCTATCTATCACAAGGCAAACGTTCGACAAGGCGCAAGCCCGCAGAAGACCGTCTGTGTTTACGGATTCAGCTTGGTAAATTTGCCACATTCGCAAATGACATAATTTCTCTATTATATATTTTCTCTATGGTTTGGCTAGCACAAAATACGAATTGGCTAGCCGACCTTCAAGCATAGAGAAAATATATAATAGAGAAATAATGTAATTTGCGAATGTGGCAAGTTTACCAAGCTGAATCCGTAAACACAGACGGTCTCCTGCGGGCTTGCGCCTTGTCAAACGTTTGCCTTGTGATAGACAGGACCGTACTTCAAAATTTATTTCACATGACGTGAATCTTTTATGGAGTAATAAATGCTAAATATATTACTCGTAATTATTCTTTTTATTAATGATAAAACTGTAACCATTAGTGAGATTTTAACAAAAATTGTATAGTTTGTTGGCTTAAATTTGAGTTTTGTTGCTAGACAAAACTGTCGATAACTCCTCGAAAATAGCTCTGTTTATACATATACAGTGCGTCTCTTTAATGTCCCCCTCTTAATTTTTTACGTTACATTTACAAAATTGAAAGTTGAAATAAAATATGCAACTGTTTTAAGAAGTAAAATAGTAAATAAAAAAATTACCAAAACTATGTGTATCTATATTTTATTGGATTGGCATCCCATCCTGTATAATTATTGAACAAACCAAGTTCTATGGTAAGATGTACATTTTTTTACACCTATTTACAGTGTGTGCACTTGATACTTTGGTGAAAGCGCTACTTACTTACGGCCCCATGTCAATCTAATCCACTGATATCTTAGCGATCCTTTGGCGAAAGCGCTTTTTTCTTTCGCCATCCCTTTTGAAATACTCCCCGCTACCCTAATCCACTAGTATTTTTAGTGCCCCTTTGGCGAAAGCGCAAATATGCCATTTGGACACTCCCTCACCCTTATGCAATATAGGGGAAGGAGGCATTGACACTTACACCATCTTACCCCTTATACAATTCCCCTAATACATACACACCCCATCAGTGCCTTTCTGACACCTTGACCACACTCAATATACGTCACTGATAAATATTTCTACTTCTCCGTGTGTGTGTTCACTTCAACACCGGAGTGCATTTAAGATAAAAGTTAGAAAATTTATTTGGTTAGTAATCTTAATAACTCAAAACTTAAAAGTATTTTTGCAAATGGAAATAGCAACTTCAGCATTTACAACAGCTGTATTCCATGTGTTTCCTTCAGTGATTACAACTGGGTCCGGTTCTAATCGCCGGGTTGCGTTATTGAGTTCAACAACCACTTTTGCTAGACGTCTCGAGTGCGCATGCCTCGAGAGGACCGTCGTTTAAAAATCTGACTGGCGCCCAATGCGTACAAACGCACTTTTTCGCCCATACATTGGACGGATTCAGCTGGTGTCGCGAATACGTTGTGATGGTCTAAATATATTTTGTCTATGCCTTCAAGCTTCAGTGGCGGGCGGCTGAATCGAGCCGCTCAGCAGCAGGTGTAAACAATAATGTTTACAATGTTTCTAAATGAACTTTCATAGTCTTGTTTCATATAAACGCGAACTGCGAATATTGTCCTCATTGGTCAGAGTTGCATACTGAAATTTCAATCTGACCAGTTCGAACAATATTCGCGATTCGCGTTTATATGCAAAAAGACTTAGGGACTGTAAACGTTTTTTTTTTTCAGAGTGTACCTATAGCCACGAACAAAGGAATAGTACAAATAATTCGCAATCCAAGAAAGTCTGGTATCATGTTGTAATTTTCGTGATATTTATCTCTCTGTTGGAAAAAATTATTCAACATATTTACACATATTGAGAAAAACTGAACGTCTTTAGGCTTTCGAGGTGGCATTTACGTAAAGACTGGATTGTTGCAAATTAATTAATAGGCGAGTGATGTCATCATTTCCCTGCATTTTGATTTGTAGATTTTTACTCGAGATGGCAGAAAACCTCTCTGCCTCAACATAAATTTGCTTATTACGAAAAAAGTATTCCTAGGAAATATAGATAATTATAGAGAACAATGTGAGAAGCATAGCTTTTTTGTACTAACCGTTTTAACTCCACATTCTCGATATCAGCGCTAAAATGCATTTGAAAATAAATATTCATATATCATGTCCATAGTAACCTTGGGCAAATTGCCCGAATCAGCTTTTTCAAAGCCTTGATCCATTTTCCATAGAATAAGCTATCACATGGTGAAAACACAAACAAATAAATTTTCTTTCAAAACCAACTAAAACATAAAACAAACAGAGAGTTCAAAAGGTTTGTTAGGTTATATTTGTTTAACGACTGTCACCCTACCTGACAGAAATGGTTTGTTCTACGATTTCATTCATTGCGGACTTCTCGATTCAAAGTCGATAACGGTGTTAAGCTATCCTTTTCTAATGAGTAATACTGAAGACGTCTGACATAAATCCTTGATTACCTCGGAACTTTATGTTAATTATTGAGAGCTAATAAACAGTTTTATATCGAATTCGTACCTCCTATCACTGATATCGACTTTGTATTATATGTCAGACATTATGACAACACCGTAAATCAACATTTTTATTGGTGTGAAATACGGCGGGTGTTTCATTTCCTTTCAAATTTTCACGTTCAATATATTGCCGTAGACTTGTTTTAAGAAAAATCTGATTTTATTTTGATAAACTGCACTCTACCCACTATTATTTTTCTTATAAATAATATTTAAATTCGATCGAGCGCAACAGACCCATTGGATCTTAAAAAAATTTCCTTACTGTTAGATAATATGAGATTGAGTTTTGACTTTAAAAGCAGAAAGCGGAAATTTGAGGATGGCCCGACGATAGACATTAATTTTTGATGTGCTACGTTACTGCTTGAAATAGAGATGGAGATCAGGGAATTTTTTGAAATATTAAACAAAAATTTAAAAGAAAACATATTTGATATTTAAGATGCTTATAAATGTTGTTTTCGTACAATTTTAAAAATATGCTTTATGATATTTAGAATTTTAAATAAGAGAGTCCCATATTTTAATAAATGCTCGGACTATAGGGAGGTTTCGTGAAGCCTATACAGGGTGAGTTTTTTAAAGTGTTACAAGGCGATATCTCGAAAATGGTTTAAAATATTTTCATGAAATTGTAGTGAATTAATAGGGAGATAGGGGGGCATATTTAAACATATTTTTGACATTTACCTCTCTATTTTGAGGGGTGGAGATAACTTTAGAATTTTAAATGGGATGATGTACTTTTGTTCATAAAATTCGAATCTATGTAAGAAACTTCGTGTGTGTACAAAATTTTTGTTTTGATTTGCTCTTTCCGTTACGGAATTATGGTTAACTAAATTTTAATCGAATTTAAAAAATAAATAAATATTACCAATAAATCAAGTTCACTTATTAGAGACTTATTATTCGTTTCCATTGAGATGTGATATTTTTACTTGTCAGTTGAGAATTTTGACATTTTAACGATTATTTCTCAGTTTATCGCTCAATTAAACGTGGAAGCGAATTTCAATGTGCAAGTTGATATGTTGTTATTTTTGGGAGAGTGAAATACACTACTCCAAGAATTTAACGCACCACCAAAAAATAACCAAAAGTTTAAAGTAATTTTTTGTCTAAACTGCTTGTCCGATTTGCATGAATTTTTTTTTGAATGACAGGTTGACACTTCCAGAGAGTTAGTGTACTACTGTATTTGCATACAAACTTATTTTTGTATAAATACGGGGTGTTGCAATGATAACATGATTTTTTCATAAAATTTGTAACACCCTGTGGAGTTCAACAGTAACAATATCAACTTAAAATTAAAATCAAACTGTAGCTTTATCTTTTTGTAACATTTTGTTTTTTGATTTACTCTATTATCTTGGCCACAACAAGAGAAAATCAATTTTATAGCATAACATGTTTTTTATTAAAATTTATTATCCAACTTTAACAACGAAAAACAAAGAAACAAAACGTAAAAAAAAGTCAGTAGCGAGTATTTCCGCCTCTGGCAGAAATAACTGCTTGGCACCGACGGCCCATACTTAAAATAAGCGACCGTATATCATTTTGGTCAATTTCTTCCCATATTTCAATCAGTCGCCTCCCCACGTCTTCCAAGGTGTTTAAGTTCCGTTCCTCTCGTAACCTCCTCCCAAGAGTGTCCCAGAGATTCTCTATGGGATTTAAATCAGGGCTTCTAGCTGGCCATGCCATGGTATCGATGCCAACTTCCTCTAGATAATTCCTCACAACTCCAGCAACATGAGGCCTGGCATTATCGTGCATCAACAAAAATCTTTGCCCTATATATGGCGCATATGGCATTACATGTTGGTCTAAAACCTCCAATATATACCTTTCAGCTGTAAGGCTTCCATTATTTATGACCACAAGTTCTGTGCGACCAGTCAAAGAAATACCTCCCCAGACCATCACAGATCCTCCTCCAAATACTAATATTTGAGAAATTACACTGAGCATATGGTTCGTTAGGGCGTCGATATACACGTATGCGCCTGTCATTATTGTACAAACAAAATCTTGACTCATCCGTAAATAATACCTGTTGCCATTCCGCTTCTAACCAGTTACGATGTTCCATGGCAAAATTCAGCCTCGCTCTTCGATGATCTCTAGTTAGAGCTGGCCCCCGTGCAGCAATTCTAGGTCTCAAATTGTGTTCTCGTAGTCGCTGACGAGCTGTTTCACCACAAATTTGTAAACCAGTAGCATCTCGAAGCTGGGTTTGAAGGGTCCGGGCTGTTACAAAACGTTGTCTTAATGCCGATAATCTTAAAAAACGGTCCTAATTAGGGGTTGTTATTCGATTCCTTCCTTGTCCCGGTCTGCGACCATGACTTCCAGTGTCTCTATATCTTTGTATAACTCGTGAAACGGTTGTATGGTATACATTAAATCGTCTACCAATTCTTCGGTAATTCCAGCCTTCCTCGAACAATATTAATGCTTGAGCACATTCTTCGCGAGTCAGATTTCGTGTTTCACGTTGCATATTAATTTAAATAAAGGACTAACACTAAAAATAAACTTCTATGAAATGCTTTTTGACACCTGTATTTAGCTAATGACAATTTACTGTAACTTATTGTTTTTCATAGCCTGCTACTCACTTTTATTATTATAAATTTTAATAAAAAACATGTTATGCTATAAAATTGATTTTCTCTTGTTGCGGCCAAGATAATAGAGTAAATCAAAAAACAAAATGTTACAAAAAGATAAAGCTACAGTTTGATTTTAATTTTAAGTTGATATTGTTACTGTTGAACTCCACAGGGTGTTACAAATTTTATGAAAAAATCAGGTTATCATTGCAACACCCCGTATTTATACAAAAATAAGTTTGTATGCAAATACAGTAGTACACTAACTCTCTGGAAGTGTCAACCTGTCATTAAAAAAAAATTCATTCAAATCGGACAAGCAGTTTAGACAAAAAATTACTTTAAACTTTTGGTTATTTTTTGGTGGTGCGTTAAATTCTTGGAGTAGTGTATTTTAAAACAGGTGGATTGGTGAACTGGCCTGATAGGTCCCCGGATTTGACCCCCTTGACTTTTTTTGTGGGGTTTTATAAAGAACAAAGGGATGGCGGCTGCACCCACAACTTTAGATGATATGAAAGACCGAATCCGCTTTTCCTGCTTATTAGTGACATCTGAAATCTTACAGTGGGTACGAAATTCATTTAGGAAGAGTAAGAAAATGTTTGGAAGTTGAAGGGGGACATTTCGAACCACTTCTCAAGCATAACAGACGATAAATAAATTGAAATGAAATAGTAAATATTTTTTTTATTTTATAACCTAATAATCATAATTCCGTAACCGAAAGAGCAAATTAGAAAAAAAATTAAAAAACATACATAGTTCTTTGCGTATATTCGCATTTTATAAACAAAAGTATCTGCTTTAAAATTCCAAAGTTACCCCCCACCCCTCAAAATAGAGAGAGAAGGTAAATGTCAAAAATATGTTTAAATATGTTCCCCCATCTCCTTATTAACTCACCAAAATTTCATGAAAATATTTTAAACTGTTTTCGAGATATCGTCTTGGGACCCTTTAAAAAAACTCCTGTACGTAGAAAGTTTTGAAAAAAGTGTATACAAATACCATTTTTATTATATAACAAATTTTATAAAATTATTCACTTATATATACAAAAAGTATGTCCAAAACAGTGTGCAACATTTGAAAATATATCCTTAAGAAAAAGTAAGATAAATAATCATTTTATCTTCTACCTTAATTATTATTGTTTAGGAATAGACTTTAGGAAAAACTATTTAATAGTCCACAGGTGAATTCTGACAAACAACAGTCCAAATAATAAAAACTTTTAAAAATGAATGGACAAATTATCGACAAAAAATGGTATTTATAATCTTAACAAAAATATGCTAACTGCCATTTGTACAAACTTTTTAAGTAAAGCTACATAAAGACGTATTATCTGAATGTGAATTTTAGGTATAACAGTAAAATCACATTTGTTTAACCTTTAATTATTAAGCCTCACCTAAACGTTCAAACAATAGGCTCTAAAAATATGAAACATATTTGATGTTTTTATCTTAAGCAAAAAACAGATATAAGGAAGTTGGGAAACTAAAAAACTTACAATATGGTGCACACTTTTTTGGACAAACTGTAGTACAAGGTACTCGAGAATGCTTTTCCGGTTTTCAAAGGACCTCAGTTATAAGTTGTATTTTTTTAAGAAATTTTTATTGTAGTGTACAATGTTTAAAAAATGGGTCGTGGTTACAATTTCGAAAACAACAATTTCGAATCTTTTTTTTTCGAAAGCACTTTGTTCGAGAACATTTTATTCGAAAGCATATTGTTCGAAAAAAAAAACAGGTAATATTTTCTATGGTATATACATTATATATACAGTATATATGTATATATATATATATATATATATATATATATATATATATATATATATATATATTTATATATGTATGTACACTAATGTACAGTACCATAGAAAATATTACCTGTTTTTTTTTTCGAACAAAATGTCGTTTCCTGAACACCTTTGTTGGTGTTCAGGTTTGCTCAGTTTTCGTTGATGTATGTACAGTACCATAGAAAATATTACCTGTTTCTATTCGAACAAAATGCCGTTCTAACAATATGCTTTCGAACAAATTAACTTTCGAACAATATGCTTTCAAATAAAATGTCTTTCGAACAAAATGTCTTTTGAATAAAATGTTCTCGAACAAAGTGCTTTCGAAAAAAAAGATTCGAAATTGTTGATTTCGAAATTGTAACCGCGACCCTTAAAAAATATAACAAATTACACTGTCCAAACGGATTCCTCTACCTGCCCCTCCTAGAAGTTCAGATTGGATTTCTTTCCGCAGAAATCAAAGGTTTGTTTTAAAAATTCTAGGAATTTAATGGTTTAAATTCCAAGAACTTTTAACAACCCTTTGATCTTTGCGGAAAGCTGGTGCTGGTGCTGAAAGCCAAGATCGGTCAAAATATTGAAGCAATTACTCCGCCTTCATGCTGGTCAATATGTACTGCCCTGCTTTAAAATGATATGAAAAAATATATACTGTATACTATATATATATATACAGGGTGATTGATGGTGAGTGGCCTATTAGAAGTTCTGGCGAACTAGTCAACGGATCACTTTGAAAATTTGGTAGTTTACATAAGTGGACATGACCTTTCTTTTAAAATTATTTTTGGCCTTGCGGTGTTGCCGCTTCTACTGAAAAGTATTAGCACCTATGATAATTTAAATGGAACACCCGGTATATTATATTTTTTTTAGAATCCCTGTTGGTTTGTTAATAAGTTTCGTTAACATATTCCTATGTCTATCTAGTATCGTTGTCGAGATAATAATTATTTTCTTCTTTTTTTCTCGGAAAACATGGTAGTCAATAAGGGCTGATATTTTTGAACTCATGACAGATAGGACACTAGAATTTGGTGGAGAGCTAGGTAATACCACGAGGCTATTCACTCGGTGTCCAAATCGTAGTTATATTTGTACAGGGTGTTTCAAAAATAAACATATTTTGATGGTTTGGAAAAATGATTAAAAGTACATTTTTTTAAATGGAACACCCTGTATTTTAACCGCGGTCCTAAAAGCTCTGTAAATTTCCTATCTTTCAATATATCATGTCCCTATACCTATCTCGAATAGTTTTTGACTTATTAGCATTTATTTGGACAATTTAACTATTACAGATAACATTCACGAGTTTTTAGGAAAATTTGAAAAGTAGCCTTTGGAAACTGTTGTTTTTAAATGGATGACACTTTTCTATTATTTATTCCGTTTCGTTGTCAGTTGGTTGCCGTACTTGAAAATTCTAATTTAAGGTTTTAAGAGAAATGGAAGAAAACAATAATTATTCAAATACAGTACTTATGAATTTATTTGTTTTACATGGTCAGTGTGATAAGATCATTAGTCGTACTTGTAGAAAATTCAATGAAATGTATCCAAATTTGCCATCAATGAACAATAAGAAATTTAGACGAATTCAAAGCAATTTCAAAAATTTTGGTTCTTCCTTGAAAGTTCCCAGAAATTTACCCAGACCTGTAACATCTAGTGAGGACAACGAAATTAACGTTTTGGCTTATTTTCATGCCTATCCGCAGGCTTCAATAAGATGTGCCAAAGAAGATTTGGGCTTAACCTATTTCTGCGTGCAAAAAATATTGGCTAAACATAATATGCATGATTATAAGTATACCAAAGTTCAATGTCTTAAGCCTGAGGACTGTCCACAAAGAGTTTTATTTTGCGAAAACTTGTTAGTTCATATTCAGGAAGATCCACAATTTTTAAGGAAAATCATTTGGACTGATGAATCAAAATTTTCTCGCGAAGGAATTTTTAATAGGAAAAATATTCATTATTGGGCGAAGGAAAATCCTCATGTAACGAGAGATACTGGATTTCAAGAAAATTTTCGATTTAATGTTTTTTGTGTAATGATGGACAACAAAATTCAATATTTGATATATGATGAAAATTTAACTTCCAGAAAATACTTAGAAATTTTAACTACATTTGTCGAAAATTTCGTGGACAACCTTCCTCTCGCCCAGTATCGCAGCTGCTGGTACCAATTGGACGGGGCTCCCGCTCACTGCACTGACGAAGTTAGTGCGGAAATACGGAGAATGTTTGAAGATCGTTGGTTCAGGCGTTTGGGACCTTGGAATTGGCCTGCAAGGTCCCCAGATTTAACACCTCTGGATTTTTACCTTTGGGGCACTCTCAAGAATATTATTTACAAGACACCGGTAAATTCAAGGGAAGAGTTAGAAGATCGGGTGAATCGGGCATTTCAAAATTTGGATGCTGGTGAACTTAGACTTGCTACTGGACATGGTGTAAACAAGCGAATTTTAAAATGCTTAGATGTCAACGGCCAACGTTTTGAACATTTATTAAAAACTAATTAAATGTTTTTTACTTTTTTCTTGGTAATTTTGTTAGAAGTCAAAAAAATATTATTATGTACACTACAACTTAAATATGATTAAGTAATTTTAAGCATTTAAGAATTTACTAATTGTTTAAAATTTGTCTAAATTTCTTATTGTTCATTGATGGCAAATTTGGATACATTTCATTGAATTTTCTACAAGTACGACTAATGATCTTATCACACTGACCATGTAAAACAAATAAATTCATAAGTACTGTATTTGAATAATTATTGTTTTCTTCCATTTCTCTTAAAACCTTAAATTAGAATTTTCAAGTACGGCAACCAACTGACAACGAAACGGAATAAATAATAGAAAAGTGTCATCCATTTAAAAACAACAGTTTCCAAAGGCTACTTTTCAAATTTTCCTAAAAACTCGTGAATGTTATCTGTAATAGTTAAATTGTCCAAATAAATGCTAATAAGTCAAAAACTATTCGAGATAGGTATAGGGACATGATATATTGAAAGATAGGAAATTTACAGAGCTTTTAGGACCGCGGTTAAAATACAGGGTGTTCCATTTAAAAAAATGTACTTTTAATCATTTTTCCAAACCATCAAAATATGTTTATTTTTGAAACACCCTGTACAAATATAACTACGATTTGGACACCGAGTGAATAGCCTCGTGGTATTACCTAGCTCTCCACCAAATTCTAGTGTCCTATCTGTCATGAGTTCAAAAATATCAGCCCTTATTGACTACCATGTTTTCCGAGAAAAAAAGAAGAAAATAATTATTATCTCGACAACGATACTAGATAGACATAGGAATATGTTAACGAAACTTATTAACAAACCAACAGGGATTCTAAAAAAAATATAATATACCGGGTGTTCCATTTAAATTATCATAGGTGCTAATACTTTTCAGTAGAAGCGGCAACACCGCAAGGCCAAAAATAATTTTAAAAGAAAGGTCATGTCCACTTATGTAAACTACCAAATTTTCAAAGTGATCCGTTGACTAGTTCGCCAGAACTTCTAATAGGCCACTCACCATCAATCACCCTGTATATATATATATATATATATATATATATATATATATATATATATATATATATATATATATATATATATATATATATATATATATATATATATATACATATCTATATACTGTATATATATTGTATACTATAAAAAGAAATATGTACTGCTCTGCTTTAAAATGGTATGAAAAACGAAATTCTGACAATGTAAATTATTCTTTATAAATAATTTTCCTGTGTGCCTTAAATAAAATTGTTTTAAAATAAATACAAATTTAATTAACTGAATCTCTTCTTTCAAAAAGAGGAAAACATTCCTGGATACCTTGTAGAAAAAGCCATATAATCTCTCAACAAAACTACACTATAAAAAATAAATAAAATATTCATTACAGATGTCTGCTGTAAAACGTTCCTTACAATTCCTGACCCAACAATGATAACTGCTGTAAAAACTGTTTTGCATTATTTAGCGTAGATGCTCCATAAGTAATTCTTTTTACACTTCCAGCAGTCGTTTTCGCCTAAAAACAAATATAAATTGAAACTCTCCACTACGATCTCCTAGACTTTTGAAAATGGTTAGTTAAGACTAAAGTGTTCAAAATATCTTTTAGTCTGCTACCATTTAAAGAAAATAGGCGACTATCAGGTAATAATGAATTAAATACTGTGCAATTTTTGATAATAAGGAATATGCACATATTTTCTTTATTGCATAAATCGTTTAAGGAAGTCATTACAAACCAAAAAAAAATATTCTGAA
Source organism: Philopedon plagiatum (assembly GCA_963971165.1). NCBI lineage: Eukaryota > Metazoa > Arthropoda > Insecta > Coleoptera > Curculionidae > Philopedon > Philopedon plagiatum. Next base: position 98,338,579 of record OZ020192.1, on the reverse strand, counting down.
GAAAATTACTACGATAATTTAGCTACAAAAATGTTTACTTTTCGGTATAATTTATTTCAATTTAAAAAGCAGCCATTTGTCCTTCGTGAAAAATGACGTCAGGAGATCAGCAAAAATCTACAAGTTAACGTAAAGCTTAACCCAAAGTCGAACAGGTTTGATTTTCTCGGAAACAGTCAGAGGGAGAGAAATCGATTTTTTTGGTTGATAGAGGAATAGTTCAGCTTCGGTAAAAAATTCAGTTATACAGGATGTTTCGTTTCGGAGCAATTAAATGTCAAAGTCGAAATTTACGCGATTTTCGTTGAAATCAGGTACAGGTCACAAAAGTAAATTAAATCGATATAAATTTTTGGAGGTTGTAGGGGACCCGGAGCTTCAGAACTTTACTGAAACAGGTGCGGATCAGAAAATAGCAAGTAATTCTTTTGAATTTTTTTAGGTCGAAAAATGCCATTTCCAGAATCCTCTTTGATACCTATTAACTCGAAAACAAAACGTCAGATCGAAAAACGGATTCATAAGTGAAACTTTAAAATCTCAAATACTTTTTTGCAATACATTTGCCTAAACCTAAAATCACTGGAAAAAGAAAATATTTGGAAAAAACTGGAAATTTAATTTTTTACCCAAATATTTCACGGCTTTTAATTTTTGTGGGGTCAAAATGGTTCAAATTAAAATCCCATATACGTCATCGGAAAGAGCTCGTCAAAGTATGTGTTATCCATATTTTTTAGTTTCTTCGTTCTCTATAGGAAGGGAGCAATCGCCGATTAAATTTCGATTTTTTACTTTTTTTGCCCTCGACATCGGTACATTTGAATCAGTCTGTAATTTTTCCTAATTTTTCAACAATATCTTATAAAGGGATAATCACACTGTAAAATGAATACTTAATGGGCGATCCAGGAGCGTACTTAAGGGGTAAAAAAGGGATTTCCTTGATTTTTTACGACAAATCCTATTTTTAACCGACATTATTCCGCACTATTTACCTTATTTAGTGATTCTTTTTCGGTTTATTTTATCCGTTAATTATCTAAGAATACCTCCCGCTAATTTAAGTCGTTTATTTTTTTCGTTAAAGTTATAAATAAATAGGTTTATTTGCATCGGGGACATCTAAAATTTGAAAATTTTTGAATTTTCGAAGATTGCCATGAAAATAAAGAATTGTAGTTTATTTATTCGAAATTAGTCAGACGATATGTCAAAATTTCGCAGAAATGACATTTTTTTTTGCAAAATTGAAAGGCTCCTGGACCGATTTCGGCTTGAATAAGATTGTAGGAACCTTCTACTTTAAGTGCAGGGATATTTCATTGGATGAGTTACGCATTAAATGCCATTTTTATTGAGTTTTAGATGACTCTGCAACACTGGAATTCGCCATCTACTCATGATGAGTCATAACTTCAGTTTTGACGACACAGCCAATGGGATCACGTTTTACAAGTTTCGAAATTCGCGCGAAAATTTGCAGTTTCAAATCCTTTTTTTTTTGAATAAAGGCCAAAATAAATGAATAACAGCAACCGCCATAAACATTTAATTTATGTAGAGAATATAAAAAAAATATTCCAGATTTATTTGGCATATATGCATATTCCCTATTAATATTGTGTGAGTAATAGGTATTGCTTTATTCAACAATAGGTGGCCAATCACTAAAAAGATTTTTTATTCTTTAACAGTTGTATACAAAAATCAGAGAACTATATTCGAGAAATAAATCTCCCAATCACTTTTTAAAAACCACCACCAAAATTATATAAAAATTCCTTCTGTACCAAATTGTAGAGGTTCAAATTCGTTATTTACAAATTTTAATATACTTTTCAAAGTAGAAAACAAAAAAAACTTGGTTAAAATAGTTCTATCAGTTTTTATGGCCAGAAGCAAGCTTGAGAGGCTTACGCTTATCCGTTAGAGTTTAGATATGATAGCATAAAATTTTATTGATTTAAAATGCAATATGTCTTTGCATTAATACACATTGTGGGAATTTACCATGGATTTATTAAGAATGGATACGGGATGATTTAACATTCTTTGAAGCCAAAACAAACCATTCCAAGCGACACTAAACACAATTTGTAAACATTGGCCACATCTTATTTTACCTTGTATTTTTGTACAAAAAATACGTTAGAAGCATCACAAGATTTACTAAAATAATAAAAGGCCTAAAATATTTTATTTTTCTGCTAAATAATAATAAATTTAAGCTAAAAAGGTTTTATTATTTTATAGGTTATATTATTTCTAAAGGTTTATTTAAAGTCGCTCCGAGTCATTTATAAATCTATAAGTCGCACTTTTTCCTTTCTAGTTCATTAGACAAAGACGTACGTGTAACCGAGTGTTCAGACGTTTTTCCTAATCAACCAGCAGAGACAGCAACACTTCTGAGCTCCAACACTCCAATGCTATTTTATCTCTTTCTACTACCATTCTTGATTCAATTACGTATTTCCTTAAAGTTCGTAAACTCTACCTCTAGGGGAAATAAACAGGCTTCACGTTCGATACGCTCACAGTATATGGACATCGAATCCTTTCTTAATAAATCCATGGAATTTACAATATGCAAATTTTGATTTGGTCAGAAGAAAATACAGTATTCTATTATGCCTATTACAGACGAGTAGAATTTCTACATCACTAGCTTTCACAGCGCTTTATCCTTGTAAGTAGTACCAAACATTACTGCTTATTGGATAATATAGTCATATTATTAGTAATACAACTATTTTTTACTGTTTAAAAAAAATGGTGCAATTTGTATCATTTTTTTTGTCGAGACAGACATACTAACAATTTCTGAAAAACACGTTTTTGGAAAATGACTATTTTCTCGAAAATACGTTTCGAAAAAACATTTTTTGGAAATACATTACTTCGAAAATATTGAACTCGAAGAAAATTATAATGAAGAAAAGAAAAAGACCCCGAGAAAATCTGGAAACAGCTGCCTTTTTGAATTTGTTTACGTTTTCTCAGGCCATTTCTGTCTTTTTATTAATATTTTCTAAACCATTGAAATCTCATACCTATTAACACTATATAAACTATAAAAAATATAAACTCTACTACAGGCGATATCTCGAAAACGGTTTAAAACATTTTCATGAAATTTTGGCGTTAATAGGGAGATGGGGAGGGAGTAACTTTGGAATTTTAAATGGGATGATGTACTTTTGTTTATAACATTCGAATCCAAGTAAAAAACTACGTATGTGTAAAAAAAAATTTTTATTTGCTCTTTCGGTTACGGAATTATGGTTAAATTTTGATTAAATTTAAAAAATACATAAGTTTTACCAATAAATCCAGTTCATTTATTTCATAATTATTATTCGTTTCCATGGAAATGCGTTATTTTAGTCAGTAGAGAATTTTGACATTTTAACGATTATTTCTCAATTTATTGCTCAATTGGCCTGATAGGTCCCCGGATTTGACCCCCCTTGACTTTCTTGTGGGGTTCTGTAAAGGACAAAGTGATGGCGACTTCACCTACAACTTTAGATGATATGAAAGACCGAATCCGCCTTGCCTGCTTATTAGTGACACCTGAAATGTTACAGCGGGTTGGGTTGGGTTGGGTTTGGGTTCCGAAATTTATTTATAAAAAGAGTGAGAAAGTGTTTGGAAGTTGAAGGGGGCCATTTCAAACAACTTCTCAAGCATGACAGATGATAAATAAGTTGAATTTAAATGGTAAATATTTTTTTTATTTTAGAACCTAATAAATCATAATTCAGTAACCGAAAGAGCAAATAAAAAAAAACATACCCAGTTTTTTACGTAGATTCTAATTTTATAAACAAAAGTACATCATTTTTGCTAACTTGACTGATTTCTTTATTTTACAGTGCATTTTCAAAAAATTGGCGGCTTTGCAAGAAAAGATAGCTGGAATTTTTTTTTAAACGAACTGCCAAAAAAGATATTTTTCGAAAAAAGAATTGTAAATTGTTTTTCGAAAAATTTTCATAAATCCATCTTGACTGACCTCACCTTTCTGTACAACATTATGATTATGACATAACAGATTTACATAAATTATTTACCTTGGCATAGTCAACTAAATTTTGATATTCAATATAATTTCCACCACCCACTATAAACACAATAGCATCTTGGAATGGCGAACGATTTTTGGGGATTTCTGTTAATTTAAGCTGTTTTGGATCTAAATACAGATATTCGTCCATCTCTTGGCTATTTTTAAATTCCATTAAATGGTCCACAATTTTTGTAACAGGCAAATTCTAAAAAAGAAAATAGGTTTAACGCTACGTAGTTGATGCTATTTACGCCACACTGTGATATTTCTCAAACAAATTTTTATGTTAAAAACAATAAGATCATATATTCCATGCACAAACAAAAACAGAGCAAATCTGTATAATGTCAACTATTACGTCTAATTATGCATTGAACTAAGTGAACTAACTGCAATTAATTTTTAAAAACTTACGTGTCTTTTGACTACTAAATTTTTAACTCCTTCCATTACAAAATTTGATCCCTGGGATACTAACTTTGAAAACATACTGACGGTTTTGGTTCCTGCGCCTTCATATTGATTTAATGAAGTTCCGCTCGCCATTTTAATGAAACTTCTAAAAATATACAGCTACATTTTTATCATGTTTTGCATAACAACAGCAAGTGAAGTTTTAAGTTAAGGAAACCATAAATTTATTTTATACTAGGGATGACGATCTAAAATCGATTCTTTTCACTCAAAAATCTATTTTTTTATTCGATTTTAATCATCTCGAGAAATCGATCCAAAAAATTCGATCAAGTGCAAGCTATACTTGCACAATTGGTGTTCCGTGCCATCAACTCCCTACTTAACCTAAGCAAACCTTGGCCGCCCGAACTCCGCCCATATACCGTGGAACCCGCCGCCGACGGCACCAACGCCGAATCACATCGCGTATGCGCGGAGCTGAGTAAGGAGGAGTTTTGACTGAACCAAATTAAAAATTTTGAAAAACGTGTAAGGACAAAAGTTGTTTCTTACATCGTGAGAAATATTATAAGGAAATAAAATTAAATTGTTTATATCAATTGATCGCGCTAAAATTTTCCAATCCTGATCATTTTGGCTCAATCTACGCCTAATTCTCAATGTCCATGATTTTTGTCAGATTTTTCTAAGTGATAAGGGTGGGGGAGAGCAATTTTTAAGCGTCTTTCCAGAAAAATCTTTAAAAAATCCATAAAAAAATCCATTTCCCAATTTACCCCCTGAAATTAACCCCCAGAATCCAAATTCAAATTTTTATACTTCACGTACATAATTGGGCCACCACACTTTATCTCTGTGCTAAATTTCAAATTTTTACGTCGAATAGTTTCAGAGAAAATCGCCTGTGACAGACGGACGGACGCCGAAGTGATTCCCTAAGTATTCCGTTTTGCTAATTTTAGCACGAAACACTAAAAATGAATCGATTAAAAAGATTCCGGCATTTTTTCTTACATCGAGCAAAGGTTCAACCGCTTTTGTGTGAACAACTGATCTGAATGACTGCGCGCGAAAAAATGACCCACTACTACAACTATACAGAGATATCAGTAACCCCAGTTGCCGACTCAAATTCCGAACGTGGCGTCTTCTTCGGCCGATTTGCTAACTATTATAACGGGAATGTTTTCGATTCGTCTTTGTCTTCATTATCGTATTATTTAGCATCTTTGTCAATTTTGTCGTCTAGTGAGTCCTTCTTCCTCGTTAAAAATCAGCTGATTGCAACTGGTTTCCTTAATTTGAGTAGGCGCTTCAAATCCGTAATTTACACATACATCCCATTATTTTATAAAACTGACAAAGAAACTCAGTTTAAGCTTTATTTCTTCTCCATTATTGGCCCTCATCTATGGGACAGGTTGGTCAGCTCTCCACCCTGTCCGGCGCTTAACCAGAGCCCTAGCTACCCTTAGGGATGGCTTACACGTTACCCAGTTTGGGTAACGTGTAAGCCGTAACGCGTTTAGAATCTCCGAATTGTCGGGTATGTACCCTCGGAGATTCCGAATATAAACAATAATCCCACCCAATCAAATCCAATCAAACCCTGACAGACGAAATTCTGCTACAAAGATTACCGACACGGTTTTGAAATTTAAGTGAGATGTCAACTGACAAACCCAAAAACTTACACACATTAGACGATGTAATTCTTTCGTTTTCCAAAGATATACTGCCAATTTCACATTTAAAGCTTAACACATTAGATTTGGAAACATTGGAAGATAGCATATTTTTATCACACCACTTTTTTATCTTATCCATGTCAGAACCGATATCAATTCTAAGTGACTGCACCATGCCAGAGAATGGTGGTGTCGTCTGCAAAGACAGTGAACTTCCCCTCGATGGGCAGATGAGGCAGGTCATTTACATAGTTTAAACAAAGAATAGGAGCCAGAACGGACCCCGGGGGAACCCCAGACTTATTCAAGTCATTATTCAACACAACTGTCTGCACACGCCCCGCCAAATACGAGCGAATACGAGGCCGCTCCCCTGATCCCATACATCTCCAACTTCCACAGCAGTACTCGGTAACTCACGCAGTCAAATACCTTTGACAAATCACAGAACACTGCTGCAGCCGCCTCCCCTGAGTTTAAGGAAACATACAGGCGCTCCAGAAGCCTGAAGATAGCATCGCTTGTACATCTCGATGCTTGAAACCTGTACTGTTGGAGAGACAGAAGGCTGTGGTTATTTAAGAAGAAGACCAGCCTTAACTTAACCACTTTTTCTATTATCTTCGCCATGGTAGGCAACAAGGATATCGGTCTAAAATTAGAAAGTACATGGCGACTGCCATCCTGGCGAAGAGGGACAACTAGAGCCTTTTTTAAGCAAGGATTTAAAAATGTTAATAAAAAGTAAACACACCACTCTACAAATAATGATTTTTTACAAAGCTGAATGTGCCGAATACAGGCAAAAATAATAGAAGATGCGTCATTTTTGAGCGCGCCGGAGATGCTTTACATGGGCGAGATTTTCTACGATTATATAATATTCTCTCCATAATTAACATAACCTCTAAAAAATGTGGCAATTTAAAAAGAAAATTTTAAAAACCATAAGCTTTTCCACTAAACTACTCGTTTAGATTCGTAATTTACGCCGCAAAACATATAATTCCTATTACATTAATTAATTTCGAGGTAATGTTTGTCTAGATAATTGTTAAACAAATAAAATATGTTTACCTACTTACTTTTTAATAAAAAGAAATACTTTACAGATACGGAAAGTCCAACAGTATACTACCAAAATGTCTAATAAGTACAAAATAATCAAAATAATGGCAAAATGCTTTCTGAAACACAGAAAAGCAACAACAATATTTCTAAAAACAAACTTTGATTTCACACGTTGTAAATCAAAATCGGATGGGACGGCTCTGTAAATAGCGAAGGAACGCGGAATAGACAAGACCGGTTGAAGACTGCTGGAAAGATATGCCGGTGCAAAGGCGTAAGAAAAGGATGTCCATCTACACGGCATTCGATGTGAGGTGCTACATAATACCCGTTGACGCTTGTCCGGCTGCAAGGATTATATGCGGAATATGTATCTTCGCCATTAAAATCTTAGCTGATCTCGAGTATAACACAAGATTTTTGGGACGAATTTTCAGTGCCATTAATTCTTTTAAATTAACTTTTATATAAAGAAAATATAAAAATAAATAGTATAAAACAAAAGAATTACTCATACAAACAATATCTTGCAGTTAAAAGTAATATCGGTATAATACCGCACTACGCTTTTCCTTTGTAAATTACATCAGGCGGTATAGTAATTAACCTATAGGAGCTTAAAAGGCTGAAGTGCGCAACCGTATGCGGCCCACTAACGGTCACATTTGTTCGCGAGTATGCATGAAAAAATGTTGAAAAGATCTATTAACTGGGTGTTGGCGCCACTCCACTGTTAAGGAAAACTTAATATTTAAAAAAATGCATGCATAAATCCATTGATGTGTTGTTATTGCTATCAAGAAGTTAAAATTACAACCGACAATTAAAAAAAGTACATACTTCCATCTTTTAATATAAGCCAGCGGACTTAAATCACACCCTGCTTCTAAAAGTGTATTTTCAAATTTCTTAAGTTCTGCCTCTGGTAAATGTGTCATACAGATATAATAAATTATAAACAGTCTCATTTTATCATCCAAGGTTCCTGCTTCTGGATCGGAAAGTATGTCTAAGATGAGTTTCTCTAGTTGTTGTGTTTTGCTCATTATTTTTTCTTCTAATTCAAAAAATGTATCTAGTTTTCTGGCTTTAATACTGTTTAATATCGCTGAAAAATAAATAAAAAGCCTGTGAGTAACACTGTTCTGTTGTATTTTAGATGGCTATAGTAACCACCACAAGCAATCGCCTAATTTTTACTTTCCGAACTTAGCCACATCTCACTCTGCTGTGTAAGGAAAGTAATGATTCGTGCAGATTCTCGACGTCTGGTCTTTGACATTCTTTAAGCTTTTGTGTGTTCTGAAACCGTTTTACTATTTTCGGAGTAATGTATTTCGAAGTATGTATACAGGGTGAAAGCGGTATGAGTGCAAATATTTTACTACGTAAAAATAGAGGCTTAAGGAAACAAAAAGTTTTAATAATAAGGGGGTCTATCTTTTATAGGTTTTGAGCTATTGGGGTATCAAACAAATATATTATAAAATTCTGACAATATAACAACATCGCACTTTACTGTTTGTCGGAAGCCGGGTCGGTTTTATTGATTAAAAATAAAAACCGTTTAAGGATACTAACAACGCTTAAAAAATAAATTTTAATTTTTATAAAAAAAAGTGCCACCAAACACTAAATCTGAGACCATCCAACTTGCTTTGCAATGGCCCTGGTAAGTACTTACAGCTGGATCACGTTCTAGGACGGACAAAATGTTCTCCTCATCTTGGACAGTAACTTGTCCTTTCGTCGTCTATTTGGAAATCGTTCGCTGTACAAACATGCTGCCACAACAGAATTTCCCCGAGCTTAACCATAAGTTAATACCATGTCGCGATAGTGCCGCACAGTAAATACTTGTTTAAATTTAAAGTGTACGATTACATAGATTTTTCTTACGTACACGCATACCTACACCACCACCGCGCAGTCGGTGTAGCATACTCTGCCGAATAACGGGAATGACTGACACTGACGAGTGACGAGGTAATTTTTTAATACGACATGGAGATTGTAGGTCAGCGCGGGTCAGAGGCTTCCACCGGCTGCTTTTTCAAGGGCGCGACGTTGTCAAATGTATTAGGTGAAACAATTTACTTCAAAGTGATTTTATTTTTCCCAATAATTGAGGGGTGCATTACTACGAAGGCGTAGAGGGTCCACGTAGTTTTTTGTTCTTAAATTCCGAGTTTAATCTCGGAATTTAACTAAATTCCGACTTTAAACTCGGAATTTTGTTAAATTCCGACTTTAAACTCGGAATTTTATTAAATTCCGACTTTAAACTCGGAATTTTGTTAAATTCCGACTTTAAACTCGGAATTTAACAAAATTCCGATTTTAAACTCGGAATTTTGTTAAATTGCGACTTTAAACTCGGAATTTTATTAAATTCCGACTTTAAACTAGGAATTTTGTTAAATTCCGACTTTAAACTCGGAATTTTGTTAAATTCCGACTTTAAACTCGGAGTTTAAAGTCGGAATTTTGTTTATTGTATTCATGCGCGTACCTAAGGGGGAGCAGGGGTGGGCACGGCCCCCCCAAAATCCAAATGTTCCCCAGAATTTTTTTTTATCCAAAATTATATTTTCCCAAGATACGGTTGTCACGGGAAGCTCTTTATTCGGTTTGTTATTGTTTTTTTTTATTTTGTTATGGTATTTGAAAAATTATAGGTATTTTTATTATTGTCAAAGTTTTTTATAATCTTAATGCCAAAAGTGCTCTAATACTTGAAATCATAGGCCCTTTTTAATTTTCATTCTTTTTAAATTTTTAAGCGTGGCATAAGTAATCGTCGCCTCATATATATATATATATATATATATATATATATATATATATATATATATATATATATATATATATATATATATATATATATATATATACAGTGACCGGCAAAAAGTTCGCAACATATGGGAAAAATTTTTATTAGGAGAGTATCGGAAAAACTTTCCCAGGGGATCGGTTCTGCATGTCCGATAACCTAAAAATCGATTTTGACATACGTCACGTGACCACTGGTATAGCGTCAAATTAAAAAAAAGTTGTTAATTTACAAAAAGTGAGGTTAGTTGACGAGATATCAAAAAAAGTTATTTGAAAAAATTGCTTAGAATTAAATTCTAGGTCCTTGTGCAAAATTTTAAGATTTTATTTAAAAAAATTGGAAAACTCAATTTTTTTAAAATATTTTTTTAACGATTTACAAATTTCCAGTTTTTGCCGTTTAGATAGCTTGCCTAATGTAAAGCCCATGTATCTGGATGAAAATAAACGAATGTAGTAGTTTTTTCTACAATTGACAGGACAAAATTAAAAAAATAGGGTTTCGCCGGACGCTAGCTGTTGCAATGATTTGTATCTAGCAGCAGTGTCAAAATTTTAGAGACATTTCAATGAGATTACATTGAGAAAACCTTAATCGTCTTAAATATATCTGAAGTTCGACTTTTTGTAAAGTTAAGGGGATTAAAATAGATAATAAACAAAAAATTACCTGTTTATTTAATCGAAATTTTATAAACGAAAACCAATGTAAGAAAAACTTAAAAGTAGTCAAATTCTGTACTAACAACACAAAAAATCATTGTTTTTCCTTGGGTGCACAAAATTTAAAACTCAGTATGACCACCATTTCTCTCCATACATACTGTTGTTCTCGAGCGCAACTCTCGATTAACATTTCGAAGCATTTTACGATTTATTTGCAATACACAATTTCTAATGACATCCTCTAAATTTTGTATATTCCTAAAGGGTCGATGTTTGTACACAGGGTTCTTTAGGTATCCCCACATAAAAAAATCTAACGGAGTCAGATCTACAATTCTACAATTGACAGGACAAAATCGAAAAAATAGGTGTTCGCCGGACGCTCGCTGTTGCAATGGTTTGAATCTAATGAAATGTATCAAGATTTTATTAAGATTTTTCGCACATAAATTTAACAACCAGGTCTATTTAGTTGTACTTAAAACTACCAAAGCAGGCTCTGAAATTAAAACAACCAAATAATCTAGTAGGTTAAAAACAACAGAAAATGTCAAACAAATTATAATTTGTTTGATTTCAATCCATGATACAAATAAATAGAAGATATGATATCTGACGTCACCTGGAGACTTTTGAGAAAAATGACAGAAAAAACAAATGAACAAAAATTCATCTCATTGGTCAAATTAAATGGGCAGCTTACACAAGGAAAAAATATACACATGGCAGTCCAGATGTTTTCACATTGAAGTTCGTTTAGTTTAACTTGTCTACTTACGCATGTATATGCGTGTATATTTTTTATTCTTGAGAAATTTCCTGGTTTTGCTGCATTTCCTAGAACACCTTTATATCATAAGATCACTGTAAAATCAAATAAAACCCTGCAATATTGTTAAAAAACGTCAGTAGGAGCGACTGGTGCTCATCGGTATTACATTTGACATTAAACGATCGAGCTACGTGAGTTCCTAACATAGAATCGATTATAGAGTTATTCGGGTTATATCGTCGTCTTTTGTTAACTTAATGTATCAAATAAAGAGATGTTGCCATTTGGAGGATGAACTGTAACTACGTTCCCCGGCTGGGGACATCTTGCAAGGTTGCCAAATTTTTGGAATAAAATGTGCAATTACCTAATAATAATTATTTGTTTTAAACTAATTCAGAAATTAAATTAATAAATAAAATTATAAAGCACTACGATTTCAATCCACGTTAACAAATTCTAATACAACCATAAATTGGTCTGGTATCTGAGACAACCTGGCGACATTGGATCTGACATACCATAACATAACCTCTAAAAATTCTATGTTGCTAAAATGTCACAGACTCGTATTTTTTGTGTATTTTTGCCTTGTTTGTGCCCATTTTGTATTCCCAATGGCTAAGTGGAATGGAATCGACGATATCCCAGGAACCTCCACCGAAAGGGCCTTATCCCCACCAAGAAAACGACAAAAAAACTTAAATGTGAAGGCCAAAGGAAATGCTAATAAATATTTATAAAGCTTCATTACAAAAGAAATAAAGTTTCATTACAAAAGAACTCTACCTTTTCCAGGACCCAGAGTTTGCAGCTGAATGTGAATGTGTTGAGTATGTATAGTTGCTCATCCAAAAGGTAAGTACCAAAAAAGACTATTTCAGAATGCTCACAAATTATTTCCAGTATGAAGGAAAACTGTAAGTAAAAACGGAATTTTCCCGACAGCTTCCTGCCTTCTTTGTTTATAAGGCAAGCAGCTAAAATCAAATGCGACCGTAGGTATACATAGTACTTAAAAAAATAATAAAACAATGTGGAAGTTAATTAACCAATCTAGAAAGAGGGGTGACAGAGTGGGGAACACGGCAGTTTCTCTGTCACCTCAGGTTTTTAATGACTACTTTGCTACAGTGGCCAAGAACCTGATCGGCGGTATGGGGATGGCTGATATCGATCCTCTTCACAATGTTACTGACTATACAACATCATGTCCAATTTTCCAATTTAATGAAGTTTCATATATTGAGGTTCGGGATATTATTAGCAAGTTAAAGAATAAAAATAGCTCAGACATCTACGGAGTCAATATGAAGGTAGTAAAAAGTATAAAAAAGCTAATATACATTCCAGTAGCAAAGCTAGTAAATCTGTGTTTTAAAAATAGTATATTTCCTTCAAAATTGAAAAAAGCAAAAGTTGTTCCAATCTTTAAAAATGGGGACAGCACTCTGGTTTCAAATTACAGACCAATATCCCTGTTGCCTGTTTTCTCGAAAGTCTTTGAGAAGTGTATGGCAAACAGGATGACTTCTTTCTTTGAGGATAATAATCTTTTTACGCCGGACCAGTTTGGTTTTAGAAGGGGTAAGAATACCTCTCTTGGAATTCTTAGCCTGATCTCTGATGTGATGGATTCATTTGAGAAGCAAGAGTATAATGCAACTGCTCTCTGCGACTTGAGCAAAGCCTTTGATTGTGTCACCCACAGTATTCTCTTATCTAAGCTTAAGTGCTACAATTTTCACCCAGATAGTGTACAACTAATAAAGTCATACTTGGAAAACAGAACCCAAATAGTTATGGTGGGAGGGGTGTCGTCGGGGGAGAGGGTGATGGATGTCGGTGTCCCGCAAGGGTCAATTTTAGGACCACTTCTATTTCTCATATACATTAATGATTTACCATTGGTGGACCCGGCAGCTACGTTCACTCTCTTCGCTGATGATACGTCTTTGTCCTGTAGTGGGACCTCATATGATACTGTCACTGAGAGGCTGGGGGTGGCACAGTCACAGGCGGAAAGTTGGTTCAAGGCCAACAGGCTATTACTAAATAAAGATAAAACGCACACAATGTATTTCTCCCTGAGAGACTTATCTAGCAAGCCTGAGAGCCTTGCCAGTGTAAAATTTTTGGGAATTCAGGTCGATAGGGGGCTTAAATTTGATGCCCACGTAGATTATGTATGCCAGAGACTTAGAAAGAGTGTCTTTGCTCTGAGGGGGCTACAGAACTCTGTTTCCCCTGGGGTGCTGAGGACTGCATATTTTGCTCTCGTGCACTCAATACTTTCGTATGCAGTCTTAGTATGGGGACATTCAACACATACTCGCAGAGTCTTTGCACTTCAGAGAAGAGCCATCAGGATTGTGGCTGGCCTTTCATATAGAGAGGACTGCAGGGATGCCTTCCGCTCTCTTCGGATTCTTACCCTCCCGTCTGTCTATATCCTTGAAAATCTGCTGTACATTAAGACCTATGAGGATAAATACACGTCACGTAGTGTCATACATAACCATGACACCAGAAATAGGGATAACTTAGAGGTGGCATATCGGAGGCTGAGGAGATGTCAGGGTGGACCTGATTTCCTGGGGGTTAAGTTCTACAACAAAATACCGATTGCAATAAGATTGCTCCCAATAAAATTTTTTAAAGATCGAGTGAGGAGGTTCCTGGAGGGGGAAACCTTTTATACAGTAGATGACTTCCTAAAGTGTGACACATCACAACTTGGGTTGTGATCTGTCATTTTTAATTTTTGATATGTTTTTAATATTCTTAATTTTTAATGTACTATTTTAATATGTTGTTTGTTCAATATATGTAAGGAGAGTTTGTTTTGTAATTTCTTTAATCAAACATATTTTGTAGTGAGGATTTTTATTCTATTTTTTGTATATTGACTTGTGTAAACGCTTATTGTGTAATTGGCACCAATAAACTATTATTATTATTATTATTATTATTAACCCAACAAACTACCCGACAATAAGCTGTCCTGTACTAATATTTTAATAAATGTCAACTCAACACACTACCCGACAATAAACTGACCTGTACTTATGTACAAGGAGTGCAAGCGTCTAATCAATTTAGGATTCCCCTCGAAGTGACGTCATAGCGTAAGCATACTGTTGTAAGTGTATCGTGATCTTAGTAATAATAATAGGTATCAAAGCAATTTCAAAATATTCCTGTGGTCTGTAAATGGTTTATTTATGCGTTGTTTCCATGTGAAAAACCCCAAGTTAGGCCCTGTTATATTAGAAGTATTGAGATAAAAGTTGACATAATATTATATAAATTTCAGAGTCTTAAGGTTATTTTAATTTGCCAAATAGGCTAAAAAATGCATTTAAAATTGTGTCCATAAAGTTTTTAATGTCAGAAAATTATTATCAATCAACCTTTAGGTAGGTACTTGGTATGAAAAGGTAAAAAACAATACTACAAGGGATGTGAAAATTTTTAACAAGTTTTTCAAAAAGTAAAAGCATTTTTTAGCTATTTTTGAAGCTTTTTTGACATAATATTGGCAAATTAACACTATCTTACTCTCCCAATCAAACTCTGAAAAATGTCAAAGTTTAACCCTATCCTATATAATAATATGTCAATAGAACCCAACATGGGCTTAAAATGTAAAACAATGTTTAACATGTAAAACACTGTGGAGTGCTTTAAAAAAATGTAGGTACTGCATTGATAAGATAGATTCTTTGTTCGATAAGGCTTTTAATTAAACCCAAGTAGCTTTTGGCAATAGGCGTGCATATACATATGTAAGTAACTGCACGTATTGGTTTTCCCAAATTAACATTTTGAAAGATTTTACAATCATTTTCTTAGTAGGTATATTTTAATGTATACGTAATAGATATTTTATCCAGTATTTTGTTTGCATTTTTTGTCTGTTATACTATACAGTAATGTCTGGGTTATCTGAACAGAAAATTGCTAGACCCTGTTAGGATTACCTACACATTCTACTATGGACTATGGACATTGAACTCATAATAATAATCCGAAACATGGACGGATTATTATTATTATTATTAATTTTTTTGTTTTTAGTAAAATGAAGAGAAAATAATGAACTTGCAGGAAAACCATGAAACTGGCAAATTAATTTACATTACATTACATTTACATTTCAAGACCCAGGATAAATGATATGTCTTATGTTGTTACCATTACGGAGGCATCGTGGTATTTTGGAGAGGTTGAAAAAGATGTTACTCCTCAAAAACCAATTGGAAACACCTGTGGAGTCTAGTGAGAAGGAGCCATTGGATTTAAGTCCTTGGTTTTACTCAGTGGCGGCTGGTGAAATTTCAAAGTTGTATATCTCTGTTCCTACTTACAGGACCCATACCAAATTTAGGAGTTTTAATAGTGAGCCCACTGAGAATGTTTTGGTAAAGAAAAAAACATTTTGTAATTTGCGAAAAAAAGTTAAATTTTTGTTGTGCCCCTCCTAAGAAAAAAATGAACACTTCTAGGTATTTTAGATATTATTTTTTCTAAACAAATTTTACTTTATTTTGTCGACAGTTTTTAAATTTTGAGAGAAAAAAAGTGTATTAGTAGAAAGTTATAGTCATTTGAATTTTTTTTTTTAATTATATTTTAGACTTAAAAAAATTCAAATGACTATAACTTGTAGTATAATGCTTATTTAATGTAGACTCACCGTAAGATATTGTGTAGTTGACATTATGTCATAGGGTGCTTCTGGCTAGTTTTGGTATCCGTGGGGTCACCAGTCAGTAAATAAACGGACTTGTAGAAAGTGATGTTATTTTATTGAGCTCAATAAACATAATATACTACATAACTTTCTACTAACACATTTTTTTCTCTCAAAATTTAAAAACTGTCGACAAAGTGATGTAAAATCTGTTCAGAAAAAATAATAAATACAATACCTAGACGTGTTAATTTTTTCTTAGGAGGGGCACACCAAGAATTTAACTTTTTTCGCAAATTACAAAATGTTTTTCTCTTTACCAATACATTCCCAGTGGGCTCACTATTGAAACCCCTAAATTTGGTATGGGTCCTGTGAGTAGGAACAGAGATATACAACTTTGAAATTTCACCAGCCGCCACTGGTTTTACTTCATATCTATTGAACTCCTTAGAACCGACAAAAATATCAGTTAGGTGCCAATCACTATATCTATAGGTGCCAACAACTGTATGTTTTACCCTATATTTTTTGTTATTTTTAAATTGTTTCTTTAAATAAATTTTGAAATATAAATTGAATTGTTTTTTTTTGTCTTTTTAAACTCTGTACCTACACTTTATCCTTAATCAACTTATTAGAGTCATCTGTTTTAATAATACTCTTAAAAAAGTATATTCTTTACTCTGGTATTAAAATGCATTGTCTTCCAGAAATAAAAAATATAAAAAAAATTACAATGTTTAAAAGAAAACTGAAGAAATTTCTTCTAAAAAAATATCAATTTTTTATATTCTATGACTAATTAATTTTCCTCAGGCGCGTGATTGTTTCATCACAGTCTTTTATCGCAACTCTATCAGTCTATAAGATTCTTTATATATATATATATATATATATATATATATATATATATATATATATATATATATATATATATGTGTGTTCTAAACCTACAGTTGATATGAACAATAATCAGTGCCTTGCCAATTCCACCTTTTGCTACATTTGTTTGTTACTGCAGACTTAGAATTTTGTAATTTCATTTCAAAATATCCACTATCATAATGTTAATAGACAGACGTTTATTCTTTCATAACAGTAGTGTCTTTCTTGCTCTACGTGGACACACACAAACCTCATTCACAACAATGTGGACCTAGAGGAGTTTGGAAAGAGAAGGAATATTCCTATTAAAAATAATAAACTTTTGAAGTACCTACTTTTGGAGTGCTGTTTTATAATAATATCTTACCAAAATCTTCGAAACCTTCACTGCCTTTAAACTAATTTTTTTTTAACATAACTCTGTTAGCATAGATACTGCTAGCAGATTATAAACGTAAAAATTTGACTATTTGAAGATAGCTACTGCCCAATAACCATGTGCTTATGAATGATAATTTAATTCTGCCTTAATTTCTGTATACCTAATATGCACGGGCATTTTTTTTAATAAATAAAGAAAACTCAGCAAAATTGACTAAAGATTTTTTATTAAAATAAATCATAACATGAGTTTAAAGAAATATTCCCTATTCTCTGATAAATTCTACAAACCCTACCTCAACCTGCGAACAGCGAAATTCTTAACTTAAAGTACTTGTAGAAATAAAAATTATAACTGTTTAGCTCAATGTGACAGTTTCTCAATTAAATGTTGAAAGTTTTAGCTGTAGAAGGATAAACAGACTTTGCCCTGGTACTTTTACTGTAACTGAAAACCAAAATTTTTGTATGATTAGGGGTAGGGTAAATTTCATTCTTTCCTCCTCTCTGACTTCTTTATCGAACTATTTGGGATGGAGGTTCCTGGTTAGATGGTATGGTAATTTTCATTCTTTCCTCCTCTCTGACTTCTTTATCGAACGAACTATTTGGGATCGAGGTTCCTGGTTAATCATCTCCACAATGCCCGGCCTTGTCGTACTTTTTCGGTAGTTGTTAGCCAGTAACAGATTTATAGAATAAATAAATTTAAGCGGCCAACACTTTATACAAACATTTTCTACACAGAAAAATAAAGGTTTATTCGTTTATTATCAACACTACAGAAAAAACTTATGGGACATGCTCAAAATGTCATGTTGCTGTTTATCTTAACTTAACCTAACTTTTTCTAGTTGTCAAAATTTCAAAATATGATAAAGAAAAAAGGTGAGATAGATATACTTTATTTGTCCATTGTAAAATGGGGTTTTGTCATCATTCTCAAAACCAAAATTTTTAATTTTTATGATTCCGCGATATTTTGTAAACGAAACACATCTTTAAAGATCGCGTTGTGTTTAAAACTATTTTTTGGTGATTTTATATTACTTTTAGGAGTTTAAAAGTAAAAATGAGATGTGCTGTGTATGGTTGTGATGTGGACAATCAATCAATGAATGTATGTATTTATCCCTTTATTTACATGCTTATTTTAAATTATATACTATAAAATTTGTATTATAAGCAGGAGGCAAAGTGTATTGCCAATAAAATTTATATAAAATCGCCTTTAACTAACATTAAACTCTATATTGACCGTTATAAATTTAAAAAATTCACCAGGTGACGTCATGCGCGAATTTGACAGCGCTTGATATCATACCTTCTTTTACTTGTATCATGATTTCAACCTATGTCATTGGTTTATGTCTCGCATCTTACTAAGTTTGATATTTTACATAAGTTTATTAATATTTTATTCCTTAAAATGGCACCCACACTACTTCTTCAGGAAAAGATAGAAATTATTTTAATTTCTGGAGATAATTACAAAAGCCATAGAGAAACAGCAGCAATTTTTAATGAGAGGCACCCCGATAAATCGGATAAATCCCTCCATTATTCCACAGTATCTCGTCTAGTCAATAAATTTAAAGAAACGGGATCGGTAGAAAATCAGTATAAAGTTTCCCATGAAAAACCGGTAACAGGTGACGAAGGTTCTCTGGATGTGTGTTTGTCGATCACAGTTAGTCAAATATCGGAGATCACTAACATTCACGAAAGATCTGTGCGGAGGATATTAAAAAGAAACAAATTTCATCCGTACAAACCTAAATTTGTACAAGTATTAAAAGATAGGGATTATGACGCCCGCTTCGATTTGTGTGCCTGGTTCCAGGGTATGATTGAGGAAGATTTTAATTTCCCAAAGAACGTTCTTTTCTCGGATGAAGCTACATTTACCTCTAACGGAACCGTCAGTTCACAAAACTGTAGATGGTGGGCCACCGAAAACCCAGACTTTGTAATTCAGAGTAAAGACCAATATAGTTTTAAGGTTAATGTGTGGTGCGGAATTTTCAACCTCAGAATAGTGGGACCGTTTTTCTTTAGAGACAATTTAAATTCAGAACGATATTTAGAATTTCTACAAACTGAGATATCTGACTTTTTAGACAATTTGTCATTAGCCGAAAGAAGAAATTTATACTTTCAACAAGACGGAGCTAGCATTCATTCCACAAATGAGGTGAAGAGATGGCTGGATCAAGAATTTGGAAACCAGTGGATAGGACGGTTTTCTGAAAATCCGTGGCCTGCGAGATCACCAGATCTGACTCCGTTAGATTTTTTTATGTGGGGATACCTAAAGAACTCTGTGTACAAACATCGACCCTTTAGGAATATACAAAATTTAGAGAATGTCATTAGAAATTGTGTATTGCAAATAAATCGTAAAATGCTCCGAAATGTTAATCGAGAGTTGCGCTCGAGAACAATAGTATGTATGGAGAGAAATGGTGGTCATACCGAGTTTTAAATTTTGTGCACCCAAGGAAAAACAATGATTTTTTATGTTGTTAGTACAGAATTTGACTACTTTTAAGTTTTTCTTACATTGGTTTTCGTTTATGAAATTTCGATTAAATAAACAGGTACTTTTTTGTTTATTATCTATTTTAATCCCCTTAACTTTACAAAAAGTCGAACTTCAGATATATTTAAGACGATTAAGGTTTTCTCAATGTAATCTCATTGAAATGTCTCTAAAATTTTGACACTGCTGCTAGATACAAATCATTGCAACAGCTAGCGTCTGGCGAAACCCTGTTTTTTTTAATTTTGTCCTGTCAATTGTAGAAAAAACTACTACATTCGTTTATTTTCATCCAGATACATGGGCTTTACATTAGCCAAGCTATCTAAACGAAAAAAACTGGAAATTTGTAAATCGATAAAAAAATATTTAAAAAAAATTGAGTTTTCCAATTTTTTTAAATAAAATCTTAAAATTTTGCACAAGGACCTAGAATTTAATTCTAAGCAATTTTTTCAAATAACTTTTTTTGATATCTCGTCAACTAACCTCACTTTTTGTAAATTAACAATTTTTTTTTTAATTTGACGCTATACCAGTGGTCACGTGACGTATGTCAAAATTGATTTTTAGGTTATCGGACATGCAGAACCGATCCCCCGGAAAAGTTTTTCCAATACTCTCCTAATAAAAATTTTTCCCATATGTGGCGAACTTTTTGCCGGTCACTGTATATATATATATATATATATATATATATATATATATATATATATATATATATATATATATATATATATATATATATATATATATAGCGTCCGCCATAAAGTAGATGCATCAAGAAAAATTAATTTTGGCTTCAAATTTCAGGTTGAGTATACAGGGTGCTCAAACAATACAAAAATCTTGGTTTAGAAAAACCAAAATCTAGGAATTTCAAAAAAAATAGTACAAAGAAAGTAAAGCTCAGGTCAAGAGAAGAACAAAAGTAAAATAACACTTTTACCAAAAATCTGTCTGTTGCAGGGGAATATCAGGCTAAATATTGCTTAGTGATATAACTAAACTTATGCTACGTTAAAAATTTAAAAAAGAATGAAAATTAAAAGGGCCTATGATTTAACCTATAAGCCCTTTTGGCATTAAGATTATAAAGAACTTCGACAATAATAACAAAAATACCCATAATTTTCCAAATTACATTTCAAAATAAAAAAACGGTCAAGTGCAAGCTATACTTGCACAATTAGTGTTCCGTGCCATCAGCACCCCACTTAATCTGAGCAAACCTCGGCTGCCCGATCTCCGCCCATCTGCCATCGTAAGAAATATGTTTTGTTGAAAAACTTTTTCTCTAAAACCAACGGTTCAGCAGTTATAAGGAAATAAATAATTAAACTGTTTATAACAATTGATCGTGCTACAATTTTTCAATCCTGATAATTTTGATTCAATCTACACCTAATTCTCAATATTTATGATTTTTTCAGATTTTTCTGAGCGATCCTTTTGGTGATGAGGGTGGGGGACAGAAATTTTTAAGCGATTTTCCGAAAAATGATTAAAAAAAATACATACAAAAATATATTGTGCAATTCGTGCTTCAATAAGCTTTCATTTGACACCCTACAAGATGCCCTTGAATTTCTTTTTCCCATCTCCCAAATTACCCCCGAAATTATCCGCCAGAATCAAAATTCAACCTTTAATACTTCACGTCCATAATTGGGCCACCACACTTCATCAATCAATCATGTGCCAAATTTCAAATTTTACGTCGAATAGTTTCAGAGAAAATCGCCGGTGACAGACAGACGGACGGACGGATGAACACCGAAGTGATTCCATAAGTGTTCCGTTTTACTAATTTTAGCACGGAACGCTAAAAAACCAATAACAAATCGAATAAAGAGGCTGACATACTTTGACCAGCTTCCGTGACAACCGTAATATGGGAAAATATAATTTTGGATCAATTTTTTTTCTCGGGGGGCACTTGGATTTTGGGGGTGCCGTGCCCACCCTGCTCCCCCTTAGCTACGCGCATGAGTACAATAAACAAAATTCCGACTTTAAACTCGGAAATTAACAAAATTCCGAGTTTAAATTCGGAATTTTATTAAATTCCGACTTTAAACTCGGAATTTTATTAAATTCCGACTTTAAACTCGGAATTTTGTTAAATTCCGACTTTAAACTCGGAATCATATTAAATTCCGACTTTAAACTCGGAATTTAATAAAATTCCGAGTTTAAAGCCGGAATTTAATAAAATTCCGAGTTTAAAGTCGGAATTTAGTAAAATTCCGAGTTTAAAGTCGGAATTTAGTAATATTCCGAGTTTAAAGTCGGAATTTAAAAATAAAAATTACGTGGCCCCTCTACGCATTCGTACATTTCAATTTTTGTTTTGGTATTTTGCTGAGAACAATTGTACCTCCAGCCCAAAAAAATTTCTTAATTATTTTCGTGATACTTTAACTGAAAACCTTCAACGAAGATTAAAACTTTAAATACAACTTTTAGGTAAACGGTTGGTTTGCGACCCCTTGTACATAAGACTTTTTTTTATCATATATACAGGGTGTTACAAAAAGATGCTAAGAAACTTTAAGGGCAGATTCTACATCGAAAAATAAGTTTATATAAACATGGCTCCTCAAACGCTTCTTTTCGAGATACAGGGTGTTTAATATTTTCACACCTCAAGTATTCCAAAGTGTTAGGAGAAATATGCGAAGACGATTTAGAGCATGTATTGAAGCATGTAGAAACCATTTCCAGCATCTACTATTATAAACTTAAATCAGAAAGCACTGTCCTGAGCAAAAAATATGTAAAAAAAATAATTTTCATTATTTATTTTTATTGTAAGAAATAAATTAATTTTTATCTTGAAAACGGTGCATCAGATTGTAACGATGCATCGTTATCAGATTGAAAACAGAAGATAAATTTAAGAACCCAAAAATTTTGTCACCTTGTATTTCAGAAGCAGAATTCAATTGAGTATATTTTCATAAGGAATTTTACATCTAAAATTAGGTGTTGATATTATTTGTATTTTTTGGTGTCAATCCTTTAAAATTTTATATAAGGAAAATTTATTCATGTAGTTCCTTACATTTTTATGTAAGTACACCTTTGGTAGTAAAAATTTTTGTCAACAGAGTCGTAAGTATTAATATCACCTAACAATTAATTCAATTAAAGTTTCTAAGTAGGCTTGGTCTTTATAGCTTTAAAAGTTAAATCTCCTAAATTTTACTGACTCACCTGTAGCTATTGATGTATGCATATCGAGTAGCCTCTTTTTTTCTAACAGCTGTGGCAAAGACTGAACTGCCGATGTAATTTTAGCAGTATTATCACTAACCATAGAAACAGCTAGTTCACTTTCGTTATCAATACCCATAGACGATTTTAGTTTCTTTACTTCTTCTTCTGAGGAACGATACTGTTCTAATTCTTCTTGAATTGCTTCGGCTACATTAGGAAACGGCGCACCTTTATGATTAGTCCAAAATTTGTCAGCTGGATCTAATTCACATGGTTTACGTTTTGCTCGCACACCTAAAATGTGATATGATTGAAAAGAAACAAAACTTTAAATACAAAAAATTCTGCAAAAGTCTAACTTCCCCCGCAAAATTAAGTATAAAATTTGAAAAATCCATATTCAAATTTCATGGAAAATAATAGCGTACTGACGTAAAATCCAACCAGTGAATAAGTAAGATTTTCCTGTGGTAAATAATACTTTATTTAGAGCAAGAGCAGAGAAACGTTCTATCAGTTGTCACCCTGTATCTGGGGAATCAAGAGATTTTATTTTTATCAGCGATAAAAGCGTCCGCTATGTACAAAATATAAAATAGGGTTACCCGTATATTTTATAAACAAAATAAAAAAAATAAATATCATTTTTGAAATATGAATAGTTTTTGAGCTAGTCACAAAAATACAAATTAATTTTTTAATGTGCTCACCCCATTCTTCATGCAAAATTTCATTTTTTTTTGATCAAATAGATTTTAGGTTTTCGCGCCAACAGACCAACAGCCTGACAGAAATGAAAAACCTTGTTTTTTGTGATCTAGAGACCCTAAAACGGAAAAATCTCGAGAGGTGATTTTTTACAGAAATACAACTTCCTCTACTGACGGAGGTAAATAAAAAATATAAGTTTATAGCGATATAATTAGATACAAGTTTCAAATTATTTTACGAAAGATTATTTTTAAACTCTAATATTAGGTTGCATTTTATAACTCCCATAACTTAGTTTCCACAAAATATACAATGTATTTATGTTAAAGGGGCTTAATGATAAAATATGGAATAAGATTTAAAAATGTATTTACCTCCCTGTGGTGTCGTATCCTCAATAATAACTCTATTGAGAGCTAAATCCAGTAAATCATGTGCTAAGGCTTGGTAAGTCCAAGTATGATGTAAAGGAGTGGCCATATCAACATTTCTATCTAAAACTATTAATAACGGTCTATGAAAATTAAAATTTCCAGACTGAGTGTCAATAGTAAACAGATTATTTCTGGCATCGAAGAGGTTCTCTCTCAATTTCTTGTTTAGTTTTTGTGCCACCATTTCCGCCGCATTCCCTTTGGGGCTTCTAATTATTGGCACAGCGCCTAAAAAATAAAATATATATTATAAATTTTATACATGTTGAGTTTTTTTAAGTGTTACAAGGCAATATCTCAAAAACGGTTTAAAATATTTTCATGAAATTTTGGTTAGTTAATAGGGAGATGGGGGCACATTTAAACATATTTTTGACATCTACCTCCTCTCTTCATTTTGACGGAAGTATCTTGGGAATTTTAAATGGGATGATGTATTTTTGTTTATAAAATTAGAATCTACGTAAAAAACGACGTATGTGTACAAAAAAAATTGATTTGCGTTTTCGGTTACGGAATCATGGTTTTGATTGGATTTAAAAAATAAATAAATTTTACCAATAAATCAAGTTCATTTATTTTAGAATTATTATTCGTTTCCATGGAAATGCGTTATTTTTTACTTAAGTCAGTTGAGAATTTTGACTTTTTAACGATTATTTCTCAGTTTATTGCTCAATTAAATATGGAAGCAAATTTTAATGTGCAAGTTGAATAAAATATTTGAAAATAGTTGGATTGGACGAGCTGGTCCGGTCAACTGGCCTGCTAGGTCCCCGGATTTGACCCCCCTTAACTTTTTCTTGTGGAGTTTTATAAAGGACAAAGTAATGGCGACTGCGCCTACAACTTTAGGTTATATGAAAGACCAAATCCGCTTTTCCTGCTTATTAGTGACACCTGAAATGTTACAGCGCAGCGGGTACGAAATTCATTTAAAAATAGAGTGAGAAGGTGTTTGGAAGATGAAAGGGGGCATTTCAAACGTCTCAAGAATGGCAGACGATAAATAAGTTGAAATTAAATGGTAAATAATTTTTATTATTTTATAACCTAATAAATCCTAATTCCGTAACCGAAAGAGCAAATAAAAAAAATTGCACACATACATATTTTACGTAGATTCGAATTTTATAAACAAAAGTATATCATCCCATTTAAAATTGCATAGTTGCCCCTCAAAATAAAAAGGGGGTAAATGTCGAAAATATGTTCAAATATATCCCCCCATCTCCCTATTAATTCACCAAAATTTCATGAAAATATTTTAAACCGTTTTCGAGATATCGCCTTGTAACACTTAAAAACCTCACCCTGTATATATTATTTATTTTGTATGTATCTCTCCATACAACTTTCATGGTCGGTTTCTCAAGGCAATTTACTCAATAATTACTCAACTGGACACCTGTAATGTGAAAAATCACATTACATGTTAATGTCATTGCTAAAAGCGACTCTAAAAAGTCAATTAAAGCCTTAAAACACGGGGTCTTAATTTGAAAATATTTCATACCTGATGTTACAAAAACGGAAAATAAGCTATCAACAATACTGTTCATTATATTGTCCATCTCAGTATCTTGAATATCCCCCTTATTTATTGCTAAAATAAATAAAATAGATTTTTAAGAAAAATAATTAGTAAAAAATGTTGTATGCATTACGGACGGATGTTTGACACGGAAGCAAATTCCTGTTTTGAAATAAATATCTTTTAAACCTTTTAATGCGATGAATTCTCAGTCCAAAAGAATTTTCTTGGTGTAATAAATACACACTTCTTAAAATAAGAAACTTATGTTTTCAATAGAATAGCTCAAATCAAAATGTGTGTTTAAATCCAAATATATTAGAGACTTGTATATACTAGGTCATTTGGTTCTTGTTGAAGGGTTAATACTATTATCTTTTTTTGTCATTCATTATCTTGGTTTATGATACATAGTTCGTTCTTTATTACACCCTTTTAAATACATATACTATAACACAATACAGTCCATAAAAAATATTTATATCTAAGGTATGGATTGTAGTATAAAACAAAAAAAAATCATATATCCTAAAATTGACACATCAAGATTGTTAGTAATCTAAAATTTAAAAGCAAAAAAACTTAAAATACATTTAATTAAAAACCATAATCCTTGTATGGAGGCAATGGAACAAAATTTTCAAATAAAACATTTTTTAAAATCATGAAGTGATCAATTCTGACAGAACTGTCAAGCTGTAGCAGGCTTATTGCATTAAGAATATCACTAAGGCTTCATTAGCCGACCACTTTATTTATTTATTCTATTTATTCATAATCCAGGGACGATTACATCTATATGGATTCAACCTTTGTTTAAGTCATATCACAGGCACCAAGGCCAAATGTACAAATAGGTTTTTCCACAAATTTTAACAGTTTTCGGCCATAAATAAATCCAAAAAAGAGATAGCAACATTAGCATTTTATTTTCTCTAGTAACAGTAATTTAGTTCAGTATTTAGCCAGTAACAGTGAGAAACAGTGCAGATTTTGAGTAGTATAATATGAGATTAGCAATTATATATAAAACTTAACACACTAACTGGCGCTAACACGCGTATGTGTGACTTTTATTGGCAGTTACTTTAATAAAAAATTTTAAAAAGTAAAAAAAAATTTCGGACTTGAACCCGGGACTTCTGAATTATTTTCGCAGATAAAACTGACAATAAAAGACGCATTCACGCAGGTTAGCGCCGGTTAGTGTGCGAGGTTTTATTTATAACTGTAGCGTTTCTTTGAAAAACAACACATGTCTATTTTTGCCAATATTTTAAAGTCAACAAAATATTTAGGTATCAACGTGGTTTCTATACACGTCTAGAAAATTCTATTTTGCAAAAACACCCGTTAGCCGTTTGAAATTCAAGTGAGAAATATTGGTAGTTTTGGAAAAACAAGTTTAAAAGATTTGTTCGTGAAAATTCGAAAACGTAAAATTTCATTAAAACCAGCAAATATGTACCATATATATGTGTACCATCCTGTAAATAGTCCTAAACCCAACGATTACAATTACCGCGAATGCCAAGAAGCTCCATCTTGTTTAGTAGAATCCGATGGTCTACTGTGTCAAATGCCTTTCGAAATTCGAGAGACACTAATAAAGCTGCTTTATTTTTTGTTATCCAGGTTAACTTGTAACTCAGATATTAGATCTAATGCAGCTGAGACTGTATCTCCCGTCTTGCGAAACCCATACTGAGAAGGATACAAGATGTTCTGATAATTTAAAAACTTTAACAATTTATCATTTAGGTACAACCCTTTCAAAAATTTCGCCTTCGCTTTGTACAAAAACCGATACAAAAACCATAACAATAATGTGTGAAAAATTAATGTTTTTTTAATAACTAAATGCATTTTTTAGGTATTTTTTGAGCTTTTTTAGCATAATTGGCAAATAAACATAATCTTAAGACTCTGAAATTTACCTAGTTCAAGTTGTATTTCAATACTTCTAATAGAGCAGGGCCCAACATATTGTTTGCTTTAAAAAAAAATGCACTCTATATTGTAGCAAGAAAAGAAATCACCTGAATATATTTTTTGAATATATTATTGTAAATACCTGATGGTGTAAATATAGTGTAATAAATAAAAAGATTTTAAAGTAAAGCAACTGTTTAAATTAAAGGTTTTATGGGACCTATTTTGGAAAAAGTAAGCCAATGCAAAAATTGATTTGCAAAATCAATCACACTTATTGTTCATAAGCTCTAAGTACCTCATAAAAACAAATAATTTTAACTATACTAACTATATTAAAAATAAAAAGCTAATTATCTTCGCCACTGCAATATTTCCTTGGGTTTTTTGAGATTTTTTCTTTACCTCTATTATTTTATTATCTCTATTAGATATTATTTTGTGAGAAATCATCAACAACAAAAAATTCCATTTGATTAGATACATAGTACAAAATTGTTTCAGTCATTTTATTTTGAGTTTAGGTTAATATACTTAACCATCAAAGTGACAGAAATTGCATATTTATCGGTTGACACAAAATGATACTGAAAACTAAATATTAAGGTTTGTCCAAATATACCTCTTCTATTCATTAAATACACTTCATTAAAGGTTTATCAAAATTACAATCTAAATATTAGAATTAGCAATTTTTACCATAATAAGATAAATCATCACTGTTTTGGTGCCTTTGGACAAACATATCATCTTCCAAAGATATGAAGTTGACATACTGATCATAAATCTGGAATAGAAAGATAGAGTAATATAAATATTCCAGAAGATAACTTTGTTAGGTAGTTATTTTATCAAAGTATGGAATACCGAATAAATGAATGATTGTGTTGAAGAGTAACAAATTTTTAATAAACAATTTTTGAAAACTGATCAGCAAACCAATGAAACTGGCAACAACTTAACTTATTAAAATAGAGAATCTCCAATTTTAAACTAACAATTTGGCCTTAGGGCAACTTTATTTAAAGATCAGTGGTTACAATCATCCATTGAGCAAAATTATCAAATTACTGTTAATACTTTGTAATTCAATATCTGCTTTAAAATCAAATTAAAGAATCAATACTTTAATGTAACTTTTGATACAATGATTTGTTTGCTAACTAAACACTTTAAAATTTTAGAAAACTTTTTAGATCTGAATATTCCTAATTAGGTATTTAGTGATCCTCTTTAAAAATTTTCCTTTTTGTGGGTTTACTTAGAACTATCCTTTCAAATGTGTAAAATGCTGCCCTGCCAAACTTTGTTCCAAGTTACCGACTTTTTCTTAGAGTATTTAAGTATGTTGTTGTTAGGCTGGTGAAACACTTGTTCATGTTTACTTAGGTTTCCATTGCTTTTTATTTTCTGTTCTTTTTAATTAGGTACAGGTAGGTCTATTAGTCATTATTTATTGAAGAAAAAAAGTAATAGCATAGAAGCTAAAATAGGTACCTACATTCTTTAACCTATTTTTTATATTGTTATATGAGACAGGTTCAAAAGATTTTTCATAAGCTTGATAATAAAAGTCTGGCCCTGGGATGTTTTAAAATTTTGCCAACTGAAGCTTTGACTTTCCTTATTTCACAAACCAATATAAAAATTATTGTCTCTTACAAAGACAAAGTACATACATATACTCATAATAACTAACACTACCTTGTGAATATTTGCCACACAACTAGCTTCAATAGCTGTTGAAGCTAGATCTTCAATTTTCTGCCTTGATATAGGAGAAATAAAATTTAAGTGATAAATATCATACACTCCCCTTTGAAAATCTTGTTTAATTCTACCCAAATTTTCTTCTGTAGGAGTACAAAAGTATACTACTGGTACTTCAGGAATTGGATCTCTGTCAGAATGTAATTGCCTAAAAACAGGATTTTATCAAATTTTCTGTTTAGTAACAAACTTTTAAGTCTTACACAAATAATGTTACACCTTGTTCCCGTAGCTCTTTTACAGATATAAGGGGTGAAATAATATCCTGTCCTATTCTATCATAAACTAAAATTTTCCAGGAAGGTTCTGTTGATCCAGATTTGGTTAGGGGTTGATTTAAATTTAACATTTGTTTTATGGCATCTAAAACAATAAAAAGTATATTTATGTAACTCACAATATTTTTTAAGAAAATACCCTTCTGCCTTTGTCGCAATGAAGTCATTTTTGTAGTATGAGACTTAAATCACGAAGAAAAGAAAAAATTAAAATAAGTTGTTAAAATTTTCGTTTCTTGAGTGACGTGACAAACACCACCGTATGTTTCTGACGTGTGACAAATGTGACAAGTTTTATTTTCGACTTTCGTTTCGCCAATCGAAAACGTTTAATAGAGCTACAATATTTATCGATTGTACTATCGATAGTTTATTTATATCTACATAAGCGTGTTTGTAAATCTTAATTCCAGTTACATCATCGAAATCAATTAAACTTTCTGAAAAGAAAATACAAATCAGGACTATGTAATGACCTGAAGTTTAATGCACTGTTTCTCTATCGTCAGAATCACTGTTTCACGAATGCACACATTCGCTGTACTATGAACAAGAACTCTGCCGCGGATTTTGCACTGTATATAATAAAGTCAACTAAAATATAATACGATAGTAGGACCATGGACAACTGTTAACTGTTATTGTTATCACAAACGTCAAACGTCTATTATGAAATCCGTGACTATATTGACTGTTCAGTTGAGACTATCGATAATCTCGGACCAGTGCTATTTAAATTCCTTTCCAATTCCAATCGAAAAGGCCAGTTCAAGGTCAGTGATCTGTTGACGTGTCTGTCTCTAATCTAACCCCAAAAGTATTTTTTAATTTTTTTAATATTTTATAGGAAGGTAATTTAAATTAATTAAATACTCATTCATCTCTAGATTATCACTTGCAAATTTTCACGTTTTGCTCTGTACATTTACACATTATGGATGGATAACCTCCCATGAATAGTTGAAACAGAATTGGAAATTGGCATTGAAAGTTTTTTCTTCCCGTGAAAGTGTTTTAATAATGCAATGCTTCCCAGAAGACGGCATACGGGTTCTGAGAGTGAAAATCCTATCGTAAGCAACGAAAGGTCTTGGCTCCAAACAGAGAAGTTTAGTACAGTTAACAGTTCTTACCCGAATAATGTGTCCGAAGATTATTACTTAGAGGATCATATTGAAGACTATAGTGAACCTGATCCCATTATGACTGCTAGAGATAGAACTAGTGAATTTGTAAATACCATACAAACTTTGCAGGTATAATTAGATTTAAATTCTGTTCAAATATATATAGATGGATGTCAGCTTTTAAAACTTGATAATATTAACAGCTGCTGTCCAATGATAGATATACAATATATTTATTAATGCCAAAAATTACAGCAGATTTTACACATAATATGTCAGTTTCAACCCATTGAACAAACAAACATAAAACATATTAGGTACCTCTGTATATTAACAATAAAGACACATGTAGAATTTGTAACACAAAATGATAGCTTGTCTGGTTAGTAACAGTTTTAAAATTCATAGATTCTTGTTGTACAAGGTAAAAAGAAATTGAAAATTTCTGATAGGCAGGCTTTTCCATGCAGTGGTCTGATATTTTGGTTTGCAAGGACTTGGGATTTCCTATTAAAGGATCAAAAATAGCCTCAAACATAAAGTATTTGACCTTATAATTTGTGATAAATTTAATCTTTTATAAAGTACCTACCTACCTACATAATCCCTTTTATTTAAGAAATATAAACCTACACCTGCTAGGTGTCTGTTAGCATATTTTTTAGCACCTTAATTATTTAGTATGATAAATTTTAGACCTCAAATAATATACCTAATAATGTGAATGTAAAAGTGTTAAAAAATGTGCTGATATACACAGGCAAGGAGTTATACTCAGAAATGGGTCTTTTCTCAATAAACTAGATTTAGATACTATTTGACTTATTTTTTTCACAAGTACCTAGGTTATTGTTATTGATTCAAGTAGTAGTTTGTAGTATTATAGTATTAAATTTATCTATTTACTATTAATATTTATTTAACAGATCAACAATTTTACACTGGAATATTAAAACAGAAAAAATTATTACAAATTATCAATGGTAATTTTTGAGGCCGTTTTTGGGAGGAAATCGCAACACCTCTTTAAGAGCATAAGAATTTTATGAACTTTATTTAATCATGACAAATTTATTCAAATATTTATAGGGAAGAAATATTGCCAGAGCTGTTGCAGTTCGGGATCCAAACAAATCAAAGATAATCCAAAGTCATTCAGAGTTTATGCTTATTGCAAAAAATGTGGGTAAAAACATTGCAAGTACTTATGCAAAATTGGAAAAACTAACATTGTGTGAGTATAACTGCTTGAATTAGTATACAGGTTAAGAAGGACTGTACAGAAAACTGATTAAATAAGTAAACTAATTTTGGATTAATAGGATGATGTAAGAAAATGTTTTTAATTTGTAGCAGTTATTTTTTTAATTCACTCATTTATTGTATTAACAATAAAAGTTATTTCATGTAGGTGCCCACGAAAATTTAGTTTTGATTCAAAGGTGTATTATATTTATATATATATATATATATATATATATATATATATATATATATATATATATATATATATATATATATATATATATATATATATATATATATATATATATATATATATATACATATATATATATATATATATATATATATATATATATATATATATATATATATATATATATATATATATATGTTTGTTTGCTGACTTTTCTGGACTTCTTTAACAGTTTTTTATTTAGGTATAGAAGAGGGGTAAGTCACTGCCCAAATTTTGTACAATAAAATGCCCTTTTCCAAAAAAATACCCATGAATACTCAAGGGTCTCTTAAAGTTGCTTTTCAAAAGGTACCTCAAAAATGCCCTTCAAATACCTAGTAATTCGGCCAAATCAACAATTTCTGATTATCGCGCGACATATTCGACTAAGAGGAGTTCTGATCGGAGTTCTAAGTAGCGCCGAAAGAGTTCTACAAACCACGGAGTCAGAACTTTGCCAAAAAATTATTTCAATTTTTATTAATAAATTTAAGGTCCCAATTTCGATAATTTCTGATTATCGCGCAATATATTTAGCTTAGAGGAGGTAGAGTTTGGAGTTCTAAGTAGCGCCAAAAGAGTTATACAAGACTAAGGAGTCAGAATTCCGCTAAAAAAAATTATTGCAATTGTTATTAATCAATTTAAGGTCCCAATTTCGATAATTTAGCACAATAAACTATGAAATTACTTATCGAACTTTCATTATTTTTTCTGTTATCAAATTCTATTAATTTATAACAATAAAAACGTAGTGTACAAATTGCGACACAGTTAAAATGAATGACCTCTTGCTCGTGTATCCTCAGGAGATGAAAACTGGGTACTAAAATGTAAACAATTAAGCGCCGTGTTTTGGTTTTTTGCATTTTGTTTTACTTGGCGCACATATAGTTTTAACTGCTGGAACAAAGGCTAATGGAGTGGAGACCGAGAAAAATCGGGTGGAGATACGTGCACCTGTTTTATATGTTAAATTGGAAGATCTAGGATTCATTTGAAACCAAATGCGAAACATTACCTTGATTAACGCGTTGCCAACCATAACACGCTTCCTTCGGGGAATTCAAGTGTTAGATTCGAATGTCTTTCTTCTTATAATAATAAATTATATCTTTTTAGAAAGAAAAACATTTTCATACAAATAAAAAGAAAGCATTATACATAGTTTTATCACGTTTTTCTGTGTCAAAATTTTGCGATTTTTCGACTATATGAACCAGTAGGATTTCAGTTGAAACGAATTTAAAACCTACTGATACTTATCTATTAAGATTCGCAACCCGTTTTTTGTGTCATTTCGTCTATACCTATCGCTGCTTCAAGCACACTGTGTATAGTGGGACAATGAAGTTTCAAATTATAAATTAATTTTTATATTTAAAAATAAAAAATAAGTATACCTTTTTGTACCAAAAAATTTAAGGATTCTTGAATCAAATAGATTTTTTATGAGGAATTAATTATTTTTTTGATTAATCAAGAGATACAAAATTGTTCTTAATTAGCCAGAATCATCTAGACCATGCCGAATAAGGAATTAACCAGCAATACTTTATCTGAAAACTAGCTTGCGCCCGTGACTTCGTCCGCGGTATAACAATTTTACTCCATTACAAACTCTGGACCCCCATCTTACCCCCTTAGGGGTTGATTTATTAAAAACTGCAAAACACTGTGTAATCATTTATTTTTTGGAGTGCTTCTATGGAGTTTCAAGTTAATAGGACCAATTAATATTTTTTCTCGATACAAACTTTGAAATCTCTTATGACCCCTTTAG
This sequence comes from Philopedon plagiatum, assembly GCA_963971165.1. Lineage (NCBI taxonomy): Eukaryota > Metazoa > Arthropoda > Insecta > Coleoptera > Curculionidae > Philopedon > Philopedon plagiatum. The sequence goes on along the minus strand of OZ020192.1, from coordinate 98,304,277 downwards.
AGGTTGAATTTTGAAAAATCCCTTCTTAGTGAGTCTACATTATAAAACAAAACTACTGACCAAATTTCATATTTATAGCTTCAGCGGTTTCGGCTCGGCGATGATGAATCAGTCAGTCAGTCAGGACATGTTACTTTATATATAGGGATAATAAAAATGACACATTTTCTGTTGTAATTTTCAAGACAATTAATTGGGATATTAGTTGCCATTACTAAAAATAAAAATATTATAAGCTCAAATCAAGTGTTCAACATATCCCCTCCTGCCAGTCAGTCAGTCAGGACATGTTATATTTTTTAAGAGATTTATGCTCGAAATAAAAATTTAATCAAAATATCACTTTTAACTATTTTTTTAATACCTTTCATAACTAAAATTTAGCCAAAAATACTTCATACACAGTGTGTGAGTTCTACAATTGTAGACTGATTTAAATGAAGAAAGTAATAAACTGGTTTTTAAAAAGAGCTTTCCGTAATGCTTTGTTAAAATGGCTTTATTGTAGGTAGGCACAGGCGCGGCCAAAAAAAAGTTAGATTTAGCTTACAGTCTAAACGCCTAAGCGACTTCCTTATGGAAATGTCACTGTGACTCAGATGAAACTTTTTTGTGGCCACACCTGTACCTACTTACTTAATTTGAATTTGTTTCTATTTAATTTAATACAAACATCAATATTATAATTAAATGTGATATGTATATAAACAAAAACATAATAAAAGCGCAAACATGTTAAGTGTTACAAGATATCTAAGAAAAATGGGAACATATCTTAGGAAAATGAATTCTATTTTAATGCAACGGTGCAACGGTAGGTCGAGTACCGTTGATTATTCTGATTATTTATCTTTTATGTTTGTTAATTAGTACATTATTATAAAGCTTACAAACCTATGTAAGTTACCGAAGATTAATTCCAGTTCATTAAAAAATAGAAAAGTTATAAAAACCTGAAATCTCACCAAATCTTTAATTGCATTTTTCTCCGAATTGATGTTTTCAACCATGTCCTACTGTTGCTCTGAGCCGACGGTATTTAAAAAATATAAATATGAAATTATAAAGTGGATTATAATAATGACTAATTTGGAAAAGCATTTGAAAAAGCTCTAATTTATATGTTAATGATATGTACTTGTAACAATTTAACCATTCAAAATAATATAAATAATAATGAAAATATAACATTGTTATCTGCTGTTTTTTACGGAATTATTTTAAATTATGTGACTATTATATTTTTATATAAAAATTATATAAAACTACAAGTTGTATCTTCCCGGGTCAGTGTTTTCCAGTTTATGTAATATTTTTACACATCTGTGTATAAAATGTATTGTATAGATGTTTTAAATAAACTTATTATTATTATCCCTAATAACAAAGATTAACGCAAAATACTTGATTTTTTTAGTGGCTAAAAGAAAATCTTTATTTGACGATCGTACAGCCGAAATTCAAGAATTAACATATATCATCAAGAGTGATCTTAATAGTTTAAATCAACAAATAGCACAGCTTCAAAATGTCTCAAAGAAACATAGATTATCAACGAGCGGCAAGCATCTGCAGTCTCATTCCAGCAACATAGTATTAGCTCTGCAGTCGAAATTGGCAACCATGTCAACTGATTTTAAACAAATATTGGAAGTTAGAACTGAGAATTTGAGACAGCAGAAAAACAGAAGAGATCAGTTCAGTCAAGGTGTTTTGCCACCTCCTACTACATCTACTGTAGGACAATGTAAGAATGTTTAAAATATATACTATAGTAGTGTAAGTAGTAAATCATTATTCTGCATATTTTTTACCTTAAAATTTTAAAAATAAATTTATTGAAAAAATCTTATTTGAAGATGACAATTTTAATTGATTTTGGGTAGTGTCTGTTCAAAAATCTTTTAGGTTTTGTAGAGAAAATTCGCAACACCCTTGATGGTACACCATTATCAACAGTAATTTTAAATTTACAGAGTGTTGCGCAATAATTACTGACGACGCGTTTTTACCGACGATGCCTTGGCTCAAAATAAAAGAAACTTCGTATTAATTTAGGTCCGAAATCCTTTGTTTCCAAGATACCTACAGGGTGAAAAGTTATTTTATTTTTCTTAGTCGTTTTTATAGCTATCTTAAATATCCTTCCTCAGGCCCTACTTTAATACCAAAAACGGTATTAAATTTTTGTTTTTATTAAAATAATATTTTTTGCCTTAACACAAGAGCGGGCGAATGTTTTGTTAAATAAAAAACTAGTTCTTATGAATAAATAGACAATAAGTAAATAATTCATTGGTTTGCCGAATCCCTCTTGTCCATTTTTGGAAGAAATGATCATTATTGCGATAATTCCTTTAATAAAATATAAGGTACAAAGATATATTTTTTAATTAAATAGCGGTCGATTAATAGTACAAAAAATTGGATTGCCACTCCCTTCTTTGTTCTGAACTCCCTGGCCAATCACTTCAAAAATTTTCATACAACCCTCAGTGGCGGATGGTGAAATTTCAAAGTTGTATATTTCTGGTCCTACTTACAGGACCCGTACCAAACTTAGGGTTTTTGATAATGAGCCCACTAGAAATATTTTGGTAAAGAAAAAAAAAAACATTTTGTAATTCGTGAAAAAGTTGGATTTTTGCCCAACTTCCCCAAAAACGGTATAAGTCATAAGATATTAAATATTACCCATACAGGGAAAAAACGTGTTTAGTCGGCGCGGTAGAGAACAAAAGCGGGCTAAAGCGCATAGACGTAGTTAAGGGGGGCTTGGGGGTGCTTAGCACCCCAAAACTCAAATTAGCACCCTTAGAGGATTTTTGGCCATATACTGAATAGGATCTAGGGCTTAAGCACCCCAGAACTTGACTGACTACCTACGCCTATGCTAAAGCGATTTTAGATGTGTCGATGCAGCAGACGGTATCGTACGGGAACCTGTAATTGTTTTGATTAATAATTGTACCAATCAATATATCTTTCGTCAGTGGACCGAACATTTAAATAGGGTCTATAAGAAAAGAAGTAGCTTCCCTATCAAGCCCATAAGACAGTTCAAAGTTCTGAAAGAACATTCTAGGTTAATTCAATATTGCGAGACTTACAACGGAAGATGGACTGCTGTTGTAATGCCGAAAAGCAGCACAGTTTTAAAAAATTTGGAAAGCCACAATCGGTTTCTTCTTTCAGAAATATCATACCTATATATCAAAAAATATCGTCCTATTAATATTTATTAGTTGTTTCAAGGTTGTGACTATGTTATAATCAGATTTTGTATATTACATATTTAAAAACTTATGATAGAAATAAACCTAATTAAAAAAATCTTTTGTTGAACTTGTTAAAAACGGGGCTAAATCAGGACAACTTGTCAAAATCTGATCTATTTCTTAAAAGCAAAAAATCCAACAGTTATTTAAAAGGCTTATTTATGTTTTTGCATATCCAATCGTCTTTTATATTATGTTGTTTGTTAAAAATCTTGATTTTTCTACTTCTCACAGAGTTCATAAACTAAAACTTGCCATATCTCAAAACTTAAAAAATTGACTTAGCTCGTTCTTCCCCTGGACCCTTCATATCTAACTTGCCAAATATATAAAAACGTTAACTGAAACAAAAAATAAAGTCGCGATTCTTCATCAGAGGTCATATTAGTTTCATCCACATCGTCCGAATGCTGTTGTTTCACTCGAAGATTGCTCCCATGCACTTAAAGAGTGTTCAGCAGGTGGGCTGTGGTATACCGGTTCAGCTGGAAGTAGCATTTCTAGTGTTTCTGTTAGAAATGGTTTTACTTTTTTTTCGGTATTGGTCTCATGCTGGACAGAAGAGGGTCAGAGCTAACAAGTAATCGATGGAGCACATCTCTATTGCACGATTCTCTGGGAATCTTTCTAGCAAAATTTAGGCTATACTGTCGAAAATGTTTATTTCGCGCCTCCGCAGCCTGTTCCTTGTAGCCAGTCATAATTTTTCTTAAATAGATATTCTTTCTTTTGAGCTGCACTCCTTCTTCGTTTAAATTCAGATTTGATATATGAAAATTTATGTTTTATATCATTGACGCATTCTTCCGAGTAATCATCATAGTTCGTCAAGTAGTCTTCAATAAACTCTAACTTCTCTAACTATTCTGTTAAACAAAAATACAAATCTGCAAATTCACGAATTTCCGCGGCTCTTTTTTGCACTCTTCTTTAGTTAAAAAATTAAGCTTGATATTAAAACATAAATAATAACCGGGACGTACCCTGAAGTACAACCAATAGCTTCCAGAATTTTACGAATTACGATTGCTTTTAAATAAGACAATAAAAAACGGACTTTTTAAAAATAAGTTTTGAAAAAGTTAAATAATAATCACTATATAATATATTGGATGTGCAGTGTGTACACTTACCCGCTTCACCACAGTCTATAACTATTTAATTCCAAATATAAAGAGAAAAAATTAATACACTGCCAAAAGTACACTGTCGGTAATAATGCCAAGAGAAGATATCGTCCACACAAAACTACGATCCAATTTCGAATGATCAGGCCTAGTTGCAGCACAGTGCACAGGCAGAAGTGGGGTACGCTGATATTCCCCCACTATTTACCTTTGTCTGATACCACTTTATTTAGGCTTAGTTTGGTAAAACTGAATTTTGGCCAGGTAGATAGGCGAAATACCCCTATGTGCGTCGCGTCGATATAAACGTAGTCAGAAAGATAAAAAGGAAAGTTCTATGTTTCTATAGTTTTAATAATTAGTATGGCCATTTATCGCAAAAATGATCATTGTACAATTGGATAAGGAGGGATCTGGCAAACCAACGATTTCTCATGGAGGGTTCTTTTTTAGTTATAGGCATAATATAGAAGACGGTTTAGTTATACTTTTTTACAGCCAGTCTGCTATTCCAAGAGCAAGACCAACAGGCAAGTATGAGCTCAGAAAACCAACTACTCCTGCCAAGACAGTCACCCAGTCAAATGCAGGCAGCCTTAATGTATGATGCAACTGACAATTACTTGCAAAGTCGAGCAGAGACAATGCAAAGTATTGAATCGACAATAGTGGAATTAGGTGGAATATTTCAGCAACTTGCCCATATGGTTAAGGAACAGGACGAAATGGTTAGTATAAATCTTTAATGTCTGCACTGTATTATTTTTGACAATTAATTTAAGTATTATTAAGTTTATTAATACACTCTGTATAAATAAAAGACTATGCAATTCTAGGAAAATCTTATTGCATTTATTTTCACACGGATCAACTTTGCATTAAATCTAATATAGTTTACCTTGAAAAATATTCTGAAAAAGGCCCAAAACTTATTAGATGTATGAAACTAAATAATACTATTAAAGATTTTGAAGAACAAATAATGTTAGTAAAAAATCATCATGAAGGAAAATCAAACCAAAGCGGTATTACAAAAATTTAAAAAAGTCTACCCGCGCACAGCCTCGAATCCACGACCTCTTGGTCCCCTCGCTTAGACTCTACCTCTGGACCACATTGCTAATGTGATAAAACCCGTGCCGATGCCGTTATATTTGATGACTAACATTGGCGTGACTGAGAGATCATATTGCTATGTTTAGCCGCTAATTAATAATGCATTAATACAATGCAAATGCAATGCGCATATTAGGTACCTAATTAGTTTTTCTTTGTCCAACCCAGATGTTTTGAAAGACTATATTTCACGGGGCGGTTCGAGTGTATTTCCATAGTGGGAGTGGCGCGATATTATTGGTTGGCCGTCAACAAACTTTGTCTCTTTTTAACTTCCTAAAGCGCGTATATCTGTTTCTATCTTGGTTTTAATGAATTTATATCGTCCATATAAACCAATGAGGCCAATTTTAAATACGACCCAGCCCGGAGCAAGCTTGGATATTTTTCGAGAATGGCTTGGCTTGATTCTTTCTTGGGGTGTTTTCGCATGGAACTTGCACTTTTTTGACAGAAAAGTTTGGTTTTAAAAAATAAATTATTAGGTGGATTATTGAAAATAAATTTAGGTGGGTCATTGACCAAATGACCTTATGGACGGGCGGCGCCTGATTGTAAGTATACTGATCGTCGGAAGACCGCTTAAGCTGAATGTCGTTTAAGTTGGGATAAAATGCCAAGGTCAGGAATAGTAACAAAAAAAAATTCTCACTAGTTTAAAAAGTAATTTCTTTTGAAACTGTGAGCCGATAAAAAGTTCGTCGTATATTTTAAACATTATTATTGCTGATTTCAGGTTGGAAGAATAGATGACAATGTACGTGATGCAGAACTAAACATTGAAGCAGCCCAAACTCAAATATTAAAATATTTTAGATCAGTTTCTTCAAACCGATGGCTTATGATAAAAGTTTTTGGGGTGCTCATATTCTTTTTTATATTTTTTGTTGTATTTTTAGCGTAAGTTTATATTTAATTCTGTATAATAGAGAAATTTATTGTATTTATCGCTTTAATATATTATAGTTATGATAATTTTACTGTACATAATTTTAATAGAATTCACCTAAAATATGCTGTGATAGGGGAGTTTTTTTTTTAAATATAATTCACACACATAGAACAGTTTTTGTTTTTATACAAATTTAATCTATCATGGAAATAGAACTGTTTTTTAGTGTTCCGTCGTCTGTCACAAGCGATTTTCTCTGAAACTACTCGACGAAAAAATTTGAAATTTAGCACAAAGATAGTGTGGTGGCCCAATTATAGACGTGAAATATAAAAGGTTGAATTTTGATTCTGGGGGTTAATTTCAGGGAGCAAATTGAGAAATGGGAAAAAAATTTTCAAGGGCATCGTGTAGGGTGTCAAATGAAAGCTTTATTAAATCACGAATTCAGCAATATATATGATGTATTTTTTATGAATTTTTTTTAATATTTTTCGCCAAAAACGCTTAAAAATTGCTGTCCCCCACCGTTATCACCAAAAGGATCGCTCAGAAAAATCTGAAAAAAATCATGAACATTGAGAATTAGGCATAGATTGAACTAAAATCATCAGGTTTGAAAAATTCTAGCGCTATTGATTGTTATAAACAATTTAATTGTTTATTTCCTTATAATTGCTGAACCATTGGTTTTAGAGAAAAAGTTTTTGACAAAATTATTCCCACAATGTAAGAAACAACTTTTGTCCTTATACGTTTTTCAAAATTTGTAATTTGGCTCGGTCGAAACGCTCCCCACTCGGCTTCGCGCATACGCGATATGATACGGCGTTGGTGCCGTCGACAGCGAGTAGCGCGGTAGATGGGCGGAGAACGGGCGGCCGAGGTTTGCTCAGGTTAAGTGGGGGGCTGATGGCATGGATCAAAGGTGCAAGTATAACTTGCACTTGACCGAATTTTTTTTATATCTATAGTGTTACTAGCTTGCGCCCGCGACTTGGTCCACGGTATAACAATTTTACTCCATTACAAACTTTGAACCCCCATTTTACCCCCTTAGGGGTTGATTTATTAAAAACTGTAAAACACGTCTAATCACTTATTTTTTGGAGTACTTCTATGCAGTTTCAAGTTAACCAACTAATGTTTTTTCTCCATACAAACTTTCAACCCCCTTATGACCCCTTTAGGGGTTGAATTTTGAAAAATCCCTTCTTAGTGAGTCCCTTCATTATAAAATAAAACTACTGACCAAATTTCATATTTATAGCTTCAGCGGTTTCGGCTCGGCGCGGCGTTGATGAATCAGTCGGTCAGTCAGGACATGTTATTTTATATACATATATAGATTATAATATACAGGGTGAGTTTTTTAAAGTGTTACAAGGCGATATCACGAAAATGATTTCAAATATTGTCATGAAATTTTGGTGAGATAATAGGATGATGGGGGCACATATTTAAACTTATTTGTGACATTTCGCCCCTCTCTCTATTTTGAGGGGTGGGTGTAACTTTGGAATTTTAAACGGGATCATGTACTTTTGTTCATAAAATTCAAATCTACGTAAAAAACTACGTATAATGTGTACAAAAATGTGATTTGCTCTTTCGGTTACGGTTAACTAAATTTTGATTGAATTTAAAAAATAAATTTTGCCAACAAATCAAGTTCACTTATTTCAGAATTATTCGTTTCCATGGAAATGCAATATTTTTACTGAAATCAGTTGAGAACTTTGATGTTTTAACGAATTTCTCATTTTATTGCTCAATTAAACATGAAAGCTAATTTTAATGTAGAATGCTGCTTTCCATAATAGGCTCATTCGGCAGTTTTTTTATTTATTAGTTTGAAAGAGGGTCCTTCAAATAGTAGCTCTACAAAAAATTAGAATTTTTATTCAAACGTAAATTTCTAAAATAAATTAAAATAAACACTAAAAGCGGCAAGTTTAACTTTAAATATCTCAGCTACGAAAAGAGTTATCATCCTGAGATTTTCAGGGCATTATATGTAAACTTAATGCTGTAAGAAAATGTGGATAGTGCATTAATAAAAAGTTATTGCAGAAGAAGCAAAAGGGACAACGTGCTCAGATAAAATATTACTATACCTTTCGCTATTTAAAGAACCTCCATCGTAAAGGGCCGATATCTCCGCGCTGTTAAGGAAATATTCCGCAAACCATAATGGTAATAACGATAACAGTCCAGATTTTAACCCGATCGAGCTTTTGTGTGACATTATTGACAGAAAATTAAGACAGCGTCAGCCTCCTCCTTCAATATTGCAAGACAGAAACATATTTAATTATTATATTTCAATTTTTTATGTAATTTGTATTGCAATCGTTAATTATTGTTAGTTTAATAGCTTTTTGAAAAGTTACTTCTTATATTCTAAAAAACATGCTTAAAAGTTATAAAAGTCCCTACTTCTCTTATTATTAAACATAACTAAGTGAACCAAAAAATAAAATGTTAAAAAACATGAGGTTCAAGTTAGGCTTTAAAGGCAATATTTTAAGAATGCTAGAATATTCCACAGGGTGTTGCAAATTTTGGACAAAAAACACGATATGTTTGTTGCACCCGGTATACGACAATTAACTTTCTAACAAAAATTACAAATATAGCAATATTCCTAGAGAATGAGTCTATAATACGCAAAAAAAATCATCCAAATCGGACAAAGGTTTATGCCGGCTCCACGCTGGAACCAACGTTGGCGCAAACAACGTTCGTCCAAAGGCGGCTACAGACGGCATGGCAAGCCTTGGCCAATGCCCGCTCGTTCCAACGTTGGCGCATAGTGTGGATGCAAAACATATGGCAAAGCAAAGCCAACGTTGGCGCTGGCCAGGGTTCGCCTAGTAAGCGGTAATTTCGACACACATCAAAGGGACTTGTTGAAGCTCGCCAGTGGGCTTGATCGCCGTACACACGTATTCAAAATCACTTGCAGACATTCTGCAGAAATTAATGAACTTTAGAGATGCCTCCTTTCTCAAATCGCCAAGTAAATCACTTCCACTGTACCTCAAAAATTATTTGTAGTGTGAATGTTCATTTAAATATTATGTAGTTAACCTACGTTGTACTACTTAGATAAAGCGAATTAGTCCACCACCTGCGTTTTTTTCTTTTTTTAATAGTTTTTGATAAAAATAATGCAGCTGAACTTAAAGTAGAGCAGACGCTGCTATCACTTCATCATCAGATTCCATTTTGTCTGTCTTGTACACTTGTAGAGATTCGCTTTCACTTGCCTCGAAAACACTGGCAAAGATAAAACATGTCGTGTGTACGGTCGTCGGTGCGCGAATGTCAAGCAAAGACCAACGTCTCTACAAACGCTGGCCAAGGCTTGCCATGCCGTCTGTAGCCGCCTCAAGAGATGCCTCCTTTCTCAAATTGCCAAGTAAATCACTTCCACTGTACCTCAAAAATTATTTGTAGTGTGAATGTTCATTTAAATATTATGTAGTTAACCTACGTTGTACTACTTAGATAAAGCGAATTAGTCCACCACCTGCGTTTTTTTCTTTTTTTAATAGTTTTTGATAAAAATAATGCAGCTGAACTTAAAGTAGAGCAGACGCTGCTATCACTTCATCATCAGATTCCATTTTGTCTGTCTTGTACACTTGTAGAGATTCGCTTTCACTTGCCTCGAAAACACTGGCAAAGATAAAACATGTCGTGTGTACGGTCGTCGGTGCGCGAATGTCAAGCAAAGACCAACGTCTCTACAAACGCTGGCCAAGGCTTGCCATGCCGTCTGTAGCCGCCTCAATGCGTGGAGCGGTAAAACAGTGTTTGGGCCAACGTTGGTACCAATGTTTGAGGATATCCGTCTTTTGTCGGTTTTCGACGCCACATCAAAGGAATTGGCGCCTATAAGCGTGTCGCCAGCCACACGCTGGGAAGTTGGACGGTTCGTCAGTAAATCTGTCTAGACTTTGCAGAATGAGTGTGTGAATGGTGAAACTTAATATTGTCGTCTTAGGCGGTGCGCAGAGCCAGTTTTACGGAACCCTATGGTTACAATCTTTTATGTCCGACATGTTGACGTTGGCACTGCGCGGAAATTGAGTTTGGCTCTGGCTTCAATTACTTCCAATGTGTGGCTCCTCTAACGAACAAAATGAATACGAGTCAACATTGGCCCCAGTGTGTGGAGCCGGCATTAGAAGAAATATAACATCACAATAGGATTATCCAGCAATTTTTTTTATTTCATAATTCAACAGCGCTCCATTCACCATAAGGTTAGAATTTTTTCTGATTGAATTCGTCCTTAAAATAGCGGTCAAACATCGCTCATTATGAAACGGGATGATGGCGTCTGGTGACGTAGTCCCACGATGAGCGATAAGCGTTGGCACCGCTGCAAAAATTTTTCAACTGACTGTCAAAATGACACTTGTCAAAAACCTTATCCCCCTTACAGGATCATGCATTGCATTGGATCCATCACATTGCCCGTAACATTCAGTTGTTTTTCGTGGGATGGCGTCAAGCTGGAAACTGAATGTTTTCAATTTTGTCGAATTTTAAACCTTAACGTTCAGATTCACTAAGAAGGTTTAAGATTTAGCACTGGTTTAAATTAAGATCTTGTAGTTGATCAGTTATGTTTTGACAAGTTTTTGTCCTGTCTTTGTTAATAAGTTGTCATTTAAAAACTTATGAATTATTCTGATATTTCAGCGATTTGCTTGGTTTCCAAATGATTTTCATCATGGAACGGGTTGCTAGAATGAATTCATTTCTATTATTGTTGAAAGTACGTACCAAAATTGCCCTTTTCTTTGTAAATTTGCAAGAAAGCTCAGAAACAAATTCATAGTATAACACTTAGTTGTTTTATTCTTACACTTGTCAGTTTAAAACTTTTGGTTGTCAAATTAGACCGGACTAGTGTTGGAGAATCTGGCCGTAATATTTTAGTTATTATCCGCCCAACCGACGTAATTTTTTGTGTGTGTTTCGATTGACTGATTGTGCAATAATATAAACATATTTATTGAAAACGCAAAATTACTAAACAACCCCTTTGTTGCAATTTCCAGTGGTGTGTTAATATTAATGGTCAAATACACTAGCCAGTTTACCGTTAGGTCTGTTAGCTTGTGTGGCACAAAACTACACTAACCTACACTATATTTTTTATTTGTAGGACACCAATTATGAAAAAAATCAATGCAGGTTAATGCAATTTCGGGCAATGAACAAACCCGTTGTCAAAAAAATAAGCAACTGAAGCGCAACTGTTTTCAACACCCAACTAACTAAATTTACAAAAAAAGGTTACGGAACTATTTTATTTTTCTATTAATATTACTCCACTATAAAGAGAAATGCCACATATACGTTTAGCGTTAGCGCCTTCCTCTGTCGTCTGGAACTCTAGAAATGTACAAATTTTCCTAAATACACAATATACCTACTGTTTTAATTCAGAGTCGACGACGAGCAAAATACGAATTTTATTTGCGAACAGAGTACAAAGAACGGTAACATGCCTTTTGCAGGTTTCTTTAATAAGGGTTGTCAGAAATTAACGCAACCAAAAAACAAAATATGCACTTACCATGTTAATTGAAAGCCCTAACACTTTATTTCAACTATAACGAGATGAGTAACACTGATATGCTACAACCTGCAGTCCTCCACTTAGGGGCAAGTTTTGCGGGAACCGAGCGTAAGAAGCTCTCCGTTTGAATACTGAAAGTCAGCGCAATAAAGTAACAGGCAAATTATAAAATCATATATCAAAAAACACCAGACTTGAAAGTGAAAAAAAAGATTAACGAGTGAAAAAAGAACTGAAAAAAAGTATCGTTTTTGTCGTCGTTTGCGAGATTTTTATTACAAAAGTTGTAGGTATAGTGTGTCTCATTTAAGCAGGACACTTTTTTATACACAAGTTTATACAGGGCGAGTTTTTTAAAGTGTTTTAAAAGGCGATATTTCGAAAACGGTTTAAATTATTTTAGAGTTAATAGGAAGATGGGGGGACACATTTAAACATATTTTTGACATTTACCCTTCTCTCAATTTTGAGGGGTGGGGGGTAACTTTGGAATTTTAAACGGCATGAGGTACTTTTGTTTATAAAATTCGAATCTAAGTATGTACAATTTTTTTTATTTGCTTGTTCGGTTACGAAATTACGGTCAACTGAATTTTGATTGAATTTAAAAAATAAATAAATTTTACCAATAGATCACGAAGTTATTATTATTTCAGAATTACTATTCGTTTCTATGAAAATGCGTTATATTTACAGTTGACAATTTTGGCGTTTTAACGATTATTTCTGTTTATTGCTCTATTAAACAGATAAGCGAATTATAAATGTTTGAAAACAGGTGGACTAAAACTGGCCTGCTAGGCCCCCGGATTCGACTCCCCTTGACTTTTTCTTGCGGGGTTTTATAAAGGACGAAGCGATGGCGACGGCACCTACAACTTTAGGCGATATGGAAGACCGAATTCGCTTTGCCTGCATATTAGTGATACTTGAATTACAGCGGGTACAAAATTCAGAAAAAGAGCGAGAAAATGTTTGGAAGTTGAAGAGGGCCTATTCGAACTTGTCAAACATAACAGGCGATAAATAAGTTGAAATTAAATGATAAATATTTTTCTTTTATTTTGTAACATAATAAATCATGTAACCGAAAGAGCAAATAAAAAAAAATTTACACATACGTAGCTTTTTACGCAGATTCTAATTTTATACACAAAAGTACATCATCCCATTTAAAATTAGAAAGTTATAATCCTATTAACGCACCAAAATGTCATGAAAATATTTTAATCCGTTTTCGTGATATCGCCTTGTAACAGATTAAAAAACTCACCCTGTGTATAAAGGGCAAATCTCACAGGATGGAAAGAGTCGGCATTGCCCGGGCAATTTCAGCACTCTACAGGGTTATTGATTATATTTGGACCAACACATATTTCTTTTTACTTGAAGAGATAGGAAAATGTTTAAATTAGAAAAACTGTAGATTTGTACAAGAACCATCACGAAATGTAACTGACAAAACAATTGAACATCAAATAAGCGAGTTTTGAACAAACCTTTAGTTTTTTCAGAGGGCTCGCCATATTATTTTTCGTTTTTTTAAATTCTACTCGCTAAGGGCTCTATTGTTAAGTTACCTGCCCCAATGTTCGACTGTTTTCCTATAATTTTTAAAAATAAAACGAAACAAGTAATTTTCTATATCCCTCGTACGAGTTAATAAAAGTAGTATATGGTTTCTATGGAAACACCTGGTTAGAGCACATGTAAGGATTGTCGATGTTTCCATAGAAACCCTATACGACTTGCATTAACTCGTGTGCGAAGGGTATGGAGGGTTGCTTGAGGTTGGTTTTATTTTTTTAAATTATAGGAAAACAGTCGAAAGTGTAAGTAACTTATAAAACAGATCTCTTGGCAAAAAAAAATAACATGGCGAGCCCTCTGAAAAAAACTTACTGCCAGATTCTCCAACGCTAGTCCGGTCTAATTTGACAACCAAAGTTTTAAACTGACAGGTGTAGTAATAAGACAACAAAGTTTTAGACTATGAATTTGTTTCTGAGGGTTTTCGCAAATTTATAAAGAAAAGGGCACTTTCGACAATAATAGAACTAAATTCATTCTAGCAACCCATTCCAAGAGGAATATCATTTGGAAACCTAGTAAATCACTGAAATATCAGAATATTTTTTTAATGACGACTAATTAACAATGACCGGACAAAAACTTGTCAAAACATAACTGATCGACTAGATCTTAATTTAAACCTGTACTAAATCTTAAACCTTCTTAGTGAATCTGAACGTTAAGGTTTTAGTTCAAAACTTGCTTATTTGATGGTCAATTGTTTTTGTTCAGTTACGTTTCCTGATGGTTCTTGTACAGGGATATCCAAATAAAAGTAAACAGGCCTTATAACTTTTTTCTCTTTAAAAATGGTAAAAAATGTTAAATATGAAAGTTTTGGGGATTTTCATGTATCGTTATCAGCAGAAGAATTGAGCATCGAATAAAAAAAACTATACTTATACGCAAGTTTTGGGAATTTCCATATATCGTTATCAGCAGAAGAATTGAGCATCGAATAAAAAAAACTATACTTATACGCAAGTTTTGAGAATTTTCATATATCGTTATCAGCAGACGAATTGAGCATCGAATAAAAAAAACTATAGTATAAAACATTGATTTTCTCGCTTATTTTGAATTGGATGGAATGATGTTTATCATATTTTTAGATTCTAGGAGAAGTTCTAGACATATTTTGCATAACATACCCTATGCGGTTTTTCAAGTTTTTGAAATATTTCAAATTAAAAATTATTTCGCATAAATATACTTTAAACGTAACTATCCATAGGTTGCGAACGAAATACCTACTACATTTTTAAATTTTCTTCGTAGGTAAGTCAAAGTTAATGTCAAGGTTGACAATAATACTTTAGTCGCCGTGAAGTTTATTTTTTATCCAAAATGAGTGATTCTATTAAACAATAAATGTTGATTTTTATTAGTGATTAATATTTGAAAGCAATATCCAGTGATTATAAACAATAACAAATGAATTATAACATAAAGAGATAAATATTAACATTGGCGAATAAATATCAAAAGAAATTTTCAACATGTCCGCCATTTAATTCTCCGCACTTTTCATACATTCTTCTCTGCCTCTGAAGTGTGTTTATAACACTTTCAGCATCATTTTCGTTCAGATTTCTTACTTCATTTCTCACCTTCCTTTAAATTTCTTAAATATTCAATTTTATTTATACATTTTTCCAATGACCCCAAAGAAATATATCTAAGGGTGCGAGTTCTGGGCTATTTGCAGGCCAATGTAACGTTCCATATCTATCGATCCATTCGTTATACTGATGGTTTAAAAAATTGCGAATCTCAATTATATTATGGGAAGGCGTTCCGCCCTGTTGTCATATAATACATCGATGTTCAAGTGCCAATTCGTCGAGAATATCTCCGATTTTATTTTCTAAAAGATTAAGATAACGCTGAACAGTTAAGCTCCCCGAAAAAAGCAATGGTCCTAGAATTTTATTTTGTAATATCCCACACCAAACGTTGATTGAATTACGCCCCTGAAAAGCAATATCTTCGACGGTAAAGGGATTTTCATCCGAACAAACATGAACATTTCGTCTATTAAACATTCCCGCAGTTGATAAAGTTGCTTCGTCTGTCCAAACGATAGTATGAAATAAATTAGGATCTTGCCGCATTCTTTCGATAATATTTGTGACAAAATATCTCCTTTCTTTTTGATCGGCACTAAGCTTTTGAACTAGCATAATTTTATATTGTCTATACTTAAAATAATTTCACGTTCTTTGAACTGTTCCATAAGTCAACATTTGATCTCTGTCTTTTTCCATATCTGAGATACCGCATACAATCTTGAATTGATTTTTTTGGATTCTCTTGAAAATATAATAAAGTCGCTAGGTCCCTTTCTTCATTTCTTTCTCTTCTTCTTTTTCCATTGTCCAGAATTCCTTTCCTTTAGTCTTCTATTTGTTTTTATTATGGTGTTTAATGATGGAGTCCTTTGTCCCTCTTCAATATTCTCTTCATATTGTCTTTGAGCCGCTCTAACATTATTGTTATTTTTTAAATATAATTTTAACATTTTGTATCAAGTATTATTGTTAACCTTGACATTAACTTTGACTTACCTACGAAGAAAATTTAAAAAGATAGCAGGTATCTAGTTCGCAACCTGGACAGTTACGTTTAAAGTATATTTATGCGAAATAATTTTTAATTTGATATATTTCAAAAACGATTGAAAAACCGCAATAGGGTATGTTATACAAAATATGTCTAGAACTTCTAGAATCCAAAAATATGATAAAAATCATATCATCCAATTTAAAATAAGCGAGAAAATCGATGTTTCATACTATATTTTTTTATTGCTGATAAGATATATGAATGATCCATAAAAATCCCCAAAACTTTCATATTTAACTTTAATTAAGTTATAAGGCCTGTTCACTTTTATTTGGATATCCCTGTATAAATCTACAATTTATTTAATCAATTTTATCAAACCCAAATATTTTTGAATCTCTTCAAATAAAAAAGTTATATATTGGCGACTTAAATTAAGAACGTGGCGTCCTCTTTAGCCGATTTGCTAACTACTATAACGGAGAATGTTTTCGTTCCGTTTGGGTCTTCATTATCGTGTTTTTTAGCATCTTTGTGATTTTGTGAGCCCTTCTCTGTTAAAAATCAGAATAGATGAAACAATGAACAATACATGTATAGTAACTTTTTCTTAGATCTCGCAATATAGCGGCCAAATCACGTCATTTCTGGCACCCTGTTGAAGTATGGTCTATGTTACGTTTAGAGGTTGGCTAAAAAGACAGGACCGGACTCGCCGTTCAGCATAAATAATAAACACCAAGAAAATCTAGTCTCTGAAATATATAAAGTCCAAAAGGAAAATGTTTAAAACACATACACTGTACCAAAAAACACCCACAGAAAAACCAACATCAAAAACCCAAAACCAAACGAAAGTAAAACCACGCGACCTGTCGTGCCAGCTTTATACGGCCCACTACCAACCCACTACCGATCTAGGGACTTTTCGAAGGAACCAATATCAGCTGTTAATGTCATCTGTAACTGTCAAATGTCGAAACGCTGAGTTTTATTATAAATTGAACTCTACAATAGGCTCAAGTTTGTTAATTTGAGTACCCAATTGGTCCAAATATAATCAAAATCCTGTACTGCGGTTTGTTTCTGTAAAGACAGAAAAAGTTCCTAAGCAAACCTAAGCTGCCTCCACAGGTTTGTTGTTTATTGTAACGAAATTACTAGATAAGATTGGATTTTAGTTCAGTAGGAAGCTAAATCTCTAATAAAACTTAAGGGGATAAAAGAAACGCTGGATTAAAATTTTTAAATTTGTTTAAATCAATATTACATTAATATATTCAAAAGAAAGTCATCAAACTCCCATTTTTTACATTAGATATACTGAAAAGGTAAAAAATTTTCATTAATCTTAGAGAAAATAATTATCACTAAAGGCATCGTTTTTAACAATTCTTGGACAACCCCTTCATGACATAATCGGTGGAAAAAATTAAGGTTCGATTGGATTCTTTATAAATAATATATATTTCCGTTTTTTTTTTGAGATTCGTAGCCTCAGAACATAAAACCTGGGTTGAGAAAAACATTTTGTAAACCGATTCCACTTTGAAATGTAAGGTAATATAAATTATTATGCATGGTTAAAAATACAGTTTAAGCATCACTCGCGGTTATCATCGTTTTGTATTTATCGATGGTGCTTAATATATCTGAGCACTAGCTTTAAAAAATAAAATATAATATAAATTGTGCGCTTCTGGTTTTCAAGCCAATATAATACCAAGGTGATATAGAGGTCACAATATAAGTATCACACCTTACTAAAATAATAAAATTGTAGGCACCGGGGCTTAGTGGACTGAAATTATATAGAAGGTTCTTTACTCTAAATAAACTTTTATTGAGATTATTAAAGTTGAGACCCGAACTAGAGAAGGAAATTGGACATTAATGCATACAAAAAGCTTCCTAGGAATTTTGTCACACTTTTTTATTTATGCCGATCTACAAACGGTCAGGCGGAACTTTCATACATCGAGAAGTTTTTGTTCATATGGGGTAAAAGAGTGATCCTATATACAGGGTGTCTAAAATAGGTGATACTACTATTGCTATCTCCGAAACGGTAAAAGATACGAGGTCGGTTAAATTAGAGAAAATGTGCCATTTTTAGTCCCTACTCGTATTTCGTTTACGAAGTTGCCAAATTCTCTATAGTTTCTTATCTACAGGGGATTTTTTAAAAATTGTCAAAAATATAATTCTTAAATATCTCGAAAACCATTATAGTTAGAAAAAAATTGTTTTAACAAAAATCACACGATTTTTTACCTTCTGTAAAGTAACGTTATTGTTTTGTTTATATCATTTGTTGTTATTGAGTTACTGATACTAACTTGTTTTTTTCAAATACGGACCTGGACTTTTTGTTGCATTTTTTGAAATAATACTTCATACCCTTTACATCCGTATATCACTTGATTATCATTCTCGACGTTTTGGTGAATAATAGCATCATCAGGATATTCTGCCAGTACGGACCTGGCATTTTTCAAGTAAATGCGCCATTTCACAACCACAAAAACCACAAACCATAGCGATAGGTTATGAATTGTGCCTTAACATGGAAGATCCCAGGTCCATATTGTTAGAAAATCCTGATGATGTTGCTATTCTTAATCAAAACGTCGGAAAATATTTTCAAGTTATACACAGTTGTAAAGGGTATAAAGTATTCTTACAAAAAATGGAGCAAAAAGTCCAGGTCCGTATTTGAAAAAAACAAGTTAGTATCAGTAACTCAATAAAAACAAATGGTATAAACAAAACAATAACGTTACTTTAGAGAAGGTAAAAAATCGTGTGATTTTTATTAAAACAATTTTTTTCTAACTATAATAATTTTCGAGATATTTAAGAATTAAATTTTTGATTATTTTTGAAAAAATCCCCTGTAGATAAGAAACTATAGAGAATTTGGCAACTCCGTAAACGGAATATGAATAGGGACTAAAAATGGCACATTTTCTCTAATTTAACTGACCTCGTATCTTTTACCGTTTCGGAGATAGCAATAGTGGTATCACCTATTTTAGACACCCTGTATAGGGTCATTAATTATATTTTTGTTAGTCTTAAGGACCCCACACTTTCAAGACGCGATGGAAATTTTCACAGACGCGACGGTTATGTCGGTTTTCGGCCATACACTGGCGGTCTTAATTGTCGATGTTAATTAACACTGCCAAAGAAGAAAGTGTGTGGGGCCTTTTACAGTGACAGATCTCAAACGTTCATACTCTATTAGTTGTCCTTACAGAGTGGTGTCACAACAACCACAACAAACTAAGTGACACGACGCTGTTGAACGAAATAAAGAAAATACTATTTAGTTAGTCTTATAGAGAAAAAACGCCTTGAATTTAGGTTACACCTAATAAATTCCTATACTTTGATTTACTTATTAACTTATTAGTAAACCTGTACATGGGAGTTAGCGGCGAACAACAAATCTCATCGGTCATCGATCGATGAAGCTTCGATTTACGGTTAGCATTCGAATATATTTCGTCGTATTGGAGATGAATCATCGAGGACGTGGTCCACCGTTTGCTAGTTGCGTTAAAGATAATTTGTCTTTTCGGTTTTCAAGTATGACGGTACAAAGATATATTGATGTACATGTTAGTGTAATTTAATTGGATAATCATCGTTTAGTGTCCACAATATGAATTAGACGAGACACATGCCTTTTGATACCAGTTTAATCGTGAAAGCTAGAAATAATTCTAATCTATTATTACCGCATAAAATCGATCTTAACCTACATGAACTACTGATTGAAGTTTCTTCTTAAAAACTTTATATTAGGCCATGCAACTAGGCGAGGAACTCAATATTTTGTTTTACAAAATTTAATGTCTAAAAGCAGATTTTAATGTTAGTCTGGAAGCTCTTTTAATAAACAAAATGATTTTTTGTGGCTAACACGTACGTCGCGAATTTGTAAGGGATCCATCTCGTATCTTAAATGTGCGATTCAAAATGTAATTTGTTTTTTAATTCGCCCACGAGAGGCCGATAATTGGCACCCACATATGTACAATTTTAATCCTTTCCTACAATCATTTCGTTTGAGCTCAGAAGTACTTTCTGATCTTGTCCTATATTGGAACACGTTCCATGCCTTGATCTCTACCTTAGATCGTGTAGTAAAGGAGAGATAAAACTATTCATTCATAAATCGTTCTATCACCAAGCGCCAAAATCTAAGAAAAATAAGGGAATGGAAGAACGATAGTGGTATGATGGGATAACAAGTGTTACTATCATCATAAGCATGGTGCACAGCATCATGTGGGGTTGGAAATGTCAATGTTGGAAAAGCGGATCATTAAACCTATTTTTCTTTATTTATTAATTCAACAGTAGGCGGTATAACCGATGAAACTGTGATGAATAAGATTTTGGCAATTTACAGTAAGCTAGGAACTATAATGCATAACATTTCTACTAAGCTGGCTCAATTCCTTATTCATTTCGTTTTTGAAAGACTGTACTAATGAAGCACAAAATGTGGTCTCTTGTAAATCATTCCACGCGATTACTTAAAAAATATCTTCCTAATAATTTAGAAAATTACGTGAAAACTGTTAAATTTTGCCGGAAGCATCCACATGTCCCACTCCTAACGCGAGGTATTATTGGCGACAAAACATATGTAAATAAATCGCATCTGTTTTTCTCTACATAATCTAAGGTCTCCACTAAGGAAATGTATTTGCAGGGTTTTTAGTCGGCAACTTACGGATCTCTTAAAAAATAACCCGCGCATAGGAGATACGCGTGTACGATATGTCGCAAAATCTTTGGCAAAGCTCTCTTCTATGGAACGAAAGTTACCCTAAGAGCGTTTATTGCTTTGTTTTTTTTTTTAACATTCTTTGTTATTTGCTGTACAAGAAAATCAAGGACTTTCCGGTTTGGATACACAGACATAGTTCATTAAAGAAATCAATTTGGTAAAGGGTACGGCAATCAGTTCTGACTAGGGCTTGCAATCCCGGGATCCAGAAATTCACTTCAATGTTCTCAAACATGGAAAATCCCTTCAAGAAATACGATTTTAAGCTGGCATCAACTTTTTAATAATAATGGTAGTGTGAAGTCGAATTCTGCTGGTTCAGTGAAAACTGTGCGCACACCTGAAAATATTGAACGAGTGAGTTTCATAGAAAAAAAGTCCAAAACGATGTGCGATCAAACAGTCACAGACGCTCCAAATTTCAAATCGAAGACGGATCCCTTATGAAGACCTTGGACTGCATCCATATGAGATTCAAATCGTGCGGCAACTTTTACCAACTGATTTTCCAGTACGATTAGAATTCTGCACTCACTTTTCGAATATGATAAAGGAAAATCCTGATATGCCAAACAACCTCATCATTATGTCCGATGAAGCACATTTTACCTATCGGGAGTAGTCAACAAGCAAATCTGCCGATACTGGTCCTCCGAACCACCAGAACAAATTCATGAACAACCATATCATTCAGACAAGGTTACTGTATTGTGTGGAGTAGCTGTTTTTGGAGTCCTTGGTCCTTACTTGTTAGAAGTAAATGGACGAACCGTCTATAAATTCAGATTGGTATCTTCATATACTCAAAAACTGCGACTAAGATTGAACAGGAAACCAGCCCTGCGGTTCCAACAAGACGGGCCACGCCACATACATAAAAAAACTGTTCCTTGTGCGTGTCATTTCTCGACGCGGCAACATTGGCCAAAGGGTTGATAAAATTAATGATTTTTAAAGAAATCGAAAATCACGATTTTTTTAATCATTTTTTTTATAAAATTTTTATTTTGGACTAGTTTTTATTAATAAGCATATTTTCTAACTGTTCTTTGTTTAGTTAAATTTATAATAAAAAAATATTTTTAAGCGTAAATAATACAGAAACGAAACAAAATTCGACAAGTCGAGTCGGAATAATTCCGTTCGCGACTTCGTCGAAACTTGCAGACTTGCGGAAAACGGTCGGCTATATAAATGACACGCGCCTATTCCTGTTATCAGTAATATTTGCTTATGAGAGTAGTGTAGCACGAAATTTTGAATCATGACAAGTCGGAGTAGAAAGGAATTTAGTATTTTTTGGCAACATTTTATAGAAAAGAAACCGGTTGGCAAACTAGGATACAGAGCGGTGTGTAAAAAGTGTGGTAGAGATGCAAGGTTTAGTGGATTGACTGAAAAGTCACTGGGAAACCTGCAAAAGTAAAAGTAGTGTCTTAATAAAATTACTGGCCTTGAAAGTGATTGTGAAATCCAGCCTGGGACTAGCCAAAATGAAGTTATCCAGTCGGCAAAGAAACAGAGAAGGGATAAGGGAAATGGAGGTGGAAGTGAAAATAGTGGAAGTAGCAGCCATTTGGGTTCTTTGTTGTGCGAAGATAAGAAGAAAGAATTGGACATGCAAATAGCTAAAGCCGTTTACGCAACAAATTGCAGTTTTAGATCGATCGAAAATAAGGAAGTTCGAAAGGCCATAGAAAGGTTAAGACGTATGTCCTAAACGTCTTAACTTTTGAGATACAGGGTGGTAAAGTTTTCAAAAACAAATAGTTTTTTATTAATATCTGTAATACCACTTTAGATATTTTAATTAAATTTGGAATACATGTACTATGTATCAAGAGGCATTATTTAGTGTACCACAATTTTTGTTATTTCCACCAGTGGCGTTCGTACGGAATTTCACCTGCCTATTTTGGCAGACATTGATGGTACGTCACTGATTTCTCGTAAAATTAAACTTATTCCTGAAATCCCCAATCATTTCTAAGCAAATTTGATCTCTTGATTTTTTTCAATCCGGTGCACGGTTTTCGCTTAAAAAAATAAAAACCTTTTCTCTGCATGATCATAACAAAATCGTTAATATGACAATATCACCAATCACCATGCAGAGAAATAGATTTTATGTTTTAGATCAAATTTGCTTAGAAATGAATAAGGAAGTTAATTTTTGAGATCCTTATTCATTTCTAAGCAAATTTGATCTAAAAAATAAAATCTATTTCTCTGCACGGTGATATTGTCACATTAACGATATTGTTATGATCATGCAGAGAAAAGGTTTTTATTTTTTTAAGCGAAAACCGTGCATCGGATTGAAAAAATTCAAGAGATCAACTCTGCTTAAAAATGATTGGGGATTTCAGGAATAAGTTTAATTTTACGAGAAATCAGTGGCGTACCATCAATGTCTGCCAAAATAGGCAGGTGAAATTCCGTACGAACGCCACTGGTGGAAATAAAAAAAATTGTGGTACACTAAATAATGACTCTTGATACATAGTATGTATATGTATGCCAAATTTAATTAAAGTATCTAAAGTGGTATTACAGATATTCATAAAAAACTATTTATTTTTGAAAACTTTACCACCCTGTATCTCAAAAGTTAAGACGTTTAGGACATACGTTCATATGAAGTTTTCTTTTTAAAATGGACCCAAAAATCGCCCCCCTAAATATTGACATTCAATTGGAAAACACCCTGTATATCCGCTCAGGAAAGTCGTTTTTTTTTGTAGCGAATAACTAAGCAACAACGTTTAAAAAAAAAGAGCAAAATAGTAGAGCTGAACACTCCTCTAGCACCATTTAATTTAACACAAAATTTTTAGCAAATGCGAAAAATAAAGTTTAGCACTGTCTCACTAAATTTGCGGTATCAAAAATGTTTTATATCAGGTGTTTATGCCTGGCGTGCTCGTCCTTGATCTACAATAACGGATTCCTCTCGTTTTAAAAAGAATGTAAGGGGCACCAAATTGTTAAAAGGGGGTTATACAATAATAATATTGCAATGCCATTTGAACAAAATATTTTCGATAGATAAATATTTAATAGATGACCAAATAAGCTTTAGTTTTTACCATAAAATAGAAAAGACCTCTTTGCAATAAATATTTTTGCCTTTTTTAACCCCTCACCCTGCATCAGCTTTAAAAGATTTAAATTAATTCCTAAGGATTGTAGTTACTACTAGGGGTGGGCAAAATAATCGATTATTAATCGATTGAACGATTACAAAATTTTTTAAACGATTTTTAGATTAATCGATTTTTCAATTAATCGATTTTGTCGATTAATCGGAAATAATCGATTATTTAAAATAATCAAAAATCGATTATCTTTTTCGATAATCGCCCAGCCCTAGTTACTACTAGCGTCTCTTCGAGAAGTAGAATATTTTTTTAAACACCGAAGGGTTATTCATCTGAAAATCTTATCACAAGAACTTTTTACACGTATTCCAATACAATAGCTATTTTCTTGGCGATCACCCAAACAAGTATACCAAGTTTCCAAAACCTCAATCCATACGTTCGACAATTGACGTCCGACCAGTCGGATGTGTTGGTCACGTAATCTCTTATCAAAAAACTTGTAAGTAGTCACTTGACCAGCTGTCTTAAATGTTATCTAAAAACTCGCAGATAGTAGGTATGGCCTTACTTGAGCCAGACAGATGACGTCACAAGCCCCACCCCTCTGGCGCAAACTGATAGTAGGATATTTATTAACACGTAATGGCGTCGTAACATAGACGTAAAATAGACGTGAAGGCTATATATATATATATATATATATATATATATATATATATATATATATATATATATATATATATATATATATATATATATATATAATATAATGTATGCTACTAGTATTTTACGTCTATGTTACGTCTATTTTACGTCTATGTTACGACGCCATTACGTGTTAATAAATATCCTACTATCAGTTTGCGCCAGAGGGGAGGGGCTTGTGACGTCATCTGTCTGGCTCAAGTAAGGCCATACCTACTCAGATAAATTGCCGAACGTAAGTCGGGCGGTCGTAAGTTTTCCGCTCTCCTAATAAGAAGCAGATGCAATACAGCCGAAATTTAAGAACGTCCCTAGTTTAATATCAGTTGGTTAAACAACAAATTAGAAAAACTGTATCAATAAGATTAGCAATGCAGTAGCATTGAGTTTTTAATAATTGATTTAAGTAACATTTGACTTTGGTGACAGTTTTTGCTTAAAAAAACAACAAAAAATGACAGTCACCACCAGCAACTATCCTAGTGAAATTTTACTTAAATTAATAATTATATTCTCCATAAGATGCCCATTTCATCACACTGGTGATACTGTATTTAAACCTATTTAAATTAACTAAATAAAATTTAGTTTGTGCTTAAAATGACCAATATGTTTATTAGTTTCTCATTTTTATATTTATCAAGCAAAGAAATTAGTTGTAATAAATTTTAATAATTTACTTCTTGCTAAAATGCTATATTGACTATTTTATGTCCAAACTAAAACTAACTTGGCCAAATATAAATAGTTATTAAAGAGATAGATACAGCCAAAACTCAAGTACATTTGTGTCAAATAACCGGATACTAGTGCCTGTTCGATTGGGATCTGCCTTGTTGGGGAACCCCATTATTTCTAGAATGCTGTTGCGCGGGCCTATTTGGCCTATTACTGTACCCATTATTGTAATAAGACTGCTGCTGGTGTTGATTATTCTGTGCGGGACCCCGGTTCTGTTGGTGAGGAGGTAGCACCCGACCAACGGAATGCTTGTCAAGATCTTCTGCCGGTTGTTGTTGTTGTATGGGTTTACTTAGTGAGACGTCATCATTTGCTGGCGGAAGAGGGACTCCTTGTGGCGCTATAGGGGCTCCTGCAGGGGGTACTTGGTGGTTGACAGATGGGGGTAGATTACCAGGGGGAATCGGTGGTTGTTGTTGGAAGTGAGGTGGCATCGGAATTGGAGGTGGGGGTTGAACAACAAATGATTGATTCGTGAAGGTTTGAGTCGAAATTTGCTCTGGGGTGTCAATTTCAGATTCCTAAAAATAAAAAATAAGATATACATATTTACATTTTAAGTCGGGGTAACATCTGCCATTCTCGAAAAATGTGAGAAGTGAGTTCCAAAATCGACTTTATTACTGCCAAAAAGTTAACAATGGTCAGTTTGAACAACTTTTAGAGTAATAAGAGAAATAAAGATATTTAAATTTTCACCTTTTTCCGCGATTTTTAATTTTAAAAACTTGCCTTTTATAGATGAATTAAGATATGGACAGGGTTAAGAAGATTTAAATCAGCAACTAAAATCATGATTTTAATCAAGTTATTTTTAAATTAAAAATCATGATTAAAATTAAAAAATTAAGCTAAACTCAGGACACTTAAAAACATATTTATTCATAAAAATAAAACTTTCAACTCGTTTTGATACGAAGAAAACCTTGATGAATTTTCATTTTCATAATATTCATTATAATACTTGAAAAGAAATGTAGCTGCTTTTCACAAAAATAAAACTTTTATAAAATTCTTTTAATACAAAAAAAAATAGAGAACATAACCTAAAAGTAAAAACAAAACATTGTCGCGCTTTTATAATACGTAAGTGTTATAATGCTTAAAAAGGAATACTAGTTTAGCTGCCTTTTCATTGCCTAGTCTGTTTTTTTGATATCTGAATGAACGAGTCCATAGGAAGAAAACATCCTTTCTATATCTGCAGAAGACGCACAGGCACACAAAACAGAAATCACTGTAGGTAGTAGCGATGGGTCATTCGTTCACTTTCAAGAGAGCCCGCTCACTCGTTCAGCTCACTTGGAAGAGTCGTTCGCAAGGAGTCGTTCGATTAAACGAGGGCTGCTACCCGTATCTCCGAGCTGCGAATTGCGGCGCTCTTTACTTTAGCGTGACACCTGCATTTGTTCATGTTCATAAAATAGAGCAAAAAATGCTATGAATTACACATTTTCGACTGCCGACGACACGCTGCTTAAATGTGGCGCGGCGGCTTCAAACAAAAATAAAATAAATATTAAAATATTGGAATGATTTATGGCTTTTTTTGCAGGGCGTTTGAGTTTGGTGGGTACCGAGACCGACACAATAATATACTAATATAATAATACCTAATACTGAACCAGGCTTTTAATAAATCATTTGATTTGATTTTTGGTTGTTTTATGCGTTAGTTTGTGGCTTGAGTTTTAACCTACCCGCAGTATACACCTCTGCTTAAAAAACGTTGTAGCAGATTTCCGGCAAAGTAATTAATCGTTAATCGTAAAATAATAGTAATACCAAAGACGTACAAACTGGTAATGTATTTCCATATAGGCCGCTAGATGCTCCACCACTCTCGTTCTATTATACGACTCCGACTGAGCCGCTCCCGGCTAGCGCTCTTCGCGGCTTGCGCTCTCCGAGTTGTCCGAAACTCGCGAAAGCGTGGAGTGGAATTTCTACGAACGGACGAGAGCGAGCCAGATATCTTAACGAGCGGTGAACGTATCGTTCAGTTGATGGGAGCGGCTCATTCGCGACTCTTTGAAAAGAGTCGTTTAAATCGAACGACTCGTTCGCGAACGACCCATCGCTAGTAGGTAGCACTTGCATAATTTCTGGAAAATTTTCTTAGGATCTCCACCACTGTACTGCTGTTACATTTTTAATTATTTCATCCGAAAACATAGTTTTGTGAAAAGGGTCCGACCTGGCTTCCAACTTAATTATCAATGGTAATAAGCCTGTGTTTGCAAAATGTTCGGCAACAGTATCTAGAGCATATCTCTTTTCTTCAGCAAATAATGAATATTATTCTTTGTTTATTATGGGATCCAATATATACGCCAAAAAGTGAAAGGGGGTTAAAGCTTGTTCATATTTTTTTAGATGGTTGATATTAATGCAAACTTCTTTCCTCTTCAAAGCAATTCTTTCTTCTTATCTTGAAAAGTTCGCACAACAAAAAAGAATGCAGATGGCTGCTACTTCCACTATTTTCACTTCCACCTCCATTTCCCTTGTCCCTTCCATGTTTCTTTGCCGACTGGATAACTTCATTTTGGCTAGTTCCAGGCTGGACTTCACAATCACTTTCAAGACCACTAATATCACTAGTTTTACTTTTGCAGGTTTCCCAGTGACTTTTTAGTCTATCCACTAAACCTTGCATCTCTTTATCACACTTTTTACGCACCGCTCTGTATCCTAGTTTGCCAACCACTTTGTTTTGTATAAAATGTTGCCAAATACTAAATTTCTTTCTTCCCCGACTTGTTATGACTCAAAATTCCCCGACTTGTTATGACTCAAAATTGTCCCCCGTTGTTCCCCGACTTGTTATGACTCAAAATTCCCCGACTTGTTATGACTCAAAATTGTCCCCCGTTGTTCCCCGACTTATGACTCAAAATTGTTCCCCGACTTGTTATGACTCAAAATTCCCCGACTTGTTATGACTCAAAAATTTCGTGCTCTCATAAGCAAAAATATTATTGATAACTGGAATAGGCGCGTGTCATTTATATAGCAGAGTTTTTTCCGCAAGTCTTTGCAAGTTTCGACGAAGTCCCGAACGGAATTTTTCCGACTCGACTTGTCGAATTTTGTTTCATTTCTGTATTATTTACGCTTAAAAATATTTCTTCATTATAAATTTAACTAAACAAGATATGAACAGTTAGAAAATATGTGCATTAATAAGACTTGGTCCAAAATAAAATTTTTAGAAAAAAAATATATTTTTTTTAAATCGCTGATTTTTGATTTAAAAAAAAATCATGATTTTTATCAACCCTGGCTGCTTTATAAAACTAGTAACGGATTATAATTTAAAATATTTCCGTATTAATCACAAAATGTGTAAATTTCATGGATTTATTAAGAATGGATATGGGATGATTTAACATTCTTTGAAGCCAAAACAAACCATTCTAAACGACACTAAACACAATTTGTAAACATTGGCCACATCTTATTTTACCTTGTATTTTTGTACAAAAAAATACGTTTGAAGCATCACAAGATTTACTAAAAGTAATAAAAGCCCTAAAATATTTTATTTTCCTGCTAAATAATAATAAATTTAAGTTAAAAAGGTTTTATTATTTATAGGTTATGTTATTTCTAAAGGTGTTTATTTAAAGTCGCTCCGAGTCATTTATAAATCTATAAGTCGCACTTTTTCTTTTCTAGTTCATTAGACAAAGACGTACGGGTAACCGAGCGTTCGCAGACGATTTTCCTAAGCAACCAGCAGACAGCAACATTTCTGAGCTCCAACACTCCAATGCTCCTTTATCTCTTTCTACTACCATTTTTGATTCAATTACGTGGTAATTCGTAGTTCGTAAACTATTCTCATAGGAGAAATGTTTTCATAACAAATATAAGGCTTCACGTTCGATACGCTCACAGTATACGGACATCGAATCCTTTCTTAATAAATCCATGGTAAATTTAGACTTGTTCCTGTGTGGAGCTGGGCTACCGATATGTTAATAAAAACTGGTTTTGTCTAAAGAATCACCTTCAAAATTTTGTTAATAGAGTTTAAGTGTACTAAAAGATAAAATCTCACAAATTAATACAGATAAAGTTTTAGCAGTATCTTACCTGCAAAAAGAAAAAACTTCCTGTTCCCAACACTTCCGTGATAGGCCGAGATTGTGGCTGAGGTTGAGGTTGAGGCTGAGGTTGATAGAAAATTTCTTGCGGAGCCGTCTGATGGGGTACACTCGCTGGAGGATCTAATATTCGGGGAACCGGTACTGGCGATAGTTGTGGCGGTATCGAAGCAGCGGGTGGTTCCGTTGGTGTTGTGACGGGCGCCCTTGTCGGTGTATTGCCGTGAAGCGCTGGGTGGTTAGTAGCTTCAATGGTCATCGATTCGATTGGACCTCAAAAATTAATAATTGTTAACAAGTGCAATAAAAAGAAAGAAAATCCTAAACTGTT
This sequence comes from Philopedon plagiatum, assembly GCA_963971165.1. NCBI lineage: Eukaryota > Metazoa > Arthropoda > Insecta > Coleoptera > Curculionidae > Philopedon > Philopedon plagiatum. The sequence continues at coordinate 98,274,325 of OZ020192.1, read as the reverse complement.
CAGCTTACATTGAGTAACTATAACAACTTTAAATGTTGAGAGATTGGGGTTTTATTGAGAAATGTACCAAATACCAGAAGATATACATATCACTAAAAATCGAATACGACAAAAAATAACCGCTGGTACAGCTTGTCAAATGTAGCTTTGCCTCTGAAAATTTCATACTTGCGCGGACGAGGAAGCTGAGAGAGCATTCGAATAACGGAAATGGAAATGTTAAGCGGTCTTTGCTTTGGTTTAAAGTACTGTCGGCGACAAAAATAAAATTATTTAATTGCTTCATATTTGGTTCCATTTAAATAAGATTGTCCTTCCTAGTCATTAATTCAATATAAATTAGTTTAAGACAGGTAGCAGTCAACAGCAATTTTGTTCCAGGATTCTGCTTGCTTGATTCTGATAAAGAATAAAGACAAATTATTTTGTGTTAAAGGGGTTGAATTGTGATGAGTGGTATCATAAATACTTTCCAGAAATTTTGGTAATTATATTTATGGTAGGTACTAATTACAACTCTAAATTCGATAAGTTACCTGATGCATATAATAATAAATGGCTACCAGACTTTATTATCTTGTTCGGAAAATCGAATCATTTAGAGACATAATCACGGCGAAGCAGCATGGATTTTTCTCGGGAAGGTAATGCCAATCAAATTTGTGTTTATAGCAATTTTCTGGCAACTGCCCTTGATGCTGGTTTAAAAGTCAACGCAGTTTATTTTGACTTTAAGAAAGCGTTTGACCGAGACGACCAATATATCCTACTACAAAAATTAGAACATTGCGGTATTGGAGATCCATTACTCTCCTGGATTAACAGTTATCACCGTAACCGAATCCAATACGTCAAAATTAATAACTACCTCTTAAAAGACATCCTGGTTCATTCTGGAGTGTCTCAGGGCTCTCATCCTGGTCCTGTATTGTTCTTGATATCAGTGAACGATCTATCCTACATATTTGATCATTGCTCCTTCCTATTTTTAGCCACTGACCTAACGATTTACCGCATCATCTCTAACACGAGTGATTGCGTGTTGTTGCAGGATCAAATAACAAAGTTATTGACGTGGTGTGAGAATAATAAAATGGCACTAAACACAACAAAGTGTAAAATTATCTTTTCCAGAAAAAGGTATGTTGTGGATCATGTTTATAATATTGATGGCTCTCTACTACCAAGGGTTACACTGGTCAATGATCTTGGTATCATTTTCGATAGGGAACTGAGATTTATTGCCCATATTGACAATGTTACAGCAAAGGCTTTTAAGGTGATGGACTTTGTCATGCGACAGTGCTCGGATTTCAGGGGCATCGAGGTCCTTAAGTGTATATACTACGCACTGGTATGGAGCCACCTAGAGTATTGTTGCATATGGGCTCCTTTATGGAACACACATTAAAAGAATAGAACACGTACAATCGAAGTTTGTCAAGTTCTTATTCGTTAAACTAAATGTGGACAGTTCTCTATTACCGTACCATGAGCGGCTCAATATATTGGGCCTGGATACTCTGGAAACACGCAGAATGCAGCTGCCCTTGGTTTTTGACCACAAACCGCTTAATAGGGGAGACTGCGCGCACCTCTTGGCCTTGATAAATTTTAGAGTGCCATATCACCATATGAGGCAAGTAGAACTATTTTCCATAAATCCTAGTCGCACTGATATTGGAAAAAACAGCACCATTAACCGAATAATGTCGTACTTAAACATGTTACCATATAATCTGAATCTTAACTGTTCTGCGGCAACTTTTAAAAATAAAATTAGAAATATTATTGACAATCTTACTATATAATTATGTAAATTCTTATCCCAGTTGTGGAATGGGGTAACGAACAGTGGAAAGATATTAATGATTACTTTTTCTCGAGTTGTATTGTTGGACCGGATAAGTTTGTTTTACCGCATTTGTACTTTTTACACTGTTATCTCATCTCTTTTTCGTTTCTTTCTTTGTATGGGTTGTACTATTTGGAGTTTCTCTGTAATGTACGTATTTGAATAAATAAAAAGGCAGGAAACGATTTGATATCCCAAAAAAAATGGGTACTGCGAAATTCACTACAATAATTTTCTACATTATTAAAATTAAAATCAATATTTCTGTCGGCAACAAACTGTTTTAGAGATAGAATTGTGCTAGAAAAGGTTAAAAATTAAAAATAATGAATGATTGAAACTGAAAAAAGCATGCACTTTTGTTACAGACTGTACGATCTACTGCGCTTTAGTGGGCGGGGCTAAGTCAGGGGCAAAGCTATATTTGACAAGCTGTACATCACAGCTACTTAATCCACTTGATATAAGATTCAACAATATTTTATCTCTCTCCACGTCACTTCTTTATATCTTTTGTGTTGCATTAGAGGATTACTGTGTTCAAAATTAGATCATATTCTCATAAAAATAAAAATCATTTTGTCTGCCGACAACAAAAAAATGTATTTGTAATATATGAAACTGCTCATGAAACTATCAAATAAAACTGTCTAATTTAGTAATGCAAACAGGATTGTAGCGGAAACAGAAACGGTTAAAAACGTCATACAACAGAAGCACAAACGGAAACGAAAGTTGAAGCGACTATTAAAATATAATTAGATTTCTGATTATGCCATATCTACATATTTCTAAGCAAATACGATATTAATAATTATAATTTAATGTATATTATATTAAGGCTGCTAAACAATAGTTGCTTACTGGCAACACTACACGCTAAAAAGTTCTGTTAAACTTTAAAACATGTGGTGACAAATATAATTTATCCGAATAAGGAATATTCACATATTTATTTTAATTGCATAAACCGTTTAAGAAAGTCATTACAACCCCAAAAAACATATTTTGAAGAAAATTACTAGGATAATTTAGCTACAAAAAATGTTTACTTTTCGGTATAATTTATTACAATTTAAAAAGCAGCCACATTTGTCCTTGAAAAGTGACGTCAGGAGATCAGCAAAAATCTACATATTAACGTAAACCTTAACCTAAAGTCGAACAGGTTTGATTTTCTCGAAAACAGTCAGAGGGAGAGAAATCTAATTTTTTGGGTTGATAGAGGAATAGTTCAACTAGCTTCGGTAAAAAATTCAGTTATACAGGATGTTTCGTTTCGGAGCTATTAAACGCCAAAGTCGAAATTTCCGCGATTTCCGTTGAAATCGGGTACAGGTCGCAAATGTGAATTAAATCGATGTAAATTTTCGGAGGTTGTAGAGGACCCTGAGCTTCAAAACTCCACTGAAACTGGTGAGGATCAGAAAATGGCAAGTAATTCTTCTGAATTTTTTTAGGTCGAAAAATGCCATTTCCAGACCCCTCTTTGGTACCTAATAACTCGAAAACAAAACGTCAGCTCGAAAAAAGGATTTACAAGGAAAACTTTAAAATCTCAAATACTTTTTTGCAATACACTTACCTAAACCTAAAATCACTGGAAAATGGAAATATTTGGAAAAACTGGAAATTTAGATTTTTGACCCAAATATTTCGCGGTTTTTAATTTTTTGTGGGGTCAAAATGGTTCACATTAAAATCCCATATACGTCATCGGAAAGAGCTCGTCAAAGTATGTGTTATCCATATTTTTTAATTTCTTCGTTCTCTATAGGAAGAGAGCAATCGCCGATTAAATTTCGATTTTTTTACTATTTGTGCCCTAGACATCGGTACATTTGAATAACTCTGTATTTTTCCTATATATTTTTTCCCCAATTTTTCAACACTATCTTATAAATGGATAATCACACTGTAAAATGAATGCCGAATGGGTCATCCAGGAGCGTATTTAGGGGTAAAAATCGGATTTTCTTGAATTTTTCTGACAAATCCTATTTTTAACCGACACTATTCCACACTATTTACCCTATTTAGTGATTCTTTTTGGGTTTATTTTATCCATTAATTATCTAAGAATACCTCCCACTAATTTAAATCTCATATTTTTTCGGTAAAGTTATAAATAAAAAGGTTTATTTGCATCGGGGACATCTAAAATTTGAAAATTTTTGAATTTTCCAAGATTGCCATGAAAATAAAGAATTGCAGTTTATTTACTTGAAATTATTAAGATGATATGTCAAAAATGCCAATGTTTGTTGCAAAGTTGAAAGGTTCCTGGACCGATTTCGGCTTAAAGTATACATGAATAAGATTTTAGGAACCTTCTACTTTAAGTGCAGGGATATTGTATTGGATGAGTTACGCATTAAATGCCATTTTTATTGAGTTTTCGATGACAACACTGGAATTCGCCATGTACTCATGATGAGTCATAAGTTCAGTTTTGACGACACAGCCAATGGGATCACGATTTACAAGTTTCGAAATTCGCGCGAAAATTTGCAGTTTTAAATCCTTTTTTTTTTGTTAATAAAGACCAAAATAAATGTATAACAGCAACCGTCATGAACATTTATGTAGAGAATATAAGAAAAAAATATTTCAGATTTATTTGGGTTATATGCATATTCCCTATTGTAACGTCCAAGTTAAACTACTACCTGCAAGAGGTGCATCCTGTACAGTTTCTGAAAGAGGGTCAGATTGGTTCAAGACAATTGCTAATGGCTCGGCCGCCACTTCGACATTTTCTTCTTCTAATACTACTGGTTCCTGGAAATGTAACAATCCTTGTTAATTGCAGAAATTTGTATAAGCGGTCATATTAAAACGAAAAAAAAAAAAATGGATGCTAATATAAAACACTGAAATGAACAGGTTACTTCGGTTGTCAGAAAGAGTGTTTGAATTAAGTAAGCTTAAGCAATGAAAGATGTGCTTCATCAGGCAGATTCGTCAATTTTATCTCTACAACCGCTCTAATTTCACAATTAGGTGCAAGAATAAGACAACTAAGTTTTGTACCATAAATTAATTTTTTTCCCGAATTTATAAAGAACAATAAAATTTATTTTCGCGTTCGCGTGCTAATAAATTTCGGAAATAGATCACAAAGAAGAATAAAACATAACTTTTATGGAAAAAAAAGTTACAACAAGAAGTTGTCAGAACTTATCTAGATAACTAGAAATACTTAATTTATAAGTATCCTAAGTTTAGTGAATTAGCTGGCAAATATTTTAGTATAAATTATTATTAAATAATTTTATCGCTACTGTTATTAGAACCGTTTAGATATGTTAGATAAAAACAGAACTCAATACACTACACGACAGAGTTAATCATTTTACCTGCGTTTGGTCAAAATATCCACTCTCGTGAATTTTGCCTAAAATCTCTTTAACTTGACTATATGTTCCCCCAAATACGTCTTTTGGTTTCCCGTCAACAACGGCTAATAAATGTTCTGCCGCAGCTTGTACCTCGTTCGTAAAAGCAGTAGGATTGCCAGCTTCATGCTTGGGAGTTACAGCAGGATACAAATCATCTAATAACCTAGAAATAAGTTGTTTGTACATGCGGTTTGGCATTAAAAAACATTCCAATTAATGTGTTGCTGTAACAGAGTATGTACACGAAATTTGAATATTCACATTTCCAATATATTTCGATAGTGGATGGAATTTAATGTCTATGAAAAAAAAATACCCCATAATCAAGTAGTTTTTGAAATATTTAAGAAGAAAAATTGTAAAATTTTTAAATTTCCACAAACGATTTTAATTAGTTTACATTACTAAGCAGTAAAGTTGCTAAATTCATGGACAAACAACGTACTGATGTACTATAATGTACTCGTATTTTCAATATTTTTATTCAAAATTGTATTATTTCAATATAAAATAAACTTTAAAAAGCAATTTGCCATTAGTTTCGAAGAAAAGATGCCGCTAATTTGTCAATAACGCCTGCACGTTGAATGAACCGATCCCTTGATAGGCTGTTGCACACACTTTTTAGAAACTCCATAATAGCAATCGCAACGACGCGTGTCGAGGCGATGCGGAGGTTATGCAGGATGAATTACAACACTATGATAATAAATTTTACAGCATGTAAATATGCAGTATACCCCAAAAACAATGAATACATGGAAATAACTACGTTTTCGATAGTTAATTTTAGCAATAGCGCAATTAAAATTCGGCGATTTTCGCATAAGCCACGGCTAACTTTCTTCTAGTATGTTGCACAGTTTGTTACCATAAGTGTAAGAATATTATTTGTAATAATTTTATTTTGATTATTGTAAGTTTTTTTTATTCCTTGATTTAGTTAGTTCTTTGTTTAATTTTGCTATCTACCTGTACTGACTAAACCGAGGACTAAACAGATGTTATTTGGTTGTAACCTGCCTACTGCCGACGCTTTCAGCTGTGGTTTTCAAAATAGTAACCTCAAAAGATTATTAATTTCTGTTTATGTGGGTTTTTGGGTATTTAAGTATTAATACTTCTTTAAGATATGCTTGAATATGAATTTATTAACTCAAATTTGAAAAATTTGTCAGAAGTAGGTAGATGTTTTTATAGTGGCCTGCCTTTTTTGCTTGGAAGTGATCGTTTAAAGCTATCATACTTCTTGATTTATCAAAAAAAAAAATCGGTCAAGTGGAAGCTATACTTGCACAATTAGTGTTCCGTGCCATTAGCCCCCCTAGAATCAAAATTCAACTTTTTGGTAATTTTCGCTGATTCTACACCTAATTCTTAATGTTATGTTTTTTCAGATTTTTCTGACTGATCCCTTTGGTGATAAGGGTGGGGGCCAGCAATTTTTAAGCGTTTTTCCCGAAAAATGTTTGAAAAAAATGAGTAAAATACATACATCATATATATTGTTGAATTAGTGCTTCGTAAGCATTCATTTGACACCCTACACGATGCCCTTGAAAACTTTTTCCCTTCTCCAATTTACCTCCTGAAATTAACCCCCATAATCAAAAATTCAACTTTTTATACTTCACGTCTATAATTGGGCAACCACACTCTATCTCTATTGAAATTTCAAATTCTTACATCAAATAAACTGCTGGCCACTCGAACTTACACATAGAGATTTTTAGGCAAAATTTAAAGTTCAACATTTTCAACAGGAATGCAAATTTTTGAACGCGTCGTGCAGATTTTAAGAGCTAGTTTTTTTCGGATTAAGTTGCATGACGTGTATTTGTCGTAGGACCATAGGTTTATCATATACGGGGTGATCAATGAAGGTATGCAAAAAAATCAAAAAGTTTGTATGAGTGAAATTTCCGCAAAAAATTTTTTTGGTCGTTGCAATATGGTTCGTTAATAAGGTAACATCAATATCTCTAGACGTTTTTGTCACTTTTTGGATTAAGGCCCTTAGGTCTTGTACACACTACTAAACATAAAATTTGGGTAGCAAAATTTTTAAAATGCTATAACTTGACATTGAATTGACGGTTCTTGATAATTTTTACGGATTTGGAATCCCTATTTCACCTAGATTTTCTATAATCTAAGCATTTTATTTGGGGGTTGAAATATACAGGTTGAAATTTACACATTATACCGGGTCGATAATAGACAAAAACGTAGGGTATGACGCGCTCTACGGTTTGGCATTATTTAAGTTTTTGTAAAAATAAATTCTCACCTCAAGTTGTTTTTGTTTAATGTCCTTCTCACTGTTCTGTCCAAAACTTTCACCCCAGTTTATTGTCTCAAAGAGTCATTCAGTTTTATAGAGTTCTTTGTCTATAAATTATTACAAAAGATTAGGTATTTAAAGATAGGACACTTGGCAATTTTCCATTGATATTTGCCGGGTTTTTTTAGGGATTGCAGGAACCTTTAAATTAGGTTCAGAATTAGAAATTTTGTAAGAATTGACTTTTGGCCGTTGTTAACCAATCTTGTATATTGTAGAATATAATGTAATAAACTTGTTCTTGTCGCTACGTTTTTGTCTATTATCGACCCGGTATGATGTGTAAATTTCAACCTGTATATTTCAACCCCCAAATAAAATACTTAGATTATAGAAAATCTACGTGAAATAAGGATTCCAAATCCGTAAAAATCATCAAGAACCGTCAATCCAATGTAAAGTTATAGCATTTTAAAAATTTTGCTACCCAAATTTTATGTTTAGTAGTTAGTGTGTACAAGACCTAAGGGCCTTAATCCAAAAAGTGACAAAAACGTCTAGAGATATTGAAGTTACCTTAGTAATGAACCATATTGCAACGACTAAAAAATTTTTTTGTGGAAATTTCACTCATACAAACTTTTTGATTTTTTGCATGACTTCATTGATCACCCCGTATATAATAAACATATGGTCCTACGATAAATATACGTCATTCAGCTTAACCCGGAAAAAACTAGCTCTTAAAATCTGCAAGACGCGTTCAAAAATTTGCATTCCTGTTGAAAATATTGAACTTTAAATTATGCCTAAAAATCTCTATGTGTAAGTTCGAGTGGCCAGCAGTTTAGTTTCAGAGAAAATCGCCTGTGACAGATGGACGGACGGACACCAAAGTGATTCCATTTCATGGAACACTAAAAATGAATTTTGCAATTAGACATTCCATCCGAAAAAAAAAAATCATTACAACTTAGATGTGCTCTAGACACAATTTAGTAGTAAAAACTTGGAGTAATACAGAAAAAAAATTCTTACTTAAGATCAGCTTCATTCAGTTGAGCAGCGCCATTTCTTCCATGTAAAAAGTCTTCTCTAACACTCTCACTACCCATTTGATTCAAAGCATCTTGTACCAACAGAATTTCCCTTAACCTAGCAAGCTCAGCCTGATTTTTCAGCGACGCCTCTCGCTTGGCCTGTTTCTTAGCATCTTTTTCAGTACTTGAGGCAATTCCTTAAATAAAAAAAAATCACTGCTGGGTGCATGACCAAAAAACATGTTCTGAAAGCTAACTCTTGATTAAAGTACTCTGTCCAAATAAGAATGATATAAATGAGTTTTATATAACACAAAAATCTTCTACTTTACCGACTATTTTTATAATATTTCAATTATCGCCATTCATGAAGCTAAAAGGGTTGTTTTAAAGCAAAAATTCCTTTCTTCTCTCAAATATATTTCTCGGGTTTTTTTAACTTCAATAGTTTTTAAAAAATGGAGTTATTTCATACTTACCTAGGAACTGTTTATATAAATCCCGTGCAAAATCCAAGGTCTGTACCACTTCATTAATCTTTGCCAGGGCAGTCTTTTGATCAGAGTTCAGTTCTTTTCCCGCATTTTGTAAATCCCGGTATGATTCAAGTTTGGACTAAAAAGTATTATTATTACTGTAGTCATACTTTTGAAAGATCATTGACAAATCCTATGTCATTAATATTAATATCACAGATGTCTAGTTGTTAAACTTTTATGTCCAGTTGCACAAAACTATTCAATCAAGAATTAAACTAATTGGACACTTGCAATGTGAGAGCACAGGCTAATATCATTACCATCATTAACATCAAATAAATTTTTACTCGATTAAATGTCTTGAGCAACAGAGGCTGTTCAAATTTCTTATATCTCAAACACACACAAAATTTTGTGTGTGTGAGTACTATCATGATCAGTGTCAGATCTCGCCCTGTCACGCCCCCTTGGCAGCCCTAATTTTGTAATGCTATCAAGGGGTTGTGACAGGGTGAGGTTTAATACATGACTAAGTGGTAAGAATTCGAAATATTTTTTAATTTAGATTTTAATAACAACCAGTATTAAGACAAACTCATTAAAACTTCAAATATTTCCTGCTTCATTTTTATGTTTCCTTATATTCGTTGGTTTACTAACCAAATATAATGTTTCTATTTTAATATGTTTATTCTATATCGACTAGCTGGACGCCACAGAAAAGAAAATAAATACTATGAACATAGGGTACAAAACTTTGCATATTTAGGTACTTACGCTGACGGACAAAATTGGGTCCCATTCTCATATAGTCATAAAACTATGTGTGATCAAACAGTACTTTTTACAGAAAAAGTGACACATTGTGGTTTCGGTTTCAATGTGTTACCTCATCACAATTTTGTAGTTTATTTTTTAATAGAAAGGGAATTAGGCCCGCGCCATGCCGTCCACAAAAGCAAGTGGGCAGTGTCTTATGACATCAAAAGTCCAGGGGCACCGCAAAGAACTTGGTGGCAAAAAAACGTCGACAGTTTGGTTCCCATAGAATTTGAAAAAAGACCAACAGCTTAGTTCCGAGGAGCATTTCAAATAATTCTATAATAGGGAATGTCGGAAGGTGCCCAATTACAATTCTGCCCCAGGACACTGAACAAATTTAGTATGGCTCTGAAGGGAATCCAGTTTCTTTAGAGCAATTAAAATATTTCAAGATTATTGTTGTTTACAATTAAAAAAACTTCCCATTGAGAAAATTTGAATCACAGCAAATAGATGCAACATATGTAACACTACAACTACTTTTGTATTCTACTGAAATTTTTAGGGACTATACTTATAAATAATGGAAAACAATTTCTAAAAGAAAATAAAAGCTGTATTGCCAGTGAGTGGCAACACCAGAGAGGTTTTTTATCCCTAAAAAGGCTTGAAACTTGGTTGTGCTCAACCATAGGCTAACATGAGATTTGTAGGGTTGGCATTGTTCCTTATCTGCAGAGATATTAACATTTATATTGATTCCGTCCTTAATAGGCTTGCTAGTTTACAAAAGGGTCATTTAGAATTAATTATTGCATAAGTTTTTCTAAAGAATATTCGCGTATTTATTTTTGTGTTACTTATATATCTTTATTTTTCCTTGGTTTAAGTTCTTGTTACGTGAAAAATATGTAGTTTTTTATTACATGTTTATTTATTTTAATTCTATTTTGCGAGACTTTTTTTTACTTTTATGGTTGATCTCAAATAAAACAATTTGTAAAGGGTGGTTAAAATTTTTTTGATGCTACCTCACCCCCAGAAAAAATAATCTACATTCTTGTTCATTGGCCCATTATTCTTTTGATATTGGACAAATAGACAAGCAGATAGATTGGTGGATTGATTAGCTAGTATGGCTGATGTATCTTATTTTGCCATCTTTAGCATGTCTTACCATCTGCTTTTGTGCTGTACTTTATGAAATCATTTTTGGCTTTTTAATTTTGTACTTTGATAGGTGTCACTTTTATTTTGTTGTAACACAGTTATATTAGAAGATATGTAAAAAAAGTGGAGTGATTTTTAAATTGCATCCTAAAATTTCTACTACCTAACCTCTAAAGTTAAACAGAACGGGACATGTCTGACATATGACTCATCCACAATCTTGGTAGGTAACTCAAAAATCCTACTTTAATATTCAGTAAAAAAATAAAAATGCCTAGTTAAAAAATGATGTAAAATAATGTCTGTGGTCATGAGATTGTAAGCAAGGGTAAACTATTTAACTAAAAATGGCGATTCTGTATGTCCTCATTTCAGTTTCAAACACGAGTATTTTAGATATTTAATTACATTTTGTATTCAAGATATGACTAATTGCTAATACAACCTTTGTATTTGTAAAACCATCCACCTGCACGAACCTGCTGACATATTGCTAAAGAATCAGTGATTTATTTAAAAAAAAATTTATGCTCATGGAATATTTTAGCACTACATCACTGACATGCCTTGTCTACTTTAGATAATAAACAAAATACTAAATATCTATTAATTTTTTAATTAATTTATAATAAAAACAACGATAAACAAGGTACAAAAATAAGATTTGTATTTGCAACACAAATAAGATTTCCCTATTTCCCTGTTAAAACCTTCACTTGCAAATATTAAACGCACGAGTTCTTTGTTGGAAAGAACAAGACTGCGATGGATACTGATGTTTAAAAATTGTAAAAATTTACCTTTCGTTTCTCTAAATTCCTAATTTTATGTTCTATTATTGTAATGGCTTGTCGAAGAGGCGTTAATACAGAATTTCCCGGATCAGCCAGTGTAGTTTCGGCCGAGGAAATTTGCTTGTCAATTTTGACGTTGGCCGCAGAAGGCATTTTTTCCTCTTGGAGAGCTATTTTAGCACCTTGGCGACACTCGTCGAACGAAAGAGTTTCACCACAATATGCTACTGTTTTTGAACTAGTTGAACTCAAAATATCGCTACAAAATTAATTTTAACCATAAGTCTACACTCCATTGAAAAGCCGACAGTAACAATAGCGGAAACGGCCATTGATATGTTCTGATTGGCCTAGTGCCGGAAGTTCACCAATGCTCGCGCGAATTTTAAACGAAGAGATATACTGTTTCCTGCTTCAGTTTGTTTTCTATAAAAGATAAGCCTAAAATGCAGATAGCTTACAAACTTAACATTTTAAGAAAAAAATATGTTTATTTATTAGATTTACTACATTTCGGACTGTGTCAGACTTTACAAATTGAAGAAATGGATTGGGAACATAAGTAGGAGAAACCAAACAGCGTTCATTCAATTACGAAAGTGCGAAACGGTAGGGGTGTTCGATCTAGATCGATCTTTTCGGAAATCGATTTTCTTGATTTCGATTCTCGATCTTTTGAATCGATCTTTTGGCTTTCGATTTTTTTTAAGATCGATTCTTTTGGGGGGAGATCGGCCTTTCGATCTTCGCCGAAAAAAAATTAGCAATGGCGACTCTCTTAGACCCAAGATTTTAAAAAATTCATTTTGAAGATCACATACCTTGCTCACAATCTGTATTAAGCATAACTAACTTAGTAAATGAATTTAATGATAACGAAAGGGATATTTTAGAAACAGCTTATGACATTCCGAAAGAATAATAATCCACTTCCGGTTCCGGTATATGGAGTCATCATGATTTGTTAGTCCATGTCCATGGTCAAGAACAAGAACCTAAAGGTGGTGAAATTAATTTTTCCCTAAAATTGCATTTACAACAGCCTGTCGCATCTTTACTAACAGACCCTGTTTCCTTCGAGTTCGAGTTCCCCCGAGTTTAGCAACAGTAGCCGAAAAATTTATAAGCATTGTTGGAACTTCTGTTCCATCGGAACGATTATTTTCATAGGCTGGCTTGGCTATAACCCAGCCTAGAAATAGAATTCTGGGAAAACGTCTATCCAGAAATTTGTTTCTTCAGTCCTTAGAGAACGAAGACTGGAACATAAAAAGTTTTTATTTCTGAAGTCCTTAATCTATACCTAGTTTTTGTAGCTATTATATAGGTATTTGTTGGGATTTTGTATATTTGTATGTTTACGAGACTGTTTTTAGATTACATCAGGGTTGTCAACTTTTCAGATTCCATTTACCGTACGGCGCAATTCAAATTACCGTACCTGGCCTCTCCAATACCGTACACTTTTATTTTGTAAAAAAACTGCATATGTTTAATAAAAAAATAACTGGGCAGGTTCGTTACTGTAAATATTTAAATAAATTAAAAGTCATTACCTCGCATTGGAAAAGTAAGTATGCGTCATACGGTATTCCGATATTATCACAGAACAATAGGTTTAGTAGATATTATGATGGACTGAAAAAATGCTGGTAGCATATTTCTATAAATATAACGTGATTACAGGGGATTCCAGATTTTCAAACACCGTCATCTATGATGGTGTAATACAGTTGTAGGTTGTAGGTACTGCTTGTCACTCAAAGGTGGCTCTGAAGCTGAAGTGAATTAATAAGTGACGTTGACTACGAAAATAGGATAAAACCGATAATATTCTTACTCAACTTAAAGTCCTTGTTTATTCTGTTTAAAATACCGGACTTTGTATGTACGGTAATGAGTTTGGACAGTATACCGTACATTAACTGAAATTACCGTACAAGTACGGTAATTATCGTACTATTGGCAACCCTGGGTTACATATGTTTTAAGTAAATTATAGCATTTTATTTACCTTAAAAAAAAGAATCGATCTTTTAGAAGATCGATCTTTTGTAGGTCGATCTTCTATTGAATCGATTTTCTTTCCTCCGATTCGAATCGATCCAGGAGATCGATCTTTTTGAGAGAATCGAACATCCCTACGAAACGGTGATGAGTGCCGAATGTTCTCCAACGGATCAACCCCATCAAGTGTTGCGTTCCATAATTCACTCGGCAGCAAGGGAAGATATTTATGACATGGTCAAAAGCCAAGCCCAAGGGTTTACCATTGTTGTCTTTATTTATTTTACATTTGACTGCAATGTATAAATAAGGATAACAATATGGTTTTGATTTTTGTGGCATTATCTTTGTTTGTTTACGTTTAATTACGTTAAATAAACAAAGAGAGCAGATGGCTTTGGTTTTGATGTTTTTAAATCGCCAAAATTTGACCCCGGTAGTCGCTCTCCAAACCCACATTTCACATTGAATCGCAATTTCGCGAATCGATGAACACGACAGGCAAATCTCGTCAATTCGCGGATATATGAATGGTACCACAAATGGTACAACGTACAACAATGGTTCGTTGACGTTTGATTTGAATAAATAGAAAAGTCCGTTGAGGGAAACGTCTGACAAAAGTTTGAAAACTAATTTTCCATGTATGTTCATTAACAACCCGTTTATTTTTCCATGGTTCGTCTTTACTCGTTTTAAGGACAATGTTTGAACATGAAGATTCCGACTCTTCGGATGACGTTTGTTTTGGAGAGTATACCATTAAAGAAGCCAAAAGAGATTTGAAAAAGTACGTTCCAAGAAAAGTAAATAGAAGGCACACATACATGTAAGTTGCAGTTCCGTTTTTGAAATGAAATTGAAAGAATTGAAATGTTTTGTTTTACATATTTGAAGAAAATTATTATACTTGTATAATTATTGGATTGTGTTTCTGTTTTGTAGTGTAACTTTATAAATGGGCCAACTAGAAAATTTTAATTATATATCTGTGGGTGTGTGCCTGTGGAGGCAAAAAATATCTGTTCCCCATAATAATATAAGCCTGGGAAATTCCCTTTTTTACACTATTTCGTGATATAAAGCAATGCAAAAATTAATACAATGTTTATCACCATTAAAAGGAAATTTGATCTTTGAACTGCTAGTATGGATGATATTTTATGATTTACAATGAATTTTTGGCATTATTATCGTTCAGATTCACTAAAAAGGTTTAAGATTTAGTACTGGTTTAAATTAAGATCTAATGGATCAGTTACATTCTAGGGGTACCTAAATCACTGCTTAAAATTTATACAATAGAATGCCTCTTTTCAAAAACATTCCCTGCAATACCCAATAGTATCTAAAGTTGCTTTTTAATATCCCAAAAATACCCTTCAAATACCCATAAGTTCCCAAAAAGTTGTACTTAAAATAAGTATCCCTAATTTTTCTGGAAAATAAAATAGGATCTGCAGTGTTTACCTATTAATACTATATCCAGTAATAAAGACCAAAAAGGGTACAATAAAGATAAGACTGATAAAGCTGGATGTGTAAACTGAAGACTAGGAGTAAGACTCAGAGTAAGAGTAGTCATCAAATGTGATGGAATGAGTAAGCATAACTAACTTAAGTCATCTGCTTGCAAATTTGATCAAGTCCTTCATTTATCTTTAAAGTTATCATGTGACTATAATTTCCTAGTCTTCATTACAGAAGAAAAAAAAACAGAATTCAAAATTGTTTAACTTTATTTTACAACATATACAATTCTTATCAATTGCAGTTTTGCTTTCTATTTAGGGCATCATATTGATTTCTTATGTTGGAAACATCACATTTTTTCAGTCTCGGTGGTCCCTGTTCCTATTAGCTTCAAAGGACCATAGAAAATATACTTTTTGTCAACTTCAGTATGTCATCAGCTTTGGGCCACACATGATTCCAATTCTTGTTTTAAAAATTTAATTATAGGTATATTTGTTTTTGTTAACTTTATTTGTTAGCAAATCTATATACCATTCTCCTTTGTATAAAACTGCGTAGTATTTTTCTAGAATAATTCAGTTAAGTCATCAAATAAATGGTCAGCACTGTTTTTTTCCAGAGAAGAGAAACTTTCTGTGCCAGTTGAATTGTTCATAATCTTATTTTTTAAATCTTATATATTCACATCTGTAACAGAGTAAGAGTCTTAATCAGTTTCTGTATTGTTTCTAATCCTTTTCCTTTATTTATTTCTTGCTGTCAACCTGTTTGTACTGACTGTTCCATTGTTCTGGTCAAGCAACCAGCAATTTAAGGACTTTTTAATTATAGGGTCATTCCATCGTCACGGGTGGGACAATTGTACAATAAATTTCTGTCTGTTAAAATTTTATATAAAATAAGCAAGGTTTTTAAAGAGTACAAATTCTATCTTCGATTAATAATTTACCAACAGAAAAGAATGCCTATCTTATTTTATTTGCAAATAAATCGTCGGCTTGCATATAGAGTTGCCACCTTTTTGAGAATAGAAAACCGGCCTTTGGGGTGATTTACTGAAAAGCGCCCCAGGTAATGCGAGGGAGACGAAAATGTTTTGGGACCACGCCCAAATTTTCCCAAAATTTGTCGATACTTATTTTTTATGAGAGCCCAAAATATGTAAGATTTCGATTTCTTTAAAAAGAAATCCTAAATGAAAGTAAAACTCTATTTCTAAAAAAAATTCAAGTAGGTACATATGTTACGCTCAATAGTCGAATTCGGGCAATGCCCGAAAAAAATACGCAAAACTAATTTTGAGCAACGAATATTTACCAAACCCGAAATTTTATTTTTATACGGTTATTGAGCATTACAAAATAAGCAGAACTAGTTTTGCGCAATTTGAAATGTACAAAACTAGTTCTGTACATTTCTGAATGGCCAGCACTAGTTATGCTTGTTTTACAGCCTCCCAAACTCAAATAAAGAGTATGGTTATGTTGTTGGACAAGAACGACAAAGAAAAATCACTTAGAACTGCATCCTCCGATATTTCTGTATCTACACAAGGTTTTATTTCATGTATGTGCAATAAAAAGTGTATTAACAGAGCATGTTCTTGTCGAAAAAAGAATGTCATCTGCCATTCTAAGTGCCATCATTCAAGCTCCTGTTCAAATAAATAATTTTTCAAACTTAACTGAATATTTGTCTAGGAATAAAGTTTTATTTGTCAGTATTTAAATAAAATATATTATTGAAATAACATTTCCAACTTTATTTTATTCGGACGCTGCGCGCTGATTAAATGAAAAAAGCATAACTACTGCTGGCCATTCAGAAATGTACATAGAACTAGTTTTGTACATTTCAAATTGCGCAAAACTAGTTCAGCTTATTTTATAATGCTCAATAACCGTATAAAAATAAAATTTCGGGTTTGGGAAATATTCGTTGCTCAAAACTAGTTTTGCGTATTTTTTTCGGGCATTGCCCGAATTCGACTATTGAGCGTAACACATGTATCAATCAGACAAACATACCTACTTGTTTAAAATTTAAAATGATCTTAGATTATCAAGATAATCAAAGAAAATGATATTTGGTGTTTGATTTTGCTGATTTAATACGTTCACAGAGGATAAAACTCGGTGAATCGCCGGAAAATTGGCCGAAATTTTGCGACCAAACTGCCATCCTATAGTGTAATCTAGAAATGAATAAATAAATACGGCTACCCATCAATAGATTGCAGACCGTTTTGTGGTGTCTTGGGCGATTTCATTATTGCTCCGAGCAGCTTTTCCAAATTCGATTACGTATCTGTTTGAGAATGTTAAGAAAACCGGCTTTCTTTGGATGATGACCGGCGCCCGGCCTTGTTAATGGAAAACCGGCCGGGCCGGTGGAAAACCGACCAGGTGGCAACCCTACTTGCATACGAAGGGGCGTATCTCAAAAATCCAAAATTTACAGGAAAGAGCAGTTCAAAAAAGTTGCAGGAACTTGATCTCTTACAAAAAAACAGTTCAAAAATATTTTAAGTAATATTGTTTTTTATGGAGATGACAACCTTAGTGACTATTTTCACCAGTCAAAAAATGTTACTTATTTTTCTATTTTTTAAGAAAGAAAGCAAAAAATTTGAGATACGCCTTTTCTTGTGCTGTTATTTTTCGGAATGCCTTATTTTCTAACCACATACGCCTTTTCAAATCTAATAACATCTACATAATGAATCATGAAATAATGTTCATTTTTACTGGGAAAGCAACAATAATATACCCTAAATATGTTTAAACATTCAGAATAAAAATGAAAAATCAAGATTTTAATTAAGAAAAACAAACAAAAAATAATTCTACAAAAGTTTTATAAAAGAAATGTTACAAAACGGATTTATTTTGTTGCAAACAAAAGTACCAGTTCATGTTATATTATGAAGAGGTCCAAATTATTAGGCTAAACAGCAGGCGCGGCCCGTGAAATTTCAACGTTGCATATCTCTGTTGCTACTTATGGGACCCATACCAAATTCAGGTTTTTTAATAGTGAGCCTACTAGGAATGTTTTGGTAAAGAAAAAAAATATTTTGCAATTTGCGAAAAAAAGTTGATTTTTTGAATTGACCCACCTGGGTAAAAAATTACCACGCTTAGATATTTTATTTATTATTTTTTCTAAACAAATTTTACATCATTTTGTCGACAATTCTTAAATTTTAAGAGAAAAAAATGTGTTAGTAGAAAGTTATAGTCATTTGAATTTTTTGCAACCGAAAATTTAAATTATTTTTCGGTTGAAAAAATTATATATAAATGGTAATATAGAGCTTGTCGATCAGACGAAATTTCTTGGAGTCTATCTGGACGAGTTTTTGGACTGGTCATATCATATAACTTTACTTTCTAAAAAGCTAAACTCAATTTTATTGTTAGTTTCTTTATTTTCGAACCTCAAAAAAATACAGAGATTTTATAATAGGGTCACTTAAGAAGTTTAAACTAAAGATAATATTACTATATATATATATATCCTAGTTATTATATTAATATATATAAAAGAAAAATACATTTTTTTAAAAATACTTAACAATAGAAATAAAAGTAAAAGAAGCCTATAAATTTCTATTAATTAAAATATGATTTTTTAATTTTTCATTAAATCTTATAATGTTATTTACACTCTTTATACTTACAGGTACTTGGTTATACATGATTAGTCCGTTATGAGTTATAGAATGTTTTGCCTTTGATGTCCTAGTTGTGGTGTAAAAGTAATTATTAGTATTTCTAGTACAATACGTATGTATATTTTGATTTACTGTAAGCTCTATGTTACTTTTTATTTTTTTGTTTACTATTTTATGTACTAATTTAATTTCACTGTAATAAACTAACTCTTTAATAGTTAAAATTGAATTATTTAAATATAAATAATTTGTTCTTGTATCATATGGATAATTAAAAATTGTTTTGACAGCCTTGTTTTGACATATTTGTAGTCTATTTAAATCAACTTCATTAGCAGCCTCACCCCAAACAGCAATTAAGTAATTTATATTTGATTGAATATAACTAAAATATAATAAATTCTGAGTTTTTCTATTCAAATAAAATGAAAATCTTCGGAATAAACCAATAAGTTTACTAATTTTTTTGATTAAATTTTCTATGTGCTGCTTAAAAGTAAGATTTTTGTCTAATGTTATGCCTAAATATTTAAAATATTCAACTTTTTTTATTTCACATTCATTTATCTTTATTTTAGTTATATTATTTGTTTTATTCCCAATATCCATAATAAAACATTTATTTTCATTTAAAAAAAAATTGTTTTTTTCTGACCAAATTTCAATTTCTGATATATCATTGGAAATATAATTATTTATGTTTGCCGTATTTCCACAGTAAAATAACGCTATATCATCAGCATATAGGAGCATTTTACCATTCAGATTTAAGTTAAAAATATCATTAATATAAATCAAAAATAATAATGGTCCCAGTACACTACCTTGAGGGACTCCATGTAGGACAAGTCTTTCTTCACTTTTAAAATTATTAATAGTTGTAACCTGATATCTATCTTTTAAATAACTTTTAAAAAATTTTAAAGTTTTATTTTTAATTCCTATACTAGACATTTTGCTATGGAGTTAGAGTCATCTCTAATTATATGAATGAAAAGTGTCTAAAAATCATATATTATGCAAATTTTGAATCCATTGTAAAATATGGTATCATGTTCTGGGGTAGTAATAGTTTGATAGAGAGATTATTTGTTGCTCAAAAACGTGTTCTGAGGGTAATAAAGAAGATGGGTTCAGGGGCGGACATATGACCGGGCAGTTCGGTGCGGGGCCCGGGGGCCCCGACCTTACAGGGGCCCCCGGATATAACGGCTAAATAATATAATAATTACACCGGAACACAAAATAAAACAAGTGGTGTGTACATTTGACCAGACCCATCTATCTATATGTATTTTGATGAGCTGAATCCAAATCCGAAGTCCGTTTGGCCCGTACACCCTCAAAAGTCAAAAGTTTGAGTAAATTGCGAAAATACGCTGAAAATGACTAAAAACTGCGAAAAATTGCAGTTATGAAAATGAATAAAATTTTATTGAACTAGATCAAGTACGTTTCTTATGTATGTAGGTATCTTGATGCGCTGAATCCAAATTCAGAATCTGTTAATCTCGATCATTCATATAGTTATCAAAAAAAATAGCAATGAAGTAGCAGAAAATAGTAAAAAATAGTATTGTTCTAACGTACCAATGAGGACTTTTATTACGCATGTGGGAGTGATTTCTTGTAATATTATACTCTACAGAAGCCAAGTTACCCCTAATGTTAGAACTGAAGTCGATTGATGACGACGCCTGCGGGCCTGCTTTCTCATCCTGACCAGACGCCGATACTGGGGTTCCGAATCCCTGCATCATAAAGCACTTATCGCTTGTGCCTGCCATGACGGCATACACGCCGTTAACCCAGGACTCTGCCAGACGGTTCTGTTGCCCACCGTCATCACGTGGTGCCCGGCAGGTGCCCTGGTTACAGGCACAAGCAATCAGTCCTCCGAAGTTGAATTTCAATTTCTATCTATTTTTAGCAGTTTTTCGCAATTTACTCAAAATTTGGAGGGTGCGACCTGCCAAACGGACTTCGGATTTGGATTCAGCGCATCAAAATACATATAGATAGATGGGTCTGGTCAAATGTACATACCACTTTTTTTATTTTGTGTGCCGGTGATATTAATACACCACTGCACGCCTACTAAAAAAATCGGTCAAGGGCCAGCTATACTTGCACAGTTAGTATTCCGTGGCATCAACCTCCCACGTAAGCTGAGCAAACCTCGGCCGCCCGATCTGTATCCATCTGCCGCGCTACCCTCCTCCGACGGCACTAACGCCGTATCAAATCGCGTATGCGCGGAGCTGAGTGGGAATACTAAAAATGACAACCAGGCAACATCGTTACCGCTACAGGACGTTCACTGATTTAACAGATCGCTTTGCAAATGCCAAAGTTAGAAAACGGGCGTCATAATAATAAAAACATATTTACTTATGAGTTACTTTTTCTGTTCGATTTTAAGTTTTGTAAATTTTTTAAAAAATATATGTTTCCTATTAAATTAAATAGTCCAATTATTTGAGTAAAGTCATTTTTAAAAGGTAAGTTCGTCTTGAAGGCAAAGATACAGGGGCCCACAAGCATGTTTTGCACCGAGGCCCACTTCGGCCTAGATCCGCCCCTGGATGGGTTTTAATGAGACATGCAGGGGCATCTTTAAATCATTTGGAATTTTAACTGTATATGGGCTTTATATATGTATATGAATGCCTGATATTTTTCTTTAAACATGGAGAGATGTTTGAACCTCAAATATGCCATCAATATAATACAAAAACCATGAATGTGAATTATCCAATCCATAGACTAACACTGACTGAAAAAAGTCCAAGTTATGCATGCCTGAAATTTTTTAATAATCTGCCAAATCATATTAAGTGCATCACAAATCTAAAACTATTTAAAAAGATAACGAAAAGGTTTTTGATTGAATTGGAACCATATTCTGTTCATGATTATTGTCTTGCAAACTGGGAATCATAGAGTAAAATAGTAGACCTCTCTTTCTTCGACGCCATTTCATTTTGTGTGTGTATCTTTCTGGGCGCGGGTGCACAAGAATTGTATATGTTCATAATTTGAAATAAAGATATTTATTATTATTATTATTATTATTATTACAATATAAAAGTTAAGATTACTGTGTACTGTGTAAAGCAGCCACAGCTAAATAACAGCACAATACAAAGGGTCAAATTAAACACACAAAGCAACAATAAAATTGACTATTTCAAATTAACATCAAGACCGTGTCAAAGTAACAAGCCAAGCTAGCTAAATCATATCTAAAAAATCAAAATCAGCGACAAAAAAGCTGGTACCACAAGGCTACCCCTGAATTGTTAAATTGACACGTCTTGTAAAACAAAACGAGTAAAAAGTCAAGATACAGACAAAAAATTTAAAACCAAAAGTTTCACCGTCATCACATTAAAAATTTATGTATTGTGTATTAATTAAAGTTTTCATCAAAAAACTCTGATATGTCATAGTAGGGTCTCACAACTAGCAATGCTTTCAACCTCCTACGGAACCCTCTGCGATCCTTCAACTGTCTTAAAGCTAAGGGAATGTGATTAAAAACTTTTTTTGTGTTATAAAATATGGAGTTTTTAGTGTTAGCCGAGGTTTGACGGGGAAGAGAAATATTATATACGTTCCGCGTATTGTATACCATGCTCCTGTGTATACCATGCTCCTGTGAATTTATTTTAGATTTTTATTTAAATCAGATGTTCTCATATTATACAGATAATGCTTAACTACAATTATGTTGCTGTCTTAAAAAACCAAATATTGCAGTTGCCTATTTTATATGAACTTTTAACAGAGAGACAGAAATTTATTGTACAGTTGCCCCACCCATAATGATGGAATGACCCTATAGCTGTTTTGTTATTTGGTAAATAAACTTGCATGTATGGACATGGACTATCTTCAGATACGTCAATATTCGTACCACAGTAATGTCTTTGAGGTCTGTGTCTTTTTCTAATATATTGCATTTATTTTATTTTCTGACATGTTCTATCCTGGCTTGGAATTATTGAACCAATAAATTCTTATCTATCTTATCTATCTATCTATTGTCATTTTAGTGGCGACTGGTGTAATTTCAAAGTTGTATACTGTTCCTACTTACAGGACCCGTACCAAACTTAGGGGTTTTAATAGTGAGGCCATTGGGAATGTTTTGGTAAAGTAAAAATCATTTTGTAATTTGCGAAAAAAGTTGAATTTTTGGTGAGCCCCTCTGATAAAAAACGAACGCGTTTAGGTATTTTATTTATTATTTTTTCTAAACAAATTTTACATCATTTTGTCAATAATTTTTAAATTTTAAGAAAAAAAAATGTGTTAGTAGAAAGTTACAGACATCTGAATTTTTTAAAACATAAAATATAATTTAAAAGAAAATTTCACGAAGTAGTTAAAATACCCTATAAATTCCCGTCAAATACCCCATCAATACCCTTCAGTTTCCCTGAAATACCCTTTAATTTCCTGTAATACCCATAAAATTCCCCTTTCTTTAAAAAATACCCCCCAAAAAAATTAAATTCCCTCACGTTGTACAAAAAAAAAATACCTCAGTGATTTACCCCTCGGTTGGTTACATTTTGACAGCTTTTTGTCCTGTCATTGTTAATAAGTCATCATTAAAAACCTTTGAGATATTCTAATATTTCAGCGATTTGCTTGGTTTCCAAATGATTTTCATCTTGAAACATGTTGCTAAAATAAATTTAGTTCAATCGTTGTGGAAAGTACATACTACAATTGCCCTTTTCCTTATAAATTTTCAAAAAAACTCAGAAATAAATTCACAGTATAAAACTTAGTCATCTTATTCTTTCACTACTTGTCAGTTTCAAACTTTGGTTTTCAAATTAGATTGGCCTGCAGAATTGGCATTGCAGAATCCGACCGTGCGTTTCTACATAGGTCAATACTTATATATGTATCAAGAACACCTTGATTTTGTTCTAAATAGTTAATAAGTATAATATTATAGTTATTTACAAGTGTACGTCAGTTTTGTGAATGATAACCACTGTTTAGTTATCTTATGTGCTTTAGAAGGTAACTAACCCACCAGTTAGATAAGCGTCGGCGTTTGTGCACCGTCTGCTTAAATGGCGTACGAGGTACCTCACTAAGTAAAAAGAAATCCAATTTTACTATTTACTTAATATTACAAAAACAAAGTAACGTAACTGTACTTTGGACAAAGAGCAAAGGACTTGCGGACAGTTTCACAACACAAAAGAAAAATCATTCAAAAGGAGAAACCCTATTGGCATCGTAATGACTTAACTTTAAAAAGAGGACGATTTGAATGTCTATCTGACGTCTGACCCGAGTCTAAATCTGAATGCCTTTTTTGCGGTTGCGTCGAGCGCTTAAATATACGCTCGCAGAGGGGAAGCCCCTCTGCGGGGGGGGGGGTGGCTTGTTGGCTTGGCCTCATTTGGCCATCTGTTTTTAAGTAACTGAAGAATTCGACCTGGAAGACTCTTTTTATGCAAACTTTTACAATTCTTCACATTTATAGACCATTTTCAAGCCGATGTTTTTACGTATGCATATTATTAGAATTTTATATTTTAGAATATTCATTTTTCTTTCGAGATGTTGCGAAAATTTCAACGAATATATTTCAGTATTAACACGGTGTACGCGACTTTCTACAGAAAACGATGAATCGGATCCTTCATAACAAACAGCAACATTCATTACTAAAAACATAGTAAATAATACATAGACGAACACTGACGTGTAACAAAAATGGACCAAAAAGCGGGTCTCCCTTGAGAAATTTTGGGGGTTTACTGGTTTATGGCTTAGGAATTTATTTATTGTACATATATGTATGTGTATATATATATATATATATATATATATATATATATATATATATATATATATATATATATATATATATATATATATATATATATATATATATATATATATGTTATATGCCGTTCCTACACGTGTCATAATTGACCTTTAGTCACACGTTATTGAACAGTGCAAATTGCAACACTTCTAGAAATGCAACATAATCAGTTTCTTTGTTTCGCAGGTTATTACCTTATTATTAATTACGCTTACCAAGTTACTGATTCAGCATTATAGTTAATATAAAAACAAAAACCCCGATTTAGTATTGTAAAAGAGACATAATTTTATAGACCGTTACTATGTCAGTTTGAAGTTTGATTTTTGATATTTTTTATTTGTTATTGAAAGAAATTAGTTGTGTGAAATAAAAAGTTTTTAAAAGGTGAATTTTGAATTTTGAGTGATAACAATTGGCGCAGTCGGTAGGATTTGTCAACGCTGTCAGAACAAGAAGTGTCTAACTGGTAGCGGCGGATTCTAATCCCTTAACAAGAAAAGGACCAGCGAAGTTCGAGACCGCTCTCACTTGCCCAAGCTACGGAAGGAACACCTAGTGAAGCCCCTGGTAGCCCACGACGAGAACACGACGGCTCAGATGCTAGTGCTTATGTAAGTATAGTTATTGAATCATCTCGTTTATTTATTTATTTTTGTTGTTTAAACAAAACTATTGTGTTTTAAAAACTGTTCGATTATCTAAACATTTTCCCGCTTTCCACTATTTTCCCAAATATTAGCGACGAAAATCATTTTACGTTTTTATATATTATTTAAATTTTATTTAATTTTTTTTTCTATTAAATAAAAATGGCATTACCAGCAAACACTTCCCAACCGGAGGTAGAGCCATATAAATTATCGGAAATATTTTCAATTGTGCCTGAATTTGAAGGCGACCAAATCTTTCTAAGTACATTTATAAACGCCTGTGAACATGCTTATCGCATGTCTACTACAGACCAAAAGGTCCTGTTAGTAATTCATATAAAAAATAAACTTAGAGGCAGAGCCGCCCAACTTATTAGTTCTAGAAATCCAAATTCGTTTCTAGAAATAAAACAACTTCTGAATTTACACTTTGGAGATTCGAGAGATCTTTCTTCCCTGATACAAGACCTACAACGACTCAAACAACTACCATCCGAATCACCCCTTACCTTTTTCAACCGTCTACAAGTGTTAAATGCAAAAATGCTTTCCAGTATTCAAAAAAGTCACCTCACTGCAGACGAAAAGAAGGCGCAAAACTCTCTTATAGAGTTTATGGCCCTAAATACTTTTCTAACAGGTTTAGAACCTAGGTTAGGACAATTAATTCGTGCAGGAAATCCGACAACACTCTTAGAAGCCCACTCGCGAATTAAAAGAGAGCTTCAACTTTCCTATTTTGAAAATCAAAAGCTAACCAAACCTAGTCTTCCGAAACCAAGTCCAGTCATGAGAAGACCACCGCCTCAACCCTTAAAGTGTTTTAAATGTGGACGCATCGGCCATTATTCTAACCAGTAGTGGGACTCCGCGATGTCGTAGAATTCTATTTGTAGAAACGAAGCGATCGTTTCGTACTCCGCGTAGCTTTAGAAGTCGATTATGTGGCAGCCATATTGTCGTCTTGACACGACATCGGCATCGCTAACGCTGCGGTGGGACTCCGCGATGTCGTAGAATTCTATTTGTAGAAACGGAGCAATCGTTTCGGACTCTGCGTAGGTTTCGAAGTCGATTATGTGGCAGCCATCTTGTCGTCTTGAAACGACATCGCCAACGCTGTAGTTATCGGTTTTGTGAGGTTATGAAACAAGTTGTTTACATATTTTTGGATCAGCTGTCGGTTCGGTGTTCGGTGAACGAAGACTCTAGATGTCATATGTTTGAACTATTGCTTTTTCTGTTTAAGATTATACCTAACGAGTCTCAAAATTATGAACATTTTCGCTCTGGAATTAGGTATAACCACAAATCATCCTAAGTGCAGAGCTTATAAAAAATAAAAAGGACCAGTGAAAGCTCCTTACTTTGATTTTATGCATACATGGCACTTTGCTTATAATTTGGATAAAAATTACTCAGTTGAAAATTTTAAGATCGAAATACATACATTTTTTACTAAATAGTTTTAAATAAGCAACAAAAAAAAAGGATTTTTGTAGTAAAATGCGCCTAAGAAATGAACACTGGCTTTATTTGATTAACTTCGCTGAAGCTCATCTAGTAATAAAAAGATACAAATAAACAGCCAAAGATGCTAGAACTAGTAACGCTGTAAAAGTGGGTCCTCACGGGCGGAGGAAGCGGAACAGCGGAGAGGCCCTTCGTTATATGATTTTGAATGTCGCCAGGTTTAACAAACGAAGCGCCTGTACGCTGTTCCGGTCTTTCCGCCCGTGAGGACCTTCTTTATGTTAAACATCGCAACATCACTAGTCGAAAACGGCAGTAAGTTCTCGACTGATGACGTTGCGACTTGCGTTGCGGTGTTTAACTTCAGTGGCGTAGCCAGGGGGTTGGGGGCTGCTGCCCCCCTAAACTAACCTCCTATACACACAACAATTAAAAAAGTGCACTACTAATTGAAAAATACACCGAATTGCGTAAGTCCTGACACACTCCTACAGACTACTACTGAGACAAAATCCTGGGTGCGCCCCTGTTTAACTTACTTAGGTTGCAGCTGTGTTATAGTATAAGCTGTACTTAGGTGTTACTAGTTCTAGAAGGGCTTTGAATTGTACATGGAAAAACTGAAAAAGTTGAACTTAGGTAGAGGATAAAATACTTTTGAACACGATCTGTGAACATCAGAGGCGTACCGCTGGGGGTGGTTTTGGGGTTAACCCCCTCCACATTGATCTCTTATAGTAGTTATTATAAACATTATACAGCACGGTAGTATATACATATTTATATAAGAAAAATGGTTTAGTCTACCAACCCCCCCCCCCCCCCCCCCCCCCAAACCAAAAGTCACGGTCCGCCCCTGGTGAACATTAAATATAACCAAACTTTTCTTTCTATCCAAAACTTCTAGTTATAAAATTAAAAATCCCTAGAATTTTTTCAAATGTTTTTAGCTCCGATACTTACCCCTTTGGCGAGTTCGGAAAATACCCGATCATTAGTCTACAATTAAATAGAGTTGCAAATTTTCTTTAGTAGAAAACGCTAATAGATTTCTATAGTCTTAGAAAGCAATAGTAGTTTTCTATAACGACGCAGAGTCCCACTGCAGGGTAGATAAGTCACGTAAAAGATAAATGACACAAATTTTACAAAACACAAGTCTCAAAAATAAAATCTATAATAATACTTCTTAACTGTTCGTATGAGAAACAACTAAATGCGATTTATATTTGCTCACAACCGCCATATTGGATCACGTGGGTTATATTCTCTAAGTTCGCATTACGTGAAAGTTATAGCATGCAAGTTATAGCAAGGCCATTAATTGCATTATATGACCGTTTACATATAAAGCAATTTTTTATGCAAGTATCCTGACAAGATATGTCGCCAACTTTATAAATATATCTAAATCTAGATGAAGAATAGAAAATATATTAAATTCGTAAAATAAACCACTCAAACGCCATCCAAAACAAAAGCAATATTAATTTTTTGAGGTTATGTTTACTTTTTATATTTATGGTTGGTGCTTCTAAATATTACTAGAAAAGTTACTAAAAATGCATACTACTTGCAATTAAATTAGAACAAGTCCTAATTTCATGCAATGTAAGTAAAATTGAATCAGCTGATCGAAAAGCCACCAATGCGCATGCTTGGAGACAATTTTCTCTTGCATAGTACCAACTTGCACGTAATGTAAACAGGCTAAATAGACTTTCGAAAGGTTACTCAACATAACTATACTTTTGAACATCAATATCACCAAACTTTTTCTTCTATCCAAAACTTCTAGTTATAAAATTTAAAATCCCTAGAATCTCCGCAATGTTTTTAGCTCCGACAGTTACCACTTTAGCGAGTTCCGAAGATACCCGATCATTGTCTACAACTGAACAGAGTTGCACATTTGACGATAGTAGAAAACGCGAATAGATTTCTATAGTAGAAAGCTATAGTAGATTACTATAACGACGCAGAGTCCTACTGCAGTGTCGTGTCCAACAACAGGAACGCTACAACCCTTCTTCAAACCCTGGTTTTCAAAGACCGGCATACCAAGTTTCCTCCCCTAATTATCCTCAACAAACTGGTAGCTTTACCCAAAGCCCTCCAAGACCCCAATATAATAATTCACCCCAAAATCGGCCCCCGATGCCAAACAGAAACCCCAATTTCCAGTACAACCCACCACGGACACACCACGTAAACACCACCGACTATTACGATTACGATTACTCGGATCCTAACGGTTATTATTACAACGATAACCAAGAATACTACCCTATAGACCACCAACCCTATCATTATAATTATAACCAACCTCTTGACGGATATCCAACTGAATCCTCAGATCAAGATTATCAGGATTTTCCTTCACTTTCTGCCCAACAGCGCCCACCGGACGACCCTTTACAGGAAGCAGACCCACTTTACAAACCCAAATCCAGACAACAAACTTGAACGACATGAACCCCAATCTCAACTTTCCAGAACAGACGTTTCTTTAAAAATATTATTAACTGTCAACTCAAAAAACCTCTATTATATAAAAGACGCTTCTAAACAATTTAAATTACTAATAGATACTGGAGCTCGAATTTCTATTTTTAAAGAAAATGCAGTCCAAAAATTTTTTCAAAGGTCTCCTGAAAATGTAATCATACAAGGAATTACGGATCAAAAACTTTTTATTAAAGAATCGACACTTGTCAACTTTACTGCAGATGACCCTCATAAAGTTTATATTTACAATTTAGACATTGACTTCGACGGCATTTCAGTCCTTGATTTCCTAGAACATTACGAATGCGTAATTGACATTAAAAATAAACAACTAGTCACAAATTTTAAAAATATTCCCTTGTACAGAGTGGACCGTGAATCAACAAACAAAAATAATAACTTAGACAGTCAAAAATTTAATCCAATTTCAGTAGAAGCCAAGACAGAGCAAATCTTTAAATTAAAATGCGACCTTGCAAATACCGACGCTATATTAATCGCGCAGGAAAATGATAAAGTTACACTTCCTAACGCCTTAGTAAGAGTAAATAAACGCGGCGAATTTTGTACACCAATCGTAAATGCAAACGCTATACCAAAGGTCGTTGATTTCTCAGACATGAAACTCAAGCCTGTAACTGACCCTACCAAACCATTTTATAATTTTAATACACTAGCGGAAACAATTAAAGGATCAAAAAAAAAATCTCAATTTTGTGCGATTTTTCAAATGGCTGTATCTTTGGTAAAAATGGTCATATTTGAGTGAAAAAAAAATCAATTTGAAGCTTGAAGTGTCTAGTTTAAGGATCTTGCGATAAAAAATTTTTCCAAGCAACAATTAGCGCAAAATCCTAATGAATATCATGGAAAGAAAATTTTTCGAAATTTTTTGCAAACTTATTTTGCGTGTACGGACGTGAAAATTTTTTTTCAACCTAACCACTATATGGATTGGATAGGCTGTTCATTTAGCTTCACTTTCTTTTTGTGTCGGCCTCGATACGACCATTCCTCGCTGAGTTATCAGACTTTGAATGCAAATGCGTCATTTTCTCTTCTCTCAGCAATATCTCAGGAACCAATGGTCCCGCAGAAAATGGAAGGGGGGTTTCGGAAACTTGGATCCATTCTCTATAATGCTCTGGCATGTTTTTTCAGAAAAAAAATTTTTTTTCATCTTTAACATGACTTTGAACAATTGTGAAAAACAGGACTCTTTCAGGTCTTTTAGAAAATCACGTGCCACATTGAGACTATTGGGAACATGACTAATGTTAAGTGTGCATCTTACAGGCCATTGTACCCCTAAAAGCCCTACAGAGTTTCAACCTGATCCATCAAGCCGTTTTATTGTTTCATTCGATTGAATTTGTGAAAAAAGTGAACGATCGCGTTCTTTTGCCTTGAGAGCTCATAATCTGTAAAAAAATGGAAAACAAATTTCTCCTAATTTGTTTCCACATTTGTATTGCGGAAAGCGTTTGGAGTCATGAAAAGAAAGTTTTTTTTCTAAAAACGTAAAAACAAATTGTTTTGAAAAATTGGAAAAAAATTGTTTTTCGAAAAATCAGAAAACAAATTTCTCTGTTCTTGACTTCCAACGCTTCCCGCAATAAGTGTGTGAAAAACAATCAGGAACAAATTGTTTTCCCAGTTTTTTACAGATTATGAGCTTCCAAAGGCAAAAAAACGTGATCGTTCAGTTTTTTCAAAAATTCGATCGAATGAAACACAAAAACGGCTTGATGGATCAAATTGAAATTTTGTAGGGCTTCCATGGGTACAATGGCCTGTAAAATGCACACCTCACATTAGTCATTTTCCCAATATTCTCTATCGATTGCAGAGGGAGTATAACAATTTCCATAACATTGCCAACTTAGAGGTGAATTTGGAACACCATTCCGCAACCCGAAATAACCCGATGCATCAATATGGCCGAACGATTGAGGGCTGTTAGAGAGCAGGGGCGGCAAAACCCGTTATTGAACGGATTAAAACATACGCACACATAAACACACACTCTTTAAAGAATGAGTTTGGAGTCATGACATAAGGTGGAAATGACGAACCACCGGGTCTCATGTCTCTTAAGGGAACACACACACAAAGGAACGTAAATCCGACCGTGCTACCTCCACCTGGTACGCTTTGGGTAACTCTAATGCCGGTGGTTTTGCAAAATTTGTGAAGATCGCTTCAAAAAGAGAAATTTTTCCAAAAGAATTTTTTTTCCATTTTTCAGAAACACATTTTTTTTTGTATTTTTCAGAAACATTTTTTTTTTCATGACTCCAAACGCTTTACGCAAGAACACTGTGGAAAAAAATTACAAGAAATTTTTTTCCATTTTTTTAAAGATTATGAGCTCTCAAGGCAAAAGAACGCGATCCTTCAATTTTTTCAACAATTCAATCGAATTAAACAATAAAACGGCTTGATGGATCAGGTTGAAACTCTGTAGGGCTTTTAGGGGTACAATGGCCTGTAAGATGCACACTTAACATTAGTCATGTTCCCAATAGTCTCAATGTGGCACGTGATTTTCCAAAAGACCTGAAAAAGTCCTGTTTTTCCCAATTGTTCAAAGTCATGTTAAGAACGAAAAAAATTTTTTTTTATGAAAAAACATGGCAGAGCATTGTAGAGAATGGATCCGAGTTTCCGAAACCCGCCTTCCATTTTCTGCGGGACCATTGGTTCCTGAGATATCGCTGAGAGAAGAGAAAATGACGCATTTGCATTCAAAGTCTGATAACTCAGCGAGGAATGGTCGTATCGAGGCCGACACAAAAAGAAAGTGAAGCTAAATGAACAACCTATCCAATCCATATAGTGGTTAGGTTGAAAAAAAATTTTCAAGTCCGTACACGAAAAATAAGATTGCAAAAAATTTCGAAAAATTTTCTTTCCATGATTATTCATTAGGATTTTGCGCTAATTGTTGCTTGGAAAAATTTTTTATCGCAAGATCCTTAAACTAGACACTTCAAGCTCCAAATTGATTTTTTTTTCACTCAAATATGACCATTTTTACCAAAGATCCAGCCATTTGAAAAATCGTACAAAATTGAGATTTTTTTTTTGATCCTTTAATTGTTTCCGCTAGTGTATGAGAAATAAAATAAAAGAATGTCAACTTGACAGAATTTTTCAAATTAAAAACCAATTAAGAACAAACCTTTTAAATAAAGAATAAACGGAGCTTGACCAAATTAAAAAAGAATTTAATACTTTTGTGCACCTATATAAAACTAAACCAATCACTTGACTATTCGAAATTTGAGATTTCAAACTCTCAACTCCTAGATAAAAATCACAAAAATATAGTTACATTTTTCTGGAAAAATAAGATGCAAGACCTCCATTTTAAAATACTTGACGATATTTTTGGAGAACCCCCTAACTTTTCTTAAGATCAGATAAATATTTTGACAAGCACAACCGTCAAAAATCGAAAGTACTTTATAATTCCCTTAAGATTTGACCCGGAAAATGTAGTAGCAAATTTATTCTTTATTCTCTATAAATGTCAAAGCGAATTTAGCTCTACAGAGACCTATTGCATCGAAATCAATTTAAACCTGCCTATATTAGAAATCCTTTCTTTTATTTTTACTGATAAAGAAATAAAACTAAAAATCTGTCAAAATATCGTTACAACCCCCGATAAAGATCAAATCCCTGATATTGTAGACCATTACCACAAAGAAAAAGATAATTTACACCGTGGCATAAACGAAACTGTAAAACGAATTGAAGAAAAATATAATTGTCTAGGACTCACCACTGACGTGGACAAATTTATAAGAACTTTCGAAATTTGCCAAAAATTAAAAATTTGTAGGAAAAATCCTAACGAACGCCCCTTTAATATTCTTTCCTATGCAGTTAACTTCTACAACAATACGAAAAATAAAACCCACGGGTTTACACCACTTGAACTTATTTTCGGTCACACATCCAGTAGGCCCCCTGAAACCATGTTTAATAAAAAAGAGCTGATATCAAAATATGTTAGAGACCTAAGCAACCGTATGGAATATTATTACAAAATCGCACGAACCAAAACCGAGCAACAAAAAGAAAAAACAAAAATTAGGTTCGACAAATCGGTTTCAGAGAAAATTCCCGAATACAATCCTGACGTTAAAATTTACGTCAAAGAATCACAAATAAAAGACAAAGCCCAAAACAAATTTAACGGCCCTTTTGAAATACAAGAAGTATTTAAAACTTCAGCAACCGTGCTAAATCCCGAAACAAATCAGATTTTCAAAATTAATTTTAATAGGTCAAAACCCTACTACAAATAGTCTCCTTTCTTTTAGACTCTTCGGGCTACTATCAGTCACGAGTATCAAAAAAAAATCTAAAAAGTCATATTTCTTAAACCACCTGTTATTAAAACGTTTAATACTACTATTCAAAAATTACAGATATACGAGGAAACTTTTAACAATAATATAAAAGAAATTTAAAATGCTATGTTTAACATCGCAAATATTTTATAATATTTTAAATTTAATTAATTTTAATATTTTATTTTATTTTAATAAGTATATGATAAAGGTAGAATTAAAATTGTAAATTTATGTGAATCTCTAATGAAAAGCTTATATCTTCCTGGAAGATTCCCTTAATGACATTTTGAATGCAACTACTTTTGCACGTCTAAGAATATTGCATAGCTCATAGCTCAATCATTACTCAAAGAAATTTGGTCTCCTCCTTGCAAGAAATTTCTCGCTCTTTAGTTAAAAATATCCTACCTTTACCTACTTACTCAACAAATGTCGCAAAATACCTAGATATAATAGAACTAGAAGCCTATCAATCCGAAGCGAAAATAATTTTTGTGCTAAAAATTCCCTGAACAGAACCTGAAACTTATATCCTTTACCACCTATACCCAATACCAATACTAGATAGTCGAACAGGTTTTCATCACATCTTGCCAACTACTCAAAAATACATTGCGCGTGATGATGATTCATTACTGTACTTGTCATTTCGAAACCTGGATAAATGCAAACAACTTGGAGCCAATACCAAGATTTGTTCCGATGTCCTACCCTATCCCATCGACAGTGATGCTATCTGCGAGGTCCAGTTACTTAAGCAGCTAAGAGAACTACCCAAAACCTGCCAGCCTTTAGTTCTGCTAGCTAAAGAATACAACGTCCAGGAACTTAGCCAAAATTACTGGCTCATTGCTGTTTCCGATCCCTTGCCAGTTACAGTCAAATGTAGAAACAGAGATATCGTCACCAAGCTGATAAATGTTAATTCCCTGTTAAAACTGCAGCCGGAATGTAATGCTTTCATAGGAAGCACCAGAGTACATGCAAAATATCCCATCGACAAATACCAGGCTGTGACATACAAAAGCCATCCAGTGAAGATACCCTTCGAATGCTGTGGTCATCTTTCCGAGAAACTTCATATTCCCGACCTGAAACCTCTAAAGCTAAACAAGATTGATGTCGAAGACCTGAATATTTCCCAACACAAACTCAATCAATATTCAGATGAGTTGGACAAACTCGTTAACCAACCTTTTGTAACCAAACACTTACATTGGTTTACAATCCTTACCATTACCCTGATTGCTGCTCTAATGGTCCTCTACGTCATCTGTAAATGTAGACGAAGAAGACACCCCAGAATCGGAATGACTATCACCAACAACGACGATCCACCACCACCTCCAGTGCCCAAGTCAAGAGAGACAATCCACCAAAGATTACGAAATTTTATGCCAAAAAGACGACCCAGTACCCGTTCCATCAGCGACACCCTGGAAGAAGAGCAAATTGAACTTCAATCCAACCAGGAATCCTAAAGCTTGCTGCGAAGCACCAACCTTTTTATAAAAGGGGGAGTTGTTATATGCCGTTCCTACACGTGTCATAATTGACCTTTAGTCACACGTTATTGAACAGTGCAAATTGCAACACTTCTAGAAATGCAACATAATCAGTTTCTTTGTTTCGCAGGTTATTACCTTATTATTAATTACGCTTACCAAGTTACTGATTCAGCATTATAGTTAATATAAAAACCCCGATTTAGTATTGTAAAAGAGACATAATTTTATAGACCGTTACTATGTCAGTTTGAAGTTTGATTTTTGAGTGATAATATATATAGATATATATATATATATATATATATATATATATATATATATATATATATATATATATATATATATATATATATATATATATATATATATATATATATATAGATATATAATGGTGAACAAACAAATTCCTAAACCATAAACGAGTAAACCCACCCAAATGTTTCAAGGGAGACCCGCTGTCGGTCCCATTTCGGTGTATTCGAGAATTTGTCTATATTCTTTATAGTCTCTGCTAAAAGTCATCTTGTTCAATTGATCATGCTTGTAAAGTCGTTCTCGCTGCCTATTACTGTAGACGTTGACGACGATGGTCATTACTAAACGAAGTATTTTCAGGAAAGCAAGTTTAGTACTGATAAGGTGATAATTTCTTGAAACCCAAGAATTTTGGACTAGCTCATCCTAAAAGCAAAATGTACGAGTTAAAATAAAATGTTCTTTACAAAAGGCGTTTTTAGACGCCCTATGCCGTCGCGATATAGATTTATGTAAAGCAGATGCGGCATTAATGTTGAAGGAATTATCCAGAATTAAAACACCACTCAGTACGGAACTACAAGAGTCATTGAGAACAAGAATTAAGCTGCACGCTCACTTAGGCGAAGCGTCGCGAGGAGAAGAGAA
This sequence comes from Philopedon plagiatum, assembly GCA_963971165.1. Lineage (NCBI taxonomy): Eukaryota > Metazoa > Arthropoda > Insecta > Coleoptera > Curculionidae > Philopedon > Philopedon plagiatum. Next base: position 98,238,106 of record OZ020192.1, on the reverse strand, counting down.
TTTTATCCATCCAAGAACTTTACATGCAATCAAATGGGAGCCCGCACACTGAAGCGTCGAGAAGCGTTGTGCGGGCTTCCATTTGATTGCACGTAAGTTTCTTGGACGGATAAAATTCTCTTCTCTTCTCTTCGCGACGCTTCGCCTAAGTGAGCGTGCAGCTTTAAGCAACTAAGAACCATTTATTCTGACATTCTCTGTTATCTTTAAAATCCCGACATTCTAAATTCTGAACAAATCAAATATTTTCCTTATTAAATCTAAATTGGAAACACGTTTCATCACTAGATACAGACGACGAAAGTGAAACCGAAATCCGCGACGAAGATGACATTTCAATGCAAAAATTATGAGACCAGAAAAGAATGAACCATTCAACGTCAAACTGCAAAATGCTTTACTAAAATGTTCAGAGCCATTACAAAAGCGAACCAGTAATAAGACCCGGATATCCGCAATCCTTACTCAAGAAATTGATTTATTTGCAACTGATGGCAGTCGCGGACGTAATCTTCAAAAAGCCTTTGAATTCCTACTAACCATTCGGCCCATAAGCATAGAACCCTAGAGATGTTTCTCGTCCGCAGGAGTTTTCTGCAACAAAATACGTTCTATCCTAAAACACGAAACGTTGGACGCCCTAATATTTTTGCGGTATTTTTTTAAATAAGTATAAATTTATACATATATATTTTTTGTATTTAGAGTCATTTAGGTTTGCTTGGTTTTCATTTGTATGTTTAAACTTAATAAATAAAAATTTTAATATTTGAATCCCTTTAAAAAAATGTCGGGATTAATCCCGGGATTAGACAGCAAAAGCTCGAAAGTCCCGGGATTAAGAAAATCAGTCGGGATTGGCACCCCTAATGTAGCGTACCATTTATTGTTTTAATTTTTCTTGTGGAAGGGCGGATCATTTTTTTAATAAAATCTTTTATTAGCCATTGTATTTTAAATGAGCCACAATTTATATGTGATATTTCTACCTAGAAATCTGGTTTCAGCATTACATTCTATTTTCTTTTATTTCAGTTGTAAATTAGGTGAAAGCCAAATAAGTTCTACAAAAGAAAATCCAGTTTCAGCTAACCATTCTAAAGAAGATAAAATGGCCGACTCAGTTACAAAATGCTCTCTTGACTATCTTACTGCCAATGAAAGTATGTCAACTGATAGATCAAGCCAAAATTCAGAATTTTTGGAAAAGCTTAACAAGGTTATAAATGAACCATTTTCTGAAGCATCTTCATATAATACTGCCTTTGATCGAACAAATATTCTTGAAAACACTAATAGTCAGTGTGATGATACTTTTCTAGAGAGATTTCAAAATCAAACCAGATTTGCTTTGGATAATATCCAACATACATTGGTGGAAAATACAGTAATTCCTACAGAAGATTCCCTGTTCAAGGCTGGTTACAACGAGGAACACAAGGATGAAAGTTCCTTCTCAGAGGAAGTTGAGACTAGTATCATATCTGTAAGTGATGACAGTTTATCACAGTTAAATTCTCAATATGAGTTTGTAACAAATAATGATGCAGGTGTTTCTAAAAGTCCAATTATTTTTAATGGAGAAAATAATGATGAACTTTTTTCTAAAACTATTAGTGATGAAGAATTTGGCAGCGACAGTGAAATATCAGTAAAAAGCCAAATAGAACACACAGATTCTTTGTATGAAGCCAGTACTAATCAACAGTCAGAAAGACATGAATGTTACTCTTTATGTGATGAAAATAAAGTCAGAAAATCTAGTTTTGGCTTTAAACGTCTCAACGTAAGCGAATGGGACTCAGAACCAAAAAATTACTCCTGTAATATACAACTCGATGACAGCTTGGAACATTTGTCAGATGGACAAGAATCTCCTAAAAATTCATCATCTGATTTGGCTTCAGCACAACTAGAATCTTTACAGAGATTTGAAAGAATAATTGTCAACTGCAATCAACTTAGTAAAATTTCTGAGAAAACAGAATTCACATCTTGTATTGAAGACCTTGGTAGTATGAAACTAGATGGAGAAAAAAGACTAACTTCATCACCCAAGAGTCCCTGTAATTCTAAAGGAAACAAAAACTCAGAAATAATAGAATATTTACATGAACCTCAAAATTCTTCAACAAGAGTGGTTTCTGATACTAATTTTAGTTCAAACTCAGAAATAGACAATAGCTCAAATATAGGTGGTGTACCACAGTTCACAAGTTCTGAGGACAATGATCAAGTTAGTAGATGTTCAGAAACGTCAGCCAAGTCACCAATTCAAGTACCAGAAAGCCATGTGAAACAATTTGATGACTCCTGTCGATTTGATGACACTTTAGAAGAAATGAATAGGCTACTAGAACAGGGAGTTGACTATGAGATGCCTGAAATCAAACACTCCAAAATTACTCCAGTAAAAGTACAATTTAGTTCAAATGATATCATTTCTGGCTCATTTATGAATAAATCCTTAAATAGTGCGGCGCCGCTAGAAAATAAAACGCCTGACACAAAATCTGTAGAGAAGTGTAAAGTTTTCTATAGTGCAGAAAAACTAAAACCGTCAAAAGTTTTTAAAAGGACTGCAACTACAGCAATACCCAGACCCAAACATCAACAGGAGCCTACATGCAAACCTTCAGTTTTTACTAGAAGCCCATTTGCGAAACATACAGAAAAACTTGGAGGGGAAATTGGTTTTAAGGTCCCAGCCAAGCCCATAAAAAAATTAACAACTCCCAGCAAAATCCCCAATCCAGCCTTAAAAAATGTTGTGAGTCCTGTAGGTGTGTATATTAAACACAGTCCAAAATACCACCCCATGATAAAAGTACACCCAAACGTAGGAACCCCTCACCTAAGAATGGCTAAATTAGTTATGCCTGATTCAACATCGGTTAAAGAAAACATTCCTTATACCTCAGATGGGAAGATTCCTAGAGTCATTTACAAACCATCTAAAAACAGGGAAATCAAAGTAGAGAAAGAAATAGTCCTACCTGGAAGTATCACAAAATTAATAGATGAACAAGTAGTAACAAAACATGAGCATAGAATTCAAGATGATGAAGGCAATCAGTCCATAGACAGGCGATTAATGGAGCCTAATTTATCCCTTGACTTAAGTCACAATCAAGATATATCTATACTAACTAATAAACAACCTTTTAGCATTAGAAAGTTTTAATTTTACAAAATATCTTCTGAAAGTGTAAAGTGATTTAAAACCAGTGCCTAAGAATAAATATCACATATGTAAGACAATGAACCATATGTAATTAGGATAAACCTGTCTGATATTTTGATCCAGAGAGTAGAGATGATTAACAGTTATTTTCAGAGAGGCTTGAGATCGTGTAATGTAATAGATGTAGTACTAGTTTTGCCGGCGCAAGCGAACCTGTGCACACGTAACGTATGCAGAGTACTACATTAGTACTTTGTACTACATAACGTTACACCTGTAATTTTTGATTTGTCTTAAGCGCGATCAATATGATCAGTCAGCTTATTATTGATTAAAATTGTTTTTTCTATATATGTTACCCCTATATATGTATGTAACCGTTTCACGATAGTATTAAATTGCCAATGTTGTGTTGAATCCAGACATGTTTGTCCGGGAAGGCATTTGATAATTTCGGGGGGGCACAATTCTCATATACGGTGAACGGCAAATCTACTGCATAAATTCGATAACGATTCTAGGAAATCTTTTTCGGAAAAACGCTCGGACGCGTATTTCAAATTTTTCATTTTCTGACATTCAATTGATATATACAGGGTGACTCATGTAGGAGATATGACGTCATCGACGGTTTTTTAAATGAAATACTGCATTTTTTATGGCATCTCTAAATTCTATAGCTTGCATATTTCACGTAACAGATACCCCATGCCTAAATTCTATTGTTTTCGAAATAAATTGCGTATAAATTTTGCAAAACGAATTTTTATTAAATTTTATAATTAAAACTAAGAAATAAAATAAAATTATTTAATTAAATGCTCGAAATGCCACCCCTGTACTTCTTGACAATAAGCTAGTCTATTTACAAATTCATTTAAAACATTTTGGATGACATCTTCAGAAATTCTTCTAGTCTCGAACCTAATTCTATTTTTAAATCGTCTAAATTATACGGCCTTCTAACATAGACTTTTGGTTCAAATATCCCCATAAGAAATAATCCAATGGTGTTAGATCCGGGGATCTGGCAATCCATCGCTGTGGAAAACCAGTTTCTAAATATTCTTTAACGGGTCGTGCGAAATGTGGCGATGCACCGGCTTGCTGAAACCAGAGGTTACCGTTAGGTAAATTAGGCTCGTTTTCATTAGGAAACATTACAACAAGAGCAGGAATTAGCTCGTATTGAAGAAATTACAAATATCTCTCCCCATTAAGATTTCCTTCGAAGAAAAATGGTCCTATCTGTAGTATAATGCGTATTTAATGTAGAATATTTATTTAAAGTCAAAGATTCTATAGAAAAGAAAAATTGAAGTTAGTTCACAAAACCTCTGCAGTAAGTACAATATAATTAAGTAGTCAATTGCAAGGCTAGGAAAAGTGTTAGATAAGTGGTGGGTTACAGGCAGTAAGACACAAGGGACTTCCGGCCCTACGCAAAAGGTTTACTTGTCACCGCCAGCTGTGGTGGGTGTTACACGGCCACTTCTTCTTCTTCTTCTTCTTCGTGTACCTGTTTTTTAAAATGGGCCAGTAGTTGCATTTCTAATGCCTCGATTTTCTCATTTTTCCTCTTTAGTTCCGCCTCCAGCTTCTGCTTATCTTAGTTTATCTTCAAAACACCCAGACTTCTGGTTACATCTTCCAGCTTTGCTTGCTGTTCTAACTCCTCTTTACCTTTTTCTAAAACTCGAATTTGCTTTTTCGCTTTCTGAAGATCTCTTTGAAGGGCAGATAACTGTTTTTCTAATTCTGAAGCTAATTTGTTCTGGGCTTGTGCGTCTTCTTGGACAGCCTCTAAACGAGTTTCCAGTTCTGTATTTTTCTGCTTGAGATGTTCGACTTCACTTTTCAAACTTTTAATTTGTTCTTCCGAACTCAATTTTTCACACTTTTCTTTAACCTTTGTTTCCTGATTTTTGCTGACCTCTGGTTGACTGGGTTTGATTGTCTTGACTTTTGCCGGTTTTTTTTCAAAAGGGCTATCTCCTGCTGAGATAATCCATATTTCTCTAGAGTTAAGGTAATCTTGCGGAAATGGCTCCTCAGCCCTTCCCAGGTGCGACCTGGAACGATTTGTTCCTTTTCCATTTCTTTCCCTACATTATTCACATATTTACCGTTGCTCGTTGATATCAAGTAGTCAATAATTTTTTTGTCTTCCTCATGGCTATATTTAGTGCTCTTGTTCGAATTTTCGGGAATTTTCGACGAACTTTCTTCTTCCTCCTCCGACAATTCATTTACCTCACTGTCATCTAATATGATGATGGAAATGGGACACTCTTCATGGGAGTGCCGGACTATTCTCGGAGTCGACGACGTGGGCGGGGGATCGGGAATTTCATCTTGTTCCTTCTCGGAAGAGGAGAGGAGATCGATAACTTCCGCTTCAGTTACCTGACTGCTGGATACATCTCTTGGTGTTCTATCCTGAGGTTCAGGAGTTGTGAAAACTAGTAGGGGAATTTTTGAAACGTCACCTTCCTTGTCTATTTTTGTTGCTTCGAGGAAGCCAAAGCTTTCATACTCTCCAAACTCTCCATCATTCAACTTGACAAATCCATGGTTAGAATCCAAGTGCACCTGCTTGTTCTTAAACATAACCAATTCTCCACATTCTAGGCACTTATCCGTTCTCCAACCACAGTCATTTTCATGCTCTAACTTTGGTAATTCTAGATCACAGTACCTACAAGGCAATAAACCTTTCGAGCCTGTTGCTCTCAGCCCCTGAACATCATCAAGCCTCGGTATCAGAGGAGACTTCTTGATAGCCCCAGCTTCATTGCTAGCCCCACTTTTAGCACTACTGCTTAATTGCTCACTAACATTGCTAGTTGCTTTCCTAACATTGCTGTTGCTAGATTGACTACTGGTACTGCTTTCATACGCTTTACTGCTGCTTATAGCAGTGCTAGGGATGTTTCTTGATGAGGATGGGCTGTTGCTAGAGGGAAGTATTCTCGTTGTATAGCTAGATTTAGGTATTTAGGGTCCAAACATATGCGCAAATCATTATTTTTCTCTTATTTTTTTCTCTATCATTAATTATTCCCGCCCAGACCTTTAGTTTTTGTGGATGTTGTGTATGGGCTTCTAACATCCAATGTGGGTTATTTCTACTCCAATACCTACACTTTTGTCGATTGACGGTGCCATTTAGACAAAATGTAGCTTCATCCGTGCGCAGAATTTGGCGGTAAAATATTGGATCATTGTGGCATGGGTTCATAATGGTTTGGCAAAATTCTCTTCCATGGTCGGGATTGTCGGGATCATCTTCATTAAGTTCATGTAGCAGTTTAATTTTGTAGAAGTAATATTTTTCTTTTTTTAATAAACGTAATGTTGACCGCTGACTAACTTCATTTTACTTGGCAATATCTCTGGAATTGCATTGTGGGACTTCTTCAACTTCCAACAAAATATTAATTTTTGTATCGTCGTCAGTTTTCGGGCGAACGGTTTTTTGCAGATCGTTAACGTGCCAAGTCTCTCTAAATTTCCGCTCAATCCTGCTTATAGTGGATTGGTTCGTAGGACGAGCAGGATATTTTGCGTTAAACGAATCACATACCTCTTGTTGAGTCCTGGTCTTGTCACCACAACCAATAAAAATTAGAATTTCTATTCTTTCGGTTTCTGTTAAGTGGGCCATAGAGTTTTTCACTGCTTTGTGAATAGCTTAATTTTATTACCAGTGATCGTAAACTAACTTGTTGACAAAACTAATTTCGACATTGGCACTTGCTTGTCATTCCTTCTTACACGATTAATAATTGTAGTAACTACCAAGTGAAGACGTTCTTTTCATGGCAACCATTTTTTTTTTGACATTTTAGCTGATAACAAAATTTCGATATTTTAAAATTTATATGTAATTTATTTGGAAAACAATAGAGTTTATTTATGGGGTATTCTACATGAAATATGCTCAGAATTTTCTGTAGAATATAAGGATGCCATAAGAAATGGTGTATTTCATTTAAAAAAACCGCCGATGATGTCATATCTCCTACATTAGTCACCCTGTATATATCAATTTAATGTCAAAAAACGATATCCTCGAAATGAAAGTTTACGTGTCCGAGCGTTTTTGCGAAAGAGTCTTCCTTGAATTGTTATCGAATTTATGCAGTACATTTGCCGCTCTCGGTATACATACATCATACATATGAAAGCATAATGCATATACATAGTCTTCGGGGAGCTCGCTCAGACACCCCCCCCCCCCCCCGAGAGATACCTGGATTCAACACTGTGCGAAACACAAACGAACGGAACCCCACCGTCGATAGTTGGTGGTTAAAGATATTCGTTTGGCTTTGATCGTTTCTGGTTGACAGCACAGAATTGAAAAGGTTGCTTTTGCTTCAGTCGTTTTTTCCTCGGCACTTTACGGCCATTGTAGCCAATCAGGATACGTGATCTATTTTTCTTACCTATATTGTTCAGGTTGACAGTTAATGAACTGAACTTGATTTGTCAGCCAATTTGTTTACAAATGAAGTTTAATTTATTCAACGTTTTCGCCTGTGTTCATGATTGCGGTTGACACAAACAATGGATAAACTTCATTTGTCAACTAACCGGTTAGCAAATGAAGTTTAATACATTGTTTAAATGTCAACCGTGACCAAAGCCATCCGAAAACGTCTATTGTTTAGCTGCCAACCAGAACCGTGACCAAAGCCAAACAAATAGGTCCTATCGTTCTATTGGTTCCCGAAAGGATCGGGTGGGCAGTATGTATAGTCGTGGCTAAAATAAAACTTAATTTTAAGTACTTTTGTAATGAAAAATAAACATTTATTTTGGCCCCGGCTGATACGTTCCTGTGGTTAATGAATTATTATTTTTTTAAGTGATTTACAAGGTGAAATTATGGGGAGCTCAAATTTTAATATTTATGTAGTTTTCTTTATTTTTTATATTATTTAAAGTAAAAAGGTTTATCAAATTAATTCTTGTAGATTACTTACCCCTACTTGCACCAACAGTCTTGAATTCGGTTTATTGGCAACACAAACGAAGAAACCTCTGGATGATGGCGTGAATATGCCATCGTCTGAAGTTTTTACACCGCACAGCATTAGGCGTTAAATTCTACTGAATTATAAATGGCCATTCGTTTCATTGTTTTTTTTTTAATCTGGCTTAACTTAAGCCGCCCTTGCTTGCTATCTCCGAATGCGAATTGCAAACATTGCTTCAATTGGGCAGATTCAAATTTTAATGTCAAATTGATCAACAATGACAACATTCGCGTTTATATGAAAAATACTAAGTGGGGTTTAAGTTTAATGGCCACTGGTAACTGTCTAAGCGAGGCTTAATTTTAAGCTATCGTATGAATGCGGTTATCTATTCTATGTTTCATTTCACATTCATGTTTACTGATTTTTAAGTTTCGCTTAAATACCCCGGTAAACTCTAGTGCTGCCAAGGTAATTATCCAACTTTCCCCACTTCGAGTGTCGAAAATACCCGCACTGCACACTGGCCTTAAATTACCCGCTCCTCTGAAAAACCTAAATAGTTAAAAATATTTTTGGAAAAAAATCAATTTTATGTTCGAAATTACGATATAAATTTACAAGTCGGAACTGTGGGTAGAACACATATCCTGCTGTGGCTGTGCTGTAGAGACACGGAAGATATTATTTTACCTAGGTGTAGGTACCTGTATTTTTTGGGCTTCGCGGCATTAATTTTAAAAAAGATTACATTACCCGAAAATACCCACACAAATCAATAATTACCCACAGTCCCAGAGATTACCCGCAGGCATACTAAATTCCCCTCATTTCGGAGAATTCCCCGCAAATTGGCAGCACTGTCAGTAAACACAAGCATTGTTTTCGGCCGGCTAGTGGTTCTGTGTTCTGGTTGACATATCTTGTGATTTAATACCATGTGCGCCAATTTACGAGTATAGCTCTTCTAATATAGTTAATGGCAAATTCATCCTATGAACATAGTTATGGCAGTAAAATGTCTTAAAAAGCATATGAGTATTATATGCACGGAGGCACAGTATTTCAACTAAGGTAGGAAGTAAATAGAGTTTTTGACAAGAATAATTAGTAAAAATAGGTAAAACACTAACAAAAGTGAACCGTCACACTTTCGAACAATAAATGAATGTTCATTTACTTTAAATAACTGGACGCATATATCTATAGTTTCTCAAAATACGCTAATTTGATTTATTCTAAAATGCATAGTTTCCAATGTTTCCATTTTCATAAGTAAACAAAGGGTTTCCCGCCGAATTCACACGATCAGCTGTTGTAAACAACAAACCGCTACAGCTAACCATTAAACGAGGTCGGTTCTTAAATTAGACCAAAATGATACAATGACGTCACCGTTTTCCATCCGAAAACGATTGGTATCATTTTGGTCAGCCTTGACGATGAACAGACTGAACAGAGGCCAGTCGAATTCGCTCAAGAAGCGGACAGAAACCGCATTGTCGAAAGCCGCGTTCGGTCCGAAACACGGCGAGCCCAGCGGATTTTAGACCAGGCATGTCCTCTTTGCCGCGGCCACGGGCCAAGGGTACTAAACTAGTTTAAGGCCTTGGGCCTCACGCACGTTCATCGTTGGAGAGATGGCGCGAATATGGAGGACTTGAAGGGAGGAGACCGATCGACAAATGCCGCATTTTAAATTTCTGTGTCTGTTTTTTGTTAGTTCGCTAGGTTGTCGATAGAGGCGCTCTGTTCGTTGGCAAGTCTAATTTTTCATAGAAAGTGTCGTGATTTTCTCGTTTATTTGGCGGCAATACTTTTTTTTAACTCTATTGACACTGATGGTAAGGCGGAAGAAACGGAACAGCGGACAGGCGCTTTGTTATATGGTTGGTTGAATGACGCCATGTTTGTTAAACATGGCGGCATTGAACCAATCATTTAACGAAGCGCCTTTCCACTGTTCCGCTTTTTCCACCCGTGAGGCCTTACCATGAGTAACGGTAAATCATATAAAAGTAGAGTTTGCTTTGTGCCGGGGTGTAAAACAGGGTATTTTTCCGATAAGAAGCTCGAGAAACAACGCGGTGAAAACAACCAAAGCCTCTTCGTAGCTCCAAAGGTAAGTTAATTTGTTTATAAGCTATAATCAAGGGCTAACAAACTCATGAAAATAGTATATTATACAGTCGATTTTGATTTTATGGATATTTCTTTCACTACATCACGATCGTGTATTCTGCACACAGTATAACCTAAAAATATATTAAATTAAAAATGGTTTAAGGCGGGTTCATACAGCGATTTAATTTAATTTAATATTTAATTTAGCGTAACTTAAAAAGTTGGTTAGATGGCAAGCCATAATAGCGTTCGTACAGTTGATGTAATTTAAGACTTAATTTAAAAGTTGACCAACTTTTATCTTTTAGAATTAAATTAAATTAAATGAGGGTTAACGCGCAAACTCAATGAGATGACGCAGTTGGCATTGACACTATTGACAGTTTTGAAAGAAAAATATTCATAAAATGTAAACAAAAGCTTTTCATTTTTGTGTATTTCCCATTCCTTGTGTTAGCTTGTTTAATGTAAATTATTTAAAGTGAGTTTGTTTTTGCAAAACTAAAAATCACCCACACCCACACTTGAAAATCGCAATGGCGCAGGCGCAGCACGATGTATTTCATTGGCTGAAAATTAAATCTTAGGTGGCTTAAATTTCTGGATGAACACCATAAATTAAAATTAAATAAACTCTTAAATTACCTTAGGCTAAAATTAAATTAAATTGCTGTTTGAACCCGCCTTTAATTAGTTTTTTTTTTGTAAATATTGTATTAAGACACTAATATAGCACAATTTTATCAACATCTTTATTCATAAAATACCATTGGAACTATGTTCTGTCATGTATTGATTAAATAAATTATTAGTAAATTTAGCAACAGTATAATTGTGAGGTATAATGGTAATTACAAAAATCACAGTCACATTTTCTTGTACAATTATTTATTATTATACGTTTTCTTATTAGGACCCCATATTTTTTCAACAATGGCAACGAGCAATTGTAAACAAATGGATCGCATTGACGAAGCTCGAAGAGAGAAAACCAATTTGTTAAGAAATCAATCAAAATTGTAAAAAAAAAACTAATGAAAGATGGGGTAATATATTCATCCCTGACCAAAAATTAGCAAACTGTACTCCAATTTCATACTTGAGTAACAATTTTGTAATAAAGAATATAAATATATATTTGTCTTTTTTTGTTATTCTGTATCAGAATAATAAAAAAATATATTAATAGAGTTGTACAGTTGCTTACTTATCGAGAAACAAAGTTTTTTGTGGCTATAGAATGTTTAATCACGTGTATTTTAAAACCCAAGCGTCTTTGGAACTACATACAGGCCGAGTGTTCCAATAAGTGTGGCAAAGTAGATTTGACTTCATATAAAAGTCGTTATTTGTTCCTCCTGAAAAGAAAATAAATTAATTTAAATAAAAATAGTTATTGCGCCCATCAGAATCCGTTATTTGAAACATCAGTTGGAACACATGCGCAGCTTGCGGTGAAATCGTAAACCTGATCTGATCTGAAACGTTGGGAGGGTGACCCGAAGCTCTACGGGACTTGGGCCTCATTAGACCCATTGTGCATCCTCCCAAAATAGGAGACTTCCTCTCAGCGCGTCAACCAGCCTACTGATTTAAAGTAGTTGATGACGTCACCGGAAGGTGCCCCTCTGATGTTGGTTAAGGTGGTCCAATACTCGTCGAACACGGATTTCCTTAAGGCTGAAAATGTCGAGCAATTACAAAGGATATGCTCGACAGTCTCGTCGTCCTGTTCATATCCTCTGCATAGGGGTGTGTCAGCTTGACCCATTCTGTGGTGCTTGCACAGTTGACAGTGTCCTGTCAGAATACCCGTTGTAAGACGCAGGTTCTGCCTTGTCATCGTCAAGTACGTCAGTTACCCTGACAGCTCCGCTGTCAGGGTAACTGACGCTAACTAAGTAGCTCCTTGGCAAGTTTGCAGCCTCCAGTTCCATCCCATACTTTTTTAAAAAGTTCAGTTTTTAATTAGGTTCGCTACCACTGACGTCGCTAGTCTGTGGAGCAGCCAGGCCCGAGCATATTTATGGCGGCCGCCCCCCTAGCTAAGGAGTCTGCAATGCGATTTCCTTTTGATGTGCCGTGCCCTTTCCTCCATCTCCAGAGTAGGGCTGGAAAAAAGCGTGATTTTTCTGTCACAGTTCCGATCTGTGACTGTTCCATGTGTATCACTGTGACTTTGTCACACCAAAAGAGAATCGCAATTTGGCTCGGCTCGGTACAACTGCATTCAGCGCTACCGGTTGATTTGATATTTTAGAGTCTTTTCACACTATCAGGTTCGCCGGTCAGGTTTTGAACCTGACGGAATCCTGAAGTAAAATAAAAATATCCGGGCTCGATCAGGTTTTCAACAGGTCAGGTTTTATGTTTATTAAAAAACTTTAGTCTGCGTTTAGATGTTTTCGGTGATGGATCGTAATGTTGTTATAGCTTTGCAGTGTTTGTATAGAAAGCGTAAAAAGCGACGTAATCGTAATAGGATACGTTGGGTACACCCTTTACTTCAAACACGTGATGGGACTGGTGCCTTTAAAAGTCTTTATGATGAACTAATAAGTGACGAAATAAATTTGCCACCTTGTGAGCCCTTGAGCTTGTGCCACACTTTGTATTTGCAACAAAACTAAATTACAATCTTACCATATGTTGTTTTGTCTTTATCATTTGAATCATTAAAATCTTTTAAGACGCTACACACCTCCTTCCATCCCATGTTTGTCTTATTTTTATCTTTATACTCTTCACTTGATTTATCCCAAAGGCCTCCACCGCCGAAATTAACAATTAAATATCAATTTCGCTGGACATTGTCTTGCAAATCACCTTCATCGTCAGAGTTGAAGCAAAGACTAAACCAAAACCGCAGACTAAACCTGAAGATAAAAACCGGACAAGTGTGAAAGCGCACGTTGGCTGCAATGCCCCACCACCACTTTATCCGGCGTCAGGGAACCTGATGCTCCAGCTCCAGTCGACCCATCCGGCTGCAGCCGGTCGCCGAGCCTGAACCTGATAGTGTGAAAGGCCACATTTAAGCACATGGTCCATTACTTATCCGGTTCTCTTCAGGTTTGAAACCGGACCGGCCAAACCTGATAGTCTGAAAGGAGTCTTACCGGCGACAAAGGCACCTCTGTCGGCGCGGCACTAATAGGCGGCCGCGCTTACAGAATGAGTTTTTTTTGAACGAGTTTGCCGAAATATTATGTTTTGTCTATGCGACTGGTATTTTTATTTTATTTTTACTTTTGATTTACCTTTAAGACTTTCTAGTGGATTGCGCTTTTATGTTAGATTTGGTAATTTTTTTTTAAGTTTTTACTTTTTATTAAAATGTCTAAATCTCGGGTTACATCATTAAAAAGAAAAACTAGTGTAATATGGGACTTTTTTACCCCTATAGACGGCGAAATGGCTAAGTGTATTATATTTAAAACAATTAATTGCACTCAAAAACTTTATAGCAAGCCTACAACTAAGTATTTACTTGACTCCGCCTGCTCTCGATTATCCTTGAACCGGTGATTGCTCATATTTACTCGTCGCCGTCGAATCTGTGCCGTCGCCCGCAAAGCGTGGCGTATAAAACGAAAGCGGGATGTAGATGTGATCGGTCACCGTTCGGCATCTTCTTGCGATATGCCGGACCGGACCCGAGAACAACTTTTAATCGAACCTAGTTGCCCACGGTGTCGGTGTCACCCCGTCACAGCTTCTTTAGTCGAAGCGGAGCAGGTCGTGACTGTGATAGCCCCGGAGCTGTGACAGAATCACACCACAGCCCTACTCCAGAGTAGCGATGGGTCATTCGTTCATTTTCAAGAGAGTCCGCTCACTCGTTCAGCTCACTTGGAAGAGTCGTTCGCAAGGAGTCGTTCGATTGAACGAGGGCTGCTGAGTTGCGAATTACAGAATCGCGGAGCTCTTTACTTTAACGTGACACCACATGTGTATAAAAGAGAGCATAAAACGCGGATGTGAATTACACATTTACGACTGCCGACGGCCCGCTGCCTGATTGTGGCGTGAGGGCTTCAAAGAAAAATAATATACATAACATAAATAAATTAAATAAAATTAATTAAAATATTGGAATGATTAAAATTTTTATTTGTTAAATGTTCAAAATAAAAGTAAATACATATTAACAAAAATGGTTTTATTGTCGATTAGATAATGATTATGTAATATGGATTTCAAAGTTATAAACTACCCGCAGTATACGCCGTTAAAAAACGTTGTTGCAGATTTCCGGCAAAGTAATTAATCGTTAATCGTAAAATAATAGTAATACGAAAGACGTACAAACTGTGTAATGTATTATCATAGGCCGCTAGATGCTCCACCACTCTCGTTCTATTATACGACTCCGACTGAGCCGCTCCCGGGTCGCGCTCTCGCGGCTCGCGCTCTCCGAGTTGTCCGAAACTCGCGAAAGCGTGGAGTCGAATTTCTACGAACGGACGAGAGCGAGCCAGATATTTTAACGAGCGGTGAACGTATCGTTCAGTTGATGGGAGCGGCTCATTCGCGACTCTTTGAAAAGAGTCGTTTAAATCGAACGACTCGTTCGCGAACGACCCATCGCTACTCCAGAGTGACCACATAATGATTGGAAGCTTCTTCTAGGGCTCGGTGACATTCTAATAATGTGCCTGATATAATACGAAGTCATCGTAAAGCTGAATTACCGATGCAAATTTGGGACCGGGGCCAACGTATTGCGATCGGTCTTCTCCACATACTTACTATATAAATATACCGCGGGTTCCCATTTAGCCAATGTGCGGTTTTTGATGCCAACAATGTGAAATGGAGATATATAATCTCGCATAAGTCTATCCTTTAGTCTGATATTTCGTAAACTGCGATTGCGCTAAATCTTGTGTTGCTATTGGCCATCTAACGGCGCCACGCTTCATACGTTTCTTGACAGGGCTGGTTTTTTGGTATAATTGAACTAGTTTATTACTTTTTGTACATCAGGGCATAAGTTAGCACACTTCAAAATCAACCACAAGAACACCGAATACAAAATACAACACGACACAAAGAAAAAATGGCGAATGGGCGATCCAACTGTAAACTAAAAAAAAACCGAAAGCTGAAAGAAGCCGAAATATACGCACAACAGCTGATGATTAGTACAATTCACCATCTAATTCTGTACTATTTCTGACCAAGGAAAAAATTCGTATTAACGCATGCGCATGCGAATATATACACAGAAATATCAGACTAAAGGATAGACTTATGCGAGATTGTATATCTCCATTTCATATTGTTGGCATCAAGAATTCCAGACAACCCGTGGTATATATATAGTAAGAGTAAGTATATGGTCTTCTCCCTTCAAGTCCTCCATAGGTTGAACACTAAATTGTAAAAATTTTGTTTGTCGATATTGTATTGTGTGGTTCTTTCATCTTGTTCTTATTATGCTCCGAAAACGATTAGCAGCAAAGGTCGTCTGATGATAGTGATGAGATGACTATAGGTAAGTTTTAGCATCTTTAGCAATAGCACAATAGCTCAAACTTCGTTTGTTCACCAAATTGGTAACAATTGTAGTTAAAACCATTGTTTAACTACAAACCGTAACCAAATAGGATATTTTCGCGAGATCCCGGAGATCTATCATGAACGTATGTCAATATCAATGCAGATAAAGTAAACTTTTTCTTTGATCTGGCAGTATATGGTGGCCAAGTCACTTGTTATTTATGGCCTGGTCTATTTTACGTTTAGAGATTTGCTAGAAAGACAGGACCGGACGTTCTTTTATCCTCGCCTTCACCTATTTCAAACTTTGTAAGGGGTATTGTAAATCGACTCATCAATTAAATTTATAATAAATACAATTATTTGCTTGGCTTAAATCTATTAAAAAATGGTTAAAATATGTACAGAACGAGACAAGCAGATAGGTTACCTAAAGTCTATAGACCTTAGAAATTTATTTAAAAAAATAAAACGACGCGATCTGACGTGTCAGCTTGATACGGCCCACCAAGATCTATAAAACGGCCCACTACTGATCTAGGGACTTTTCGAAGGAACTCATATCAGCTTTTGATGTCATCTGTGATTGTCAAATGTCGAAACGTTGAGTTTTATAAACTGAACCACGAGCTGTAGTTCCCGGCACTTCTCGGTGGATCAATGGCTTCAATGAGATTTCGCGAAAATATCCTAGATGACCACATTTACCCGATATATGTAAGCTAGCAACTGAAAAGTAAGGCTAAGCCTTTAAAATGGCTAGGCTGTTCAAATTCAAGAGTAACAAAAAATATAACAAGAGGAGAGAGCTGTCACGTGTTGGCGCTAATTCGCGGGTGTCTAAACGCTTATTGAATTTAAGTTCTTCATTAGTGCACCGCCAGTGTACACTTGGTCTGGTTTTAGGAACGTGGCACTCACAGTTCGTTGAGCATTTCCCGTTCCCTTATCAAAACTCAAAACGTCACCGGATGTCTTGTGTTATCAAAAAGGTGTCACAATTTTTCGTAATTAATTAAAAAATGAAATAATTGATAGTTCTTAGTATATTAGTGTCATACAGACTAAAAATTTATCATTAGCGGTTACAAAGTGTCAGTAATTTGTAAACTTTCCGAAAATAAAGTATGTCAAGTTCTTTAAACAAGGACGGAATTTTATTTCATGATGTTCAACCTGGATCTTCACGCGAAGAGCAAGCAAATAATGACAATAGAATATTTAGTGTTCAATCTAGTTTACAAGCTACTGCGCCAGAATATTTTCCTTTACACACAAATCAGGGTTCAGTAAAAAAGAAATCTTTAAGGCTGAACCAAGAGTTCCGAGGTCCAAATACTTACAAACCTAAATTCGGTAAAAATGGTAGACCATCTGATTTAAGACCAACAGCACAAGAATTTTACCCAGGAAACTCCAGTGCAGATGTTCAAAGATATCAGGAGAAAAAAAGTTATGGGAAAGATAGAAATTCCAGGTATACTAACTGGCGATCTACTAATAATGAATATAATGCAGGTCCAGAATCTAATAGTTATGGAAGGCCAAATACTGCGAGATATTCCATGAATTATGAGGAACATGGTCATAGGGGATTTAATAGTAACACTAATTATCATAATGGAAGGTATAAAAGAAATGAGGAGACATCTGGAAATAGCAGAGCAGCTAGTGGTCCTTCTTCATATCTCCAATTTGAGAGACATTCAACTGAAAATGCTAATAATGATTATAAGGATAAATCTCATTCTGAGCGAAAAAATGGGTATGTAACTAAGTCTTTCAGTAGACTAAAACAAAACGAGAAAAATTACTCTGATTTTGATGACAATGGTTATTCTGATAGATTTCCTGGTAGTAGCAGACATACAGATTATTATAATAACCAAGACAAAAGAAAAAACAGATTTAAAGGGTTTTCCACTAATGCTTTAAAAAATGGTTCTACTGCAGGACAGCGAGAAAGGTTGATTGAAATGATTAATAGCAGAGTATTAGAATGTATGGTGTGCTGTGAAAAAATTAAAAATGTTGATAAGGTTTGGTCATGTTTACAGTGTTACCATATCATTCATATAAGTTGCATAAGTGCTTGGGCAGAATCATCAAAAGTTGAAGAAAACTGGCGATGTCCAGCTTGTCAAAATATTTACGCAGAGATTCCAAATCAATATACATGTTATTGTGGTAAAATTACAGATCCAAAACTTATACCAAATATTATTGCTCATGGATGTGACAATATGTGTTTAAGAAAAGGGAAAAATTGTGAGCACAAGTGCAACATATTATGTCATCCAGGCCCTTGTCCGGAATGCAGTGTTATGGTTTCCAAACCATGTGGATGTGGATTGACCCAACAAGTTGTTAAATGTAGCAGTGATATTAAAATAACTTGCAGTGGAAATTGCAATAAAATGCTAAATTGTGGAATACATACATGTGTAGAAAAATGTCATGCAGGACCTTGTTCCCCATGTAAAGCTTTTATAATACAAGAATGTTACTGTGGCAAAACTGGTAGAAAAGTACAGTGCAATGCAGATAACAGTAGTAAATTAGTATTTATATGTGAAAATGCATGTAATAAATTATTACCATGTGGAAATCATAAATGTCAAAAGCAATGCCACCTTGGTCCATGCTCCCCATGTGAAAGAGACATCAATATAATTAAAAGTTGTTTTTGTGGCAAATCTCTATTGGAAACCAAAAGAACTTCTTGTCTTGATCCAATTCCATGTTGCAATAACAAATGTAATAAGACCCTAATTTGTGGACCTCCTAGTACACCCCATGTTTGTAAAGAAAAGTGCCACGAAGGTGCGTGTCCACCCTGTCCTTTAACAACTGTGATTCGCTGCCGGTGCGGACACATGGACAAAGAAATGGCTTGTCAAAAATTAACTACCAAGGCTGATGATGCAAGATGTGAAAAGAAGTGTACCAAGAAGCGCCTTTGTGGCAAACATTCCTGTAAACAACGCTGTTGTATTGAAATTGAACATATTTGCCCATTACCCTGTAATCACTTACTTTCCTGTGGTCTCCATAAGTGTGAACTTACCTGTCATTCTGGTCGATGCCCTGCTTGTATGGAAACCAGTTTTGAAGAACTATATTGTGAATGTGGTGGAAGTGTTTTATACCCACCAATTCCTTGTGGCACAAAACCTCCTGCTTGTAAAAAGCTTTGCTCGAAGACTCGTTCTTGTGGTCATCCACCAAATCATGAATGTCATCCTGGGCCCTGTCCACCATGTTTTGTATTAACTAAACAATGGTGTTATGGTCATCATGAGCAACGAGCCGCAATTCCATGTCATCAAAAAAGTTTTAGTTGTGGTTTACCATGTGGCCAGCCAATGCCTTGTGGCCGACACATGTGCATTAAGCCTTGCCATGAAGATAACTGTCCAACACCATGTATTCAGCCATGTGCTGTGCCTAGAGTGTTATGTGGTCATCCATGTAATAAGCCTTGTCACAATCCTCCTTGTCTTGAGAGTACTTGTAAGCAAATAGTACCAGTTACTTGTCCATGTGGCCTACAGAAAAGTAACAAAATTTGTATGGATTTAACAGAGGAGTTTAGAAACATTGAAATGGCTCAGCTTAAAGACAAACTAGGAAATTTTTCCGTTAATACAAGTATTGATGTCACTAATATGGTAGTTAAAAAGCCATCTGTATTAAAAATTTTGGACTGCAATGAAGAATGCAGAGTTCTAGAAAGAAATAGAAGACTGGCTATTGGCTTACAAATCCAAAACCCTGATTTAAGTCAAAAATTAACTCCAAGATATTCTGATTTTTTAAAGCAATGGGCCAAGAAGGATTCAAAATTTTGTCAAAGAATTCATGACAAACTGACAGAACTGGTGCAGTTGGCAAAACAAAGTAAACAAAAAAGTCGCTCTTATTCATTTGAGTCTATGAATCGAGATAAGCGCACATTTATTCATGAATATTGTGAATATTTTGGAGTCGAAAGTGCAGCCTATGATGCAGAACCAAACAGAAACGTTGTTGCTACTGCTCTTAGAGATAAATCATGGTTACCTGGTATGAGTCTGCTAGAAGTACTTCAACGAGAAAATGGACAACGAAGAGTACCAGGACCAGTTTTGGGTTATAGTGTCACTGGTGAAGCTGAAACAGTTTCTTTAAAATTATCACAAGTGCCAAGAAAATTTAAGTAAATAATAAGTTACTAATGGACAGTGGGTCATGGAGACCTGAAAGAGAGAGACAGTGGGACTTTATTATGTGTCAGTTGACCAAGCATAGTTCTTGTATAATTAATCACATTATGTTATATTTATTTAAAGAATAACGCCATCCTAAATATTGTTTTAATAAAATGAAATTAAAAAAAAAATCAAACTTGGTCTAGCGATATGTAGAGGTCAATAATTTGTGTAGAAAAGTTGTTTATCAAAACAATATTTTTATTCGATTAAACTACCAGATTGAAAAGAATTAGTATAAGTAGACCATAGACATCAATTTTTACAATTTGAAAAAGCATGTGTTTTGAAGAGACTCTAAATTATACTTTGATAATTCTCGTACATATTAATTATTTTTTTAAAAATATGAAAGGATTGATAGGGTGTGCTAAGCCGAAGGCTGGCAAAAAGGTTATCAAATAGCATTGCACAATTTTAATGGAACTGAGAGATTTTAAATTTGTTATTTTAAAAAATAATTTTCTTCATACTTTACAAACGTTGGCCCTGTAAATTTTAATTCATACTTAAATAAAGAAAAGTTCCATTATGAGGATGTCATGTCTTTTACATAGGTAATTATTTTTATTTGTAAACTCGCTGAATATGTAAATTTGTTACAGTTTCCACTTTGGTTACTATCATTCACTTTAATGTTTTTGGAAATATTCCAGATAATTGTGCAGTGTCTGTTACAATATAAAAATTCTTTTCATGGTCAATTGCAACTCAAATTCAGACTTTATTTTAATTACTTATCAATTTTTATGGTTTAAATTTTTGTCATTAAAGCAGTTACTAATATTAATAACAATAATAACCAATCAGAAGCTATGAAAACATGTCTTAAATGATTAATATAGTTTTTTATTTGTATGTTATAATAGATGGTTTTTGTCAGCGGCTAGCGTGATCTGTAAAACGCAAGTCTATACATTTTTTTTATTCGTTTCAGCCGTTTAAGGATTCCGTTAATCAGTAGAAAAAAAATCATCTCAGTGTCATACTTAAATATTGACTCCATAACGAGCATTTACCCCTTTTTTCCCCACTATACTTTTATTTCTACAAAAAAGCAGGTGTATGTGGTTATCAACTATATACCAAGTTAAACTGGAGACTCGACAATGTACAGGTCCTTTAAATATAAGAATGAAATTCCTTAATACTGTAATACAATAAAATATAATAGATTATTATTTTAGCTTAAATATGGTTAGTTTATCTAGAGGTTAACTTGTATTATAGTGTATATTTAAAACAAAAACGTTCACAATTTTCTTGTATACTTATTTTAGAGGATATATAGTTTGCACGAAATGAATATTCCTGTAACTTAAAATTAGGGTTGATGTGATTTTTTTTACTTTATGTATTGGCGCTTTTACAGTGATGTCATTTTTTGGCAATGTACCCATCAGTTGTGTAAAATATCGCAATCATTTTAAAGGATAGACCTTGTTTAACAGCAGGGATATTTATTTGTCAATCACAGGTTGTATGCCCAGTCTGGAGCAAAAAAAAAAATAGAAGTTTGCTATTAAAAAAGGTCTAAGTAGTTTGTAAAATGATCTAGAATTATTGTTAAACACAACAAAATGTCAAACATTTAAAAAGCACCAAATGTCTGCCTTAAAAACCAGCACATTGTGTGTATACTTATTGACATCTTATTATGTGTTTGTAATTGAACATTACATAGATACGGTGTCGTACGTACAATCGTGGCCAAACTAAAGTTTCATCTTCCATTAGAAAAAAACATTAAAAATTAAACTTTATTTTGACCATTGACTGTACACACTTGTTTTTCCAGTGGAAATCTTCTGTATGTTAGATAATGTCTTTAGTTAAATTTATGGCTATTTTCAGTGAAAATAAGGAAGTAGCTTAGTTATTGGGTAGAAATAAGGAATATTGTAAACTTTAATATTTTGTTAACATATTTTGAAAATAAAATGGCTTACGCTAATAACTTGGTTTATTTTTTAATTGAAAATTGGAGCTTTTGGTGCAAGGTGTTGCTTTCTCAATTAGGTAATCACTTTTGGCATGACCAAAATATAAGTTAGATCTAACATTTTTTCTCAGTAGGTTAGTATCATCAAGCTGCTGGTGCTGCCTGGGGACTTTGACAGCGAGTTATTAGGTCCTATTTAGCAATTTTCTGTAAAAAGTGTCAAAACTGCATTTTTAAGTAAAAATAACACCAATTGCAGCGAGTAGTTTCACCAAATAACTAACTGTTAATACATAGTAAGAAGTTAAATAAAAAGTGTGTAAATCTGAGTGTTCAAAGGAGTTTGCTTCTAGTGTCATATTTTGACAAGAAAGCCCATCAGACCAGACACTATAATACGAATATGTTATATAAAAATGCAAGCCTTCTGGCATTTTGACAGGCTTTTATTAGATTGACTTGTAACATTGTAATGTAATCTTACAACTCACTTTTCACCCACTTCTAATTGTCGTAGGTATCGATTTGAAACTTTGCAAACTTATGCAATTCCGGTGATGATACAATAATATTATATGTTTTTTTCACTAAATAAACTATATAGCATGTCTTCGAAATGGAAAAGTTTCTATTAAGTATTGTTTTTACGAAAAAAAGTGTCTATAAAAAGTTCTGCATCGTGAGAAAGTAGCATTGCCATTCAAAAATTTGATCTAATACATACAGGGTGGCTCAAAATTGTAAAAGTCCTAATCCACGTGAAGTTAAAAAGACATAAAATCGTTATTGAAAGGTAAACTGCACTGCAAATGTATCTATACTAGATTTAATTTTTTTTTATTATAGTGAAAAATAAATAAAATATTTTTTTTAATACCGCCTTTACAAAAAAAGTATATCTTCATAAAAAGTTCTACATTATGAAAAAAGAGCATGGTTGTTCAAAAATTTTATCTAGGACATACAGGGTAGCTAAATAAATTCCTTTATTTGGCCAACAAAATCATTGTAAAAACGACAAAGCAACGTCAACAAACGGATTAAGCCAATATGCAACAAAAGAAACTAAAACAACAATGTCAGACTCATGTATAATAAAATAGCAGATTTAAAAATTGTAGGGGACAGTGACAGTAAGGAATTAAAATTTAAATTTGAAAGAATAGAAATGTTTTTTGGTGCAACCACTGGTTTAGTTGTTTTTTAAATGTGTTGCTATTTTCTTTATTTATTTATTTATTCAAACAGTACACTACAGAACTTACGTCTAAATGGTACAACACATTATAAATATTAAGAATTAAAATATAAAAGTAAATCTTTAATACCGAAAGACTTATGGCAAAAATGTCACAATTTAAAAAATGTCTATTATAGTTGTATAACAGCCTCTCGATGAAAGCACTGCGACCGTAGTTAGTTCTATGTGTTTGATTATGAAATAGCTGCACCTGCCTGGTTCTCCGCAATGGTACGCGAAACAAAACAGCTTCAAGTAAGCCCCTGCAGTCCACTGAACCGTTAAGCAGCTTATGAAGAAAAATTATAAGGGCTCTTTGTCTTCGGTATTGTAAGGATTGAAGACCGCATAAAAGAATTCTAGTTTCATAAGGAATATTATTGTGTGGAAAATTATATTTGAACAGCAGATATTTCGTAAATTTATTTTGAACTCTTTCTAGTCTAGTGATATGATACTGGTAGTAGGGGTTCCATATTATAGAACAATACTCCAATATACTGCGGACCAAGCAGTTGTAAAGAGCAGTCAGCGCCTTGGTATCATAGATATGTTTTGTATGTCGTTTTATAAAACCCAACATCTTAAAACCTTTAAGTATTATACTGTCTATAGAGTCTATATGCAGGGTGAATGAAAGGCTACTGTCGAAAATCACACCAAGATTGTTAAAATAGGACACCTCTTCAATCTTGGATGTTGGCAGGTAGCATCCTGTATGCTTTCATCGCCATGTAATATGGTTCTTTTTTAAAAAAGGTGGAGTGATGCTGGGCAATACTCAGGTCAGCTCTATGTCTGGTTTGCATTATCATACCCTCACCAAAGCATGATTTTCGCAAAACAAGACGATTTTTCTTGACAAACATAACCAAAGCGGAAAAGTAGAGTGATTGAACAGTAAGGACACCCAGCCGATCGAATATGGGTCTGCAGGATGTTCTTGGACAGAGCTCCAACATGCATCTGAGAATACGCTTCTGAATCTTGAAGATCTCTGGGGCTCTTCTCGAGAAACCCCAGAAGTATATCCCATAGTTCATCACCGACTGAATTTGTTCAAAGTAAGGAAGTCCAATGGTTTCCATTGTAATAGGGCCTCTAAGTCTGGACCAAACTGCACAAACTGTTTAATCTAGACTGTAATGCTAGGATCCAGGTTCAGCCCCAAAACTGTTATGATCTGTTACTGGAACGGTCCTTCCACCAAGCCTAACTAAGGGATACGTTGAGTTGTTAGGGGTCTTTGAGAAAATTACTAAACGTTTTTTTTGTGTTGTCTCAAATTTCTATTCAGACACCACTCCTGCATTCTCTAAGCTGCCTCTGTACATCTCAGGGACAGTCCGTCAAAGGGAGTATTCATCACAATTACCGAGTTATCATCAGATAAATTGACACACCGTCCCAAAAACAAACCCATTGGTCAGGTTGTTTACATATAGCAAAAATAAGATGGGACCCAGAATTGAACCATGTGGGACACCCTGTTTGATGTCAATCATCTTAGTTAGAGTGAGTACCTTCTCCAGTTATACACAAAGTTTGTTGTCTGCCAGTCATGTAGGACTTTAATAGATTTGCTGCTACCCCTCTCATACCATAACTTGCACCAACATCCAACAACAACTGATGGTCAACTGTGTCAAAGGCCTTTGTAAGTACGTACAGCTAGAAAAAATTATATTTCTTTGTTTTTAACTTTAAACATAGGGCCATGTCCTGGAATAATAAAATTAGCTATATTTAAAATTTTGGCCCGGTTCTTCCGTTGTAAGTCAATAGAATCACTTCCTGCCGCTATCCAAACATTTTCATCTTCTAAATCTTGTTCATTTTCAAATAAATCACCTGTTATAGCATAAACTAGTCCGCTTTGTTCAAAAATCACTGTAACATCTTGCAAGGTATGACCTGGCGTGGGAATCACTTTTATTTGGTTATTTATAATGTATTCTTGGCCGCTACTAAAATCTGGGCTTAAACTATATTTTTCTTTATGGGATATACTAAATCCTACTATGTGGATAGCATTTCTAAAAAGATAATTACACCCAACATGATCTGAATGCCCATGAGTGCATATAACATAGCTTATATCATCAGGGGAAAGCTTGTATTCTTTTAAGGTTTCTAATATTTGTGGACCATCCCATGCAGTCCTTGTATCTACGATACAGTTCTTAGGTCCTTTTAGTAATGTACATGAACAATTTGCTTCCATAACGTCATCGCTGATTCTGGAAAAGCCGGGAAAAAGAACTTTTATTTCGTATTGTGAATTTTCCATTGTAGATGAGAGGAAATTACAATTTTAGTTTAATAAATTATCAAAAATAAGTTGGGTTATATCCTGATATCATGAAAATATCGATCAGCTGACGACTAGAATTGTTGCTACTGATGTATATAAAATCACTGTGGAAAAAGAAAGCTTCTAGCTACTGTCACAAACTCGGCTACCGAATTAATGGATGTCGCCACTTGTGCTAAATACTGCACACAAGTTCAAAAGTAATAATAATTTTTGAAACAAAGTGAACTTCAAAATAAAAAGGGGTTTAATATAAATTCGGTCTGATCTGCAAACCATGATTTTGATTTTAATGAAAATAAGACGACGAAATTTTGTACTGTAAAGTTAGTAGGTATAATACAGGTGTTGCTAAATAGCGGGGTTTTCCCGCAAGTTCTGAGTTCTGAACTTTGGGCAGGATATTCAGTAGGTGTGTATCGTGCATGATACAATAAAAGGAAGATACGATACCAAACGGTGTCAAATTCGTCCGGGTTCGCGCAGACGTCACGCTGTGAGTTATTTTTGAAATTTATAACGCGCATTATAGAGTTTACGTTAGTTATAGGCGATTTTATATAAATTCTATTGGCAATATACTTTGGCTCCTGCTTATAATACAAATTTTAAAATATATGATTTAAAATATCTATGTAAATAAAGGGATAAATTAATTTAAAATAATAGATATTAGTAAATTGCCTGCCAATTGCGTTCTATGTATTTACTTATGTGTATGTATGGTTTTTTTCGTCTGTTTCTCCAGAAAAATAAAATCTGTAATTTATGTAAGTACATACATTACTAACCTCATGAACGTGACATGACATTATCTGTACTGCGTATAACACGTTCACAATAAATTACCCGTGGTCTAAAAAGAGCTTTCATCGGATTTGGCCTTTGGTCGTCTGAAATTTTGCACATAATACGGACTTACCGCAGGGTTAACATCAGCCCCAGCCATGCCTGGCTGCGCCTCGCTAGTGGATACTTGTATACACTATACACCGTACTAGGGAAATGATACTTCTATATAGATTAGATGTAAGCGGGTATTATTATAATTAACAGGTGAAGTCATGGGCGCCCGCAGGGGGTGCCAGGGGGGGCCGTTGCCCCCCCTGAGATTGTGAGATTGTCATACTTTTTAATTTATTAGTAGTAAAATCTTTAAAATTATATTACTTTTTTTCATTTTGCCCCCCCTGAGAAAAAAGTCTGCGGGCGCTCATGGGTGAAGTAATATAGATCTTTGAAAGTACTGAGCTTAAACGACGCTCGGCACGGCTAGTGGGTGATCGCTGTGTCTCACCGCTCTAAACAAGGAAGGTGCATGGTAAAATAATTCTTTCTCGGCCGAGGTGGTACCACCCCACCCATCCACTTAAAAGGACTGGTGAAATCCATAGGCGGTTTTAGGTGGAGGTTTGGGGGCTAAGCCCCCCAAATCCAACTGAGTGGCCTAGCCGCCTCTATATAAACCAGGGGCTTAAGCCCCCCCAACGGATGCGTGAGTCGGACTTCTCCAGTACACCCGTACATGGTACTTAGTACTTAGGTTTCTGTGCTCGTGGGCTGTCACAGCATAAGATAGAAAGTATATCGTCCCTGCATGATTGTCATACTTTTTAATTATTAGTAGTAAAATCTTTAAAAATATATTCCTTTTTTTTTTCATTTTGCCCCCCCTGTGAAAAAAGTCTGCGGGCGCTCATGCGTCCCTGACTAGGCAGGGACGGATTTAGAATTTCGTCTGGGGTGGGGTGGGGGGGTTATGCAACGTCACCTTGAGCTACACAAAACCATAGACAGGAAAACGGACAAGTAAGCGGGCGACATTTTTTTTATTGTTTACGGTTCTAAAAAATGAACACTAATTTCATAATCGACGAAAAATCTAAAGCTGTTCTTGCGAAAACAGAACGATTGGTCATCTTAGCTAACAAATATTCTAGCATTTTTTTATTTATACATTATGTCCATTTGGACAGTTATTATAGCAAATCGAGTACAATTTTTTTTAAAACACGTTTCTTTAAAAACATATTTTTTTGAATACAGAACTTTTTTGATAATACACCTACAGTTACTTGAAAACTGTTCTCTAATTTTTTTTGGAAACCAACTTTCCACTTTTTTTGAAAGTACTTTTCGAAAACTACATTTTTTTAAGGAAGCATGTTTTTTGGAACGAATTTTTTTTATTGTTTCGAATATTCATATTAAAAAAAAAAGCTTTTTTTTGAAAGAGTAATTTACTAAAGAGCAACGTTACGAGAAAGTATCTTATCAACCCTAAGGAATCCTGATGAAATTCAAAAAAGATTCGTTTAGGTTTGCTCAGGATCGTTTTTCGTATTTTTTTATTTAACATTTTCCAAGCTAGTAGAGTTCATAGCCTAATACTGTTTTCGAAAAAATACATTTTCGAAAATTCTACACGTATTTTTAAAAAATTATTTTTTGAAAGACCGTACTGAAAAAATGTATTTTCGAAATATATGTATTTTGGAGAATTTCATAAATCCGGTTTCAAAAGAGCATCTTTTAAAAAGCTGTTGTGATATTTTTGAAAAAAGGTCCTTTTAAAGTAGGGTTTTTTCTGTGTAAGGCAAGCGCAAAATATAAAAAATAGGTTTTCGAGAAAATATTTTCGAAAAATTTCGTAAATCCGTTTTCAAAAAAGCTGTTTTTCCAACAATAAAAAATACTAGCAGAAAAGGTTCTCAAAAAAACCTCTATTGAAACCATCTAAGCGAATGTAAATCATAAATGTTGAAAAAGGCTTGCATTTTTTATATACCATGTTCGTATTATAGAGCTGGTATTGGTATTTTTCTGGTATAATTTTTATATTATAGACCTTACGTAGACGACAAATGTGTGTTTTTGTTTATAATATTTTGTAGAACATGTACGAATGGTTATATAATGATTATGTTACACTATTTATTTTTTATAATATTCGCCTATTGAAATCCTTTTTGTACAAGGCTCTAGGGGAGGAGCGCCCCCTTCGCCCTCCCCTAAATCAGTGCCTGCGCCCTGGCAAAGTATCGTAACCGCCATTTTCGCCCAAATGAGTTTTTGGTATTGTTGGAACAGTCTGGAACATATATCGAATAAGTAAAACACGGTAAGCTACAATTTTTTTTTATTAAAACACCGTACACGGCTGTCGCTTACTTTTCTTGTTATATCTATCATAAATGCAGGAGTCATCGCAGATCTTACAATTTTAGATACATCAGCAAGTGTTAGTAAAATTATCGTAACCCCCAAAAGAAACCTTAAAAGGCAATTTAGAATATAATATATGGACTGTAAATGATATGGGGATTAACAGACGATAAATTCTTTATAGGTAGTTTCTGGTATATCTTCGGTCCAATCATTGGCGTAAGTTACAATGCCAGCTGTCAATGCAGAGTTCTATAAATACGGAAATAATATGCTTCGGGGCCCCCTAGCTGTGCGATTTCGTTGGGTGTTAGCATTAAATTTGGATATGGGTTAGCTAAACCTAATAAAGGACGCTAATATAATATAGTACGGTTGTACTAGTATTGGCTATTGGGACTGTAACATACGACATACGACTGTACATACGACAATACATAATGTTCTTTTTTATTTCAATATTTTTAAAATAACTCAAAAAAAAGTCATAGATATGATGACCATATAGTTTCTGATATTATTTCTATAAATGCAATAATATGCCTGATAAAATATTAGGTATATTTTTACTTATGTATAAAATTCTCTTCCCAGGGGGTTGGGCAAACTAGACCCTTTAGTATACCTGTCTCGCTGAATGTATAAAATAAAAAAAAATTTCAGTAGCGGAGTTTACTTAGTTATTTTTACAAGTTTGTAAAAATAAATAATACGTATTTTTGTCTTTTTTTAAACAACATAAAATTGTAAAGTGAAGATTATGTATCTAGTATCTAGTGATATAAAATATTAGCATACCAACCTGCAAACGCTATTAAAAATTTGCCTTAGGCGAAGTCCAGATCTTTGAGGATGTACAAGGATAATAGGTACAGTATATGGTCTGTAAGAAGTATCCAACCAAATAGCGTCCCAGGTTGCTTTAATGAACGTTGCTTTCTTCCAGTCCATAGCTGATTAAAAAATAAAAGACAATAACAACTACTTTTGGTCAAGGTTTCTGACTGTTTGTTTTTGCGGATTTTTGTTTGGAAAAAGGTTTTATTTGGCTGTTACCGCAAGTCTATATGAACAAGAAAAAGAAAAATATAATATAACAAAATATGTACTGTTTACACTGATAGAACTAAGTCTGTTATAACAATGTGGCAGCACAAAGAAAATATTAAATATTTAAGATCTGTTCTATTCAGAAGATATTCGTTATTAAAGTCATTAGTTATTTAGTGAACAATCTGAACAAACCTGAAAAGAAAAAGACAAATATAATATCACAAAATATGTTCTGTTTGCACTGATAGAACTAAGGCTGTTATAACAACGTGGCAGCAAAAAGAACATTTTATTGGGACATCATTAAAAAATTATTAAATATTTAAGATTTGTTCTATTCAGAAAACATTCGTTACTAAAGAAAAGCATTTTAAAAGGCATTAGTTATAATTTAGTGAACAATCTGAACAAACCTGAACAAGAAATAAGAAAAATATAATATAATAAAATATTTCCTGTTTCCAGTGATAGAACTAAGTCTGTTATAATAACGTGGCAGTACAAAGAACATTTTGTTTGGACGTTATTAAAATTAATGTCATTAGTTATTTAGTGAAATAAAAAATATGAATATTAAGTTAAATAATAAAAATGATTATTTTACTGTAAGTAATCATTTCTATTATTTAACCTAATACTTATACTTATTTTTGATTTCATTAAATAATAACGGCTATTAAAATGTTTCACTTTGATAACGGATTATTTCCGAATAAAACAGATCATAATGAATGTTTTATCAATTTTTTAATGAAATGTGTTTTTGTGCTACATATTGTTACAAGAACAGATTTACATCGATCAGTGTGGACAGTAAATATTTTAATGTTTTTCTTTTAGTCAAATAAAACCTTTTTGAAACAACTTTTCATGTTCTTAAATTAAACGATTCATTCCATCGATGTGTTCTGTTCCTTTCTAACATACCTTGTGACAAAGACAAAAAACATCTGTTGCCATCAATATCATAATCTGTTGAATTTATGAACGCGCCTACTACTAAAACTATTAAGACGGCATTTTCCACGTGGCGTCCATGTTGGCTAACTTAATTTCATTTTTACGTGGTTTTTCGACTTTAAATTTTTTTAACAATAACATTATAAGTATAACTTCATATTCTATGGGTATTTTTTAACGTATTAATAAAAGTTTCAAAATATTTCATGATTTATTTCAGGATGTGTAAAAAGAATATTGACAGTGACAGAAAAAATGTCACCATAGATCTTTTGCCATATTGATCTTCTGAATGAAGTCATTATACACGTTGAAACTTTAAATAATTGACTGAAAATTGCTTGCAGGATATGATGAAGGTATCCTTAATATACTTATAACGTTATTGTTAACCATTTTAAAGCCGAAAAGCATGTTAAAATGAAATTAAGTTAGCCAACATGGACGCCACGTAGAAAATGCCGCCTTAAAACCGAATAAACACAAATATATCCCAGGGTCATGTGATCATTGCATTTCTTGTAAATGTTTGAAAAATAAAGCGCCGATAAGGAGGTACAGCACCTGGAAGTAACGCGGTAATGTAACATATATAACCGCTATAGTACCGTTTCCGTTTACATGCAAATACAAGCCTATGGTAAGTAGGTATATCAAGAATACACCGCCAAATTTAGGTGACATTTCCATCCCCTCTTTTTCCATGTTTTGGTATATAGTTATAAAATGATATTTCAAATAGTAAGGAATATACATTTTATGTTTTCATTATAATCATAAAATCTTTTTATTAGAATTTTTATCATCTACGCCTATGGTATTTAGCAGCATGTAATTTTATATAAGACGGCTATTTGATATTTTTGGGACTTTAGGACTGTTTACCGTTAAGGCAAACCATCAGGTGGTGACTTTCGCAAAAGAGGAACGATTTATCAGCAGGGGATGTCACATCTATAAATAATAAATATTTTACCTAGTCAAAAATATTTAAAATCAGCAGGGGCATGGTTCGTTATCAAGCCTACTCGTACTTTACTGTGGTGTTTAGTATTAGCAGAGACTCTAAAGAATTATCAAAGAAAATTATAGCTATAATATGCGTAGCTATAATTTTCTTTGGGATTATGTATTATAGTCTCTGGTATTAGTATATATTTGAATTTTTATAATAGTAACCCACTGTGCTCGTTCCTTATTTCTAATACAATTTCCGGCATCCTGAATGCGTGACAATATAGTTCATCCCGTGTATTGATTTCGCTACTATTCACAAAAAATTTCATATCGGTCCATATATAATAATTCAGAGGATTTAAATTCTGGGCTTCGAGGTGGCTAAGGAAACTTACCATAGCGACCAATCCAGCGATGCGGAAAACCTTAATTTAAATGGTTTCTAAGCAAGAAAATGGGGTGGAAAATATTTTCTTTAATGTCAGACGTTACCTGAAAAAAGCGTTGAGAAAAATATATAGAAGTTAATTAATGGTGGTTACTTTCGTGAGGTGAAGCGGTCAGAAATGTAATAGGCAAAAAAATCTGCGAGAATTTACCGAACTCATATTTTGTAACAAGCGCCCTCTAGGAGATATCTTAAAACGAATTACAAAATCGTGTTTCTCACCCTCAAGAACATAATTTCACCGAATTTTATTCATATCCGCTTAACCGTTTTCAAATCATCGTCAATTTTCGTAAATAAAGTTTTATTTGAATCACCCTGAATCTCTTTTACCGTGGATATTTTATTATACGAAATTAAGCACAAACGGCCTATTTTTATGTCTGCTATCTCCTGTTGCGGTATGGCCCATTAGTTAAGGGACACCCTGTAGATAGTTAAGGCTTTTACCGCTGAAATAATAGTAGGTACTTTTTTATTGTGGCTGTAATTTGAAAATATAAGTAAATAAGAAAAAGGATTAGGATGAACCGAAAGCATTCAGTTACAATTTGGATTTTTCATACAACAGAATCTGAAAAAGTAAAAAAATGTTTAGCTTTGCAGTAACATTAGCTTAAAAGAAATAAATACATAGCTGACAATTTTACGTGGAAAATGAATTGCTAAATTTTTATATAGGGTGGGAAATTAAGAAATACTTTCTTTTCTATGTGATCAATGAATTTGGGCATAGTCGAGTTCAGTCCCGGGTCCAAAGTCTATAATCCTAATCCCATCTAAAATGTATGAATAACATGCCATCGCTGAGGAAGGAACAAATCAAACCGGACTGAACTCGGCAATCCCGGATCAATGTGATCCAACTGGAATTGTGCGTAATACGTGGGTATTTCTTTCGCAAAGTTAGGTGCGCATTTTACCCTCTATACAGAGCGAACAAATAACATCTTTTTACTTAGCTTACCATTAACAAATATGTAAAAATATAATTTCATACTTTTCAGTGAATTTCTTTAAGTAGGTTAATTTTTTTGAGAAAAAAAGTATTTTGGTTAAACATGATATATAGGGGATAGACGCCATTTCACACCATATGCATCAGCAATGACATCTGCAAATCCGTTGATACAAATTTTTAGTAGCGTTGTACGGTCCTACGGCACATATTAACATTTAACTTTTTTGATTGTCCATGCATTTTCAATCTTTCAATAATGTTAAAACTTTCTTTAATACTCCACCATGTAATGCATATTGGCTTTTTCCGTTCATCGTCCTGTATCAGAAACCTGATATCTACCTGAATCCACACACACGGTCGTCGAATAACAAAAGAGGAGACAGTTTTATAGGAACCCACTAGACACCTGTACGGATTTTGTCGTGATAATTTATACCGCCGATTCAACCTGCTTGGGTTCGTGAGACTCACGAAATTTTCATATAAAAGACGCGAATAAAACTTTATATAAAATAAGATCTATTATGAGGCCATGATCCGACAATAATGCAAAGGAATCAGGAACTTTTCCCACCATCATCAAAGGGACTAACCGGTTACGGATAATAATAGGAATCATAAGAAAATATGCGGGGGTTTATTTTTGAATTTATCGCCGAATAATGTCTTCTAACAAGTAAATAAGCCAGAAACGTAGTTATATAATTTATTTTAGGTACCTTCAGAAATCGGTTGGAATGTTTGCTACCTTTGTATATAAGAATATGAGATTTGCATTAGGAAAGCTTCAATGGAAGAGGATGATTAGAGATCCAACATTATGCTGGATTTTTAGACATTTTAGTGATATGGTGGGGATATCAATTTTCATCGCTCACATGGCGCGCACATCTCGTACATCGTCATGCGGGATTGTTAGAAACAGCGAAGCTTTATAAAGGGACCTTATTAAATGAAAACATGTTGGTTATATTTTGCCCATTTTGGCTATGTGTTCAGTAAGTTTCCATTTGTGACCCCCACTGTTTTCAGCGGCAAAACAGATCTAAATAAATGTATCTATTCTTGGCTACATAAGCTAAGAGTATGATAATACGAACTTACTGCTCATGGGCTCAAGCTTCAGTAGTTTATTCTTTAGCGATTTTCACTTTTTTGTAATTTGTGACCTTAGTACACAAATGTTAGAACAACGGTCATCTTATTTATAGGTTCTGGAAGAAGCACCAACTCAAGAATAAAATGTTTTGAGAAACGTCAAATATAAAAGTTTTCTATTTGGTTTAAAGTTTTTTGACCACCCTGTATATATATATATATATATATATATATATATATATATATATATATATATATATATATATATATATATATATATATATATATATATATAAAAGAGAGGAGAATTATTGTGGGCATGTCCGCTAGCAATGAACAGTAAAATGAAAAGTTAGAATGGTAACCCGTACGACACGTGTTTCTGCTCATTGGCTTCATCAGGCCCACGTATGTGACTGTGCCTCTCAACATAAGTCGAGATGCACAACGTCACATACGCAGTTACGGGTGTAACCTTAAGAAAAGGGGAAAAAAAAATATATTTAACGAGGACCACAAACAGGAGCCAGTGCACCAATTTGTGGCTTCAGCCAAAAGACCCCTTTTTTGGGGGCAACAATTAGCGTCGCCGACGGAGGCAACTATAGCCAACTGTCGTGGTATCCTATAAGCCCAAGAGAAGAAAAACAAATGCTAGAAACTAGCGCGGATCGATACATAAAAAAGAGAGGAGAATTATTGTGGGCATGTCCGCTAGCAATGAACAGTAAAATGAAAAGTTAGAATGGTAACCCGTACGACACGTGTTTCTGCTCATTGGCTTCATCAGGCCCACGTATGTGACTGTGCCTCTCAACATAAGTCGAGATGCACAACGTCACATACGCAGTTACGGGTGTAACCTTAAGAAAAGGGGAAAAAAATATATTTAACGAGGACCACAAACAGGAGCCAGTGCACCAATTTGTGGCTTCAGCCAAAAGACCCCTTTTTTGGGGGCAACAATTAGCGTCGCCGACGGAGGCAACTATAGCCAACTGTCGTGGTATCCTATAAGCCCAAGAGAAGAAAAACAAATGCTAGAAACTAGCGCGGATCGATACATAAAAAAGAGAGGAGAATTATTGTGGGCATGTCCGCTAGCAATGAACAGTAAAATGAAAAGTTAGAATGGTAACCCGTACGACACGTGTTTCTGCTCATTGGCTTCATCAGGCCCACGTATGTGACTGTGCCTCTCAACATAAGTCGAGATGCACAACGTCACATACGCAGTTACGGGTGTAACCTTAAGAAAAGGGGAAAAAAAAATATATTTAACGAGGACCACAAACAGGAGCCAGTGCACCAATTTGTGGCTTCAGCCAAAAGACCCCTTTTTTGGGGGCAACAATTAGCGTCGCCGACGGAGGCAACTATAGCCAACTGTCGTGGTATCCTATAAGCCCAAGAGAAGAAAAACAAATGCTAGAAACTAGCGCGGATCGATACATAAAAAAGAGAGGAGAATTATTGTGGGCATGTCCGCTAGCAATGAACAGTAAAATGAAAAGTTAGAATGGTAACCCGTACGACACGTGTTTCTGCTCATTGGCTTCATCAGGCCCACGTATGTGACTGTGCCTCTCAACATAAGTCGAGATGCACAACGTCACATACGCAGTTACGGGTGTAACCTTAAGAAAAGGGGAAAAAAAAATATATTTAACGAGGACCACAAACAGGAGCCAGTTGGCTATAGTTGCCTCCGTCGGCGACGCTAATTGTTGCCCCCAAAAAAGGGGTCTTTTGGCTGAAGCCACAAATTGGTGCACTGGCTCCTGTTTGTGGTCCTCGTTAAATATATTTTTTTTTTCCCCTTTTCTTAAGGTTACACCCGTAACTGCGTATGTGACGTTGTGCATCTCGACTTATGTTGAGAGGCACAGTCACATACGTGGGCCTGATGAAGCCAATGAGCAGAAACACGTGTCGTACGGGTTACCATTCTAACTTTTCATTTTACTGTTCATTGCTAGCGGACATGCCCACAATAATTCTCCTCTCTTTTTTATGTATCGATCCGCGCTAGTTTCTAGCATTTGTTTTTCTTCTCTTGGGCTTATAGGATACCACGACAGTTGGCTATAGTTGCCTCCGTCGGCGACGCTAATTGTTGCCCCCAAAAAAGGGGTCTTTTGGCTGAAGCCACAAATTGGTGCACTGGCTCCTGTTTGTGGTCCTCGTTAAATATATTTTTTTTTCCCCTTTTCTTAAGGTTACACCCGTAACTGCGTATGTGACGTTGTGCATCTCGACTTATGTTGAGAGGCACAGTCACATACGTGGGCCTGATGAAGCCAATGAGCAGAAACACGTGTCGTACGGGTTACCATTCTAACTTTTCATTTTACTGTTCATTGCTAGCGGACATGCCCACAATAATTCTCCTCTCTTTTTTATGTATCGATCCGCGCTAGTTTCTAGCATTTGTTTTTCTTCTCTTGGGCTTATAGGATACCACGACAGTTGGCTATAGTTGCCTCCGTCGGCGACGCTAATTGTTGCCCCCAAAAAAAGGGGTCTTTTGGCTGAAGCCACAAATTGGTGCACTGGCTCCTGTTTGTGGTCCTCGTTAAATATATTTTTTTTTCCCCTTTTCTTAAGGTTACACCCGTAACTGCGTATGTGACGTTGTGCATCTCGACTTATGTTGAGAGGCACAGTCACATACGTGGGCCTGATGAAGCCAATGAGCAGAAACACGTGTCGTACGGGTTACCATTCTAACTTTTCATTTTACTGTTCATTGCTAGCGGACATGCCCACAATAATTCTCCTCTCTTTTTTATGTATCGATCCGCGCTAGTTTCTAGCATTTATATATATATATATATATATATATATATATATATATATATATATATATATATATATATATATATATATATACATAATACCTATAGGTAACACGGTCCCTTCCATGGCCGTATGCGCCATAATTTGTTAAGTAGTTTTAAACCGGCTTAAACTTGAGCTGCTCTATTGTCTGAGGTACAAACTATAACAGACTAAACGAGGCTCAAGTCCAGGCAGGTTTAACAAACTACTGTACTTTGTACTTGTTAATTTCAACTTCCGACTGTTAAATCAGTTTTAAGAATAAAACTTAAAACTAATTGGGAGGATATTGTTTTAATATAACAATCGGGAGGATATTGTTTTAAACAAAATGAGCTTGAAATTTTTAATATGACTAAAAAGCTGTATAATAGTTAGAGTGTTCCATTAAAAAAAGGTATTATCTATTGCCATCATATTCTGAGGTTTTGTTAGTAATTTAACCGAAGTCGTAGCTATATTATAGTAACAAAAGAATAATGCCAACTTTCGTTGAACACTGTATATAGAACCAATAAACGATTTTGATTTTTTTATAGCACATACAAAATAAACACCTCAAGTGAAGAAAAGATATATAAACAGCTTTCCGATCCGATTTAGCCATTCTACAGAACAAAGGTTTTTAACTTGGCATGCACAGTTTCAATTGTTGCTTAGTTTATTTTAGCACATTAAAATTCTTAATTTCGGTAATTTTTATCATAAACATTACTGTGCTAGTTTTGTTACCCGCTAATTATTATTTCTAATTATTGATACGTAACGTGACCTCCAAAACTTGTATAAATTTTACATATTTTTAGATCTTTATTTGTGTATTTACCTACCTACCATAAAAAAAATCATTGAAAATTAAGTAACAATGCTTAGTGGCATAATGTAAGTAAATATAAATGTGTGCTTTGGGTTATACAGAATGCTCTGGTATATTGAGTCAGATTATTACTAAAATCTTACTTCATGTTAAATTCTTTGGGAATCATGAACTCGTCTAGTATACCATCCTATAAAAGTTAATAAAATAATTGATAAATAGATGAATATAAACAGGCGACTGCAAGAACGAATATCTGAACTGATAAAGGAGATGAACTACTAAAGCCAAACAAGAAACAAGATCACCCAAATTTGAAAAAAAAGATATATAGGGTTATGATAATAGAGAATGGGATTAAATATGTAATAGGTACCGCTTAATTTATCTAAAATCGCTCGGACCCGTGAATTTTATTTTCATGAAATGCATTTTGTCAAGAAAGAAAATTATACAAGGTGGATCAGAAAAGTGCTACATGTACGAATATTTATTTTTTTAATAAAACACCCTGTCTATTTTTATATTTTTGGATTCTACAGTCAATTCTAGACTTTTTTTATGTAACATCCCATACCTATCTTTAACTGTTTTCGAAATATTAACACTTTTACCTTTTAAAATAAACAGTAAACACTTTATTAGGAAAGCAAACAATAAAATATGGAAAAAAATATGTTATAATGAAAATGTCCTCCACTAACTGTTCTGCAGTAGATCAATCGGTCTAAAAATTCCTGTTGCACAAATTTCTCGTATGACTCGTCAAATCGACTCGTTGAGCGTATCTACCGAGTCGGGTTTAGATTTATAAACTAAATCTTTGACGTAGCCGCACAAAAAAAATCCAGATTAGGCGATCTGGGTGGTCACTCTATTGCTCCTCGTATATCTATCCATCGCCCAGGAAAAATAATATTTAGGTATTCCCTCACATGAGCAGCATTATGCAGAGGAGCACCATGATGTTGAAACCATAAAGTCAAACTTGGTAAATCAGGATCATTGTCATTTGGAAACAGAGTGGCTAGAGCTGGAAGTAGATCATTTTGGAGAAAATTTAGATATATAAATCTATCTAATATCTATAAACATGTCACGGACTTCTCTATGACTTCTACTTTTATCGTCACAACCCAACATAATCAAAATTTCTATGCGTTTATCTTCAGCGAGGCGCATATGGGACGTATTAACAGCACAAAGTAAAATTTAACGTTCAGATTCACTAAGAAGGTTTAACATTTAGTATTGGTTTAAATTAAGATCTTCTAGTTGATCAGTTGATCAGTTATGTTTTGACAGGTTTTTATCCTGTCATTGTTAATAAATCGTCTTTAAAAACATGAATAATTATTCCGATATTTCAGCGATTTGCTTGGTTTCCAAATGATGATTTCCAAATGAATCTATTATTGTCGAAAGTACGTACTAAAATTGCCCTTTTTTATAAATTTGCGGAAAACCTCAGAAACAAGTTCATAGTATAAAACTTAGTTGTCTTATTCTCACACCTGTGAGCTTAAAACTTTTGGTTGTCAAATTAGAATAGAATAGCGTTAGAGAATCTGACCGGAAAATTGTATGGACAATTTTATGAGCTATGTGACGTTACTTTTAGTAGCAATTTATTGATTTATTTGACGTTAACTGGCTGATATAGGACATGTTACAAAAAAATGTCTTTAAAAGTTAAAATTGTTAATATTTCGAAAACAGTTGAAGATAAGTTTAGTATAGGATATGTTACATAAAAAATGTCTAGAATTGAGTGTAAAATCCAAAAATGTAAAAACATACAGGGTATTTCATTTAAAAAATAAATACTCATACACGTGGAACTTTTCTGATCCACCCTGTATAATTTTTAATGAATAAGATTTTAGATAACTTAAGCGGTATTCCGTATATAAGGGTAATCCGTTTCTTTATCATAACCCTGTATATTTAATTAGTGACAGATTATCCGTAAAGAGGGGCCCGATGCTCGGGGCCCAAGGGAAGATCATACATTTGACTTTCGAATTTTCTGTAAACAAACGAAAAATAAAAATTTTCATCATCGAGAACTGTGAAGACTGATGATATAATTATTATAACTTTATAATTATGTTTTGTACATTCTTTTATTGAATCTAATTCAGGTCTTTTAATATTACTGAATATAACTTCCCTGTATTAAATTTAGCCAAATATAGCTGTTTGAGGCATATAATATGCACGCATTTAAAAGGTCGTCTTTAAAGGTGCGTTTCCTATGGGGCGGCTGACGCTCGCGGCTGCCGCACAACGTCTGACGCCTAGTACTGCTCATGTGACAATTTAATGTATCCGTTTCTTTTCGAGCGTCAGACGCAAGCTTCAACGTCAATGGATTACTGGCGTCAGCCGGCCGCTGAGCGGCAGCCGCGCGCGTCAGCCGCCCCATAGGAAACGCACCTTTAAAATACTGCAGACAAAATTTACTGATGATTAACAGTTTTAAAGCAAAACCTTAAAACCTATTTGTAAATAGCAAGCGCCCAAGGACAGGATTGACTAAATGCGTCTAGGTCAGGATAAAGGAATAATATTTGAATGAGCTAGGTTATTGGTTACAAGGTTGGCAACAACATAAAAAAATATATTGGGCAAACAAACTACACATAAGATTAGAAGCACAAGAATAATCAAATGACGGTGCTAGAAAATTAAAATTTGTCGCTCATCAAAACAAATTATGTTCTGGTTCCTTCATTAAGAAAAATTCAAGGGAAAATTTCAAACGTTAACAGGAGCGGCGCGTGAGTATTTTTTACAGGTGGTGGCAAATTTTGTAGGCAACTACATATATTCTATCCAATTTAATTTGAGAATGATGACAGAAAAAAACAATTGAACAATAATTCACCCTATTGGTCAGTCACATGGACAGTTTACCAGGCGCGGCCTGTCAGTTTTTTTACAGTACTAGTATTACACTGCTACACAAAGAACACAGCACAAATATCAAATAATATCCAAAAATATTACAAATAAAATAATTAGGAAAGCCGAAA
The DNA here is from genome assembly GCA_963971165.1 of Philopedon plagiatum. Lineage (NCBI taxonomy): Eukaryota > Metazoa > Arthropoda > Insecta > Coleoptera > Curculionidae > Philopedon > Philopedon plagiatum. Next base: position 98,197,221 of record OZ020192.1, on the reverse strand, counting down.
CTCCAAAACACCTCCTAAACTAATAATAATAAGTGCCGGCGCAGTGTAATGAAACGTAAACAAAAATGTATGCAAATACAATGCGCATAGTACCTAGGTAATTAGTTTTTCTTTGTCTAACCTATATGCTTTACACATTAAGCGCGTTGACGGTCGCACACGTACCGACAACCGACAGCGACCGATGTTATTGTTTAGTGGACCGTCGACTATTTCCTGATATATTTGTCTCGTTTTAACTTCCTAAAGCGCGTATGTTTCTTTCTCTCTTAGTTTTAATGTATTTATATAATCCATAGCTTTGTTTTGGTTGAAATTTAGAATGACCGTATTTTAGCCAGAATTGATCTTAAAACTAAATTAAAATATATTTTTTTAAAATTTAAAAATATGTGAAAAATTTGTTTTAGAAAAATTATGCTCTCGTAAGTACTCGTATATCCCCCACATGATCAGAAGGCATGAATAAAAAATGCTACTTTCATATTAATCAAACAATTTGTCCCAACCTGACCAGCTGTTCTGTTATTTTAACAAACATCTCTTTTAATGTTAGATTAAGCAAACTTTTTCGAAAAATAGCTTCTTCGAGAGATGCTTTTTCAAAAATGGATCTACAAAATTTTTTCGAAAATATTTTTTTTAAAAGAATCTTTCAAAAATACATTTCCCGAAAATATATTTTTAGAAAACATAATTTTTCAAAATTTACAAAATTTACATTATTAACTCTACTGGCTTAAAAAATGTCAATGAAAAAATGACAAAAGGATCCTGAACTCACCTAAACGAACCGTTTCTGTGTTCGGTCAGGTTTGCGTTTCCTTGTGGCTGCTATGTTTCTCTAGAATAGTAAATTACTTTCAAAAAAGTGTTTTTTTAAATGAATATTCGAAGTCTTTTTCGAAACAATGCTTAAACAAATGTACTTTCTAAAAACATGTTTTCTAAAAAAAATGCAATTTCGAAAAGTGGTTAAAAAAAATTCGACAAGTTGGTTTCCGAAAAAAAAGTTTCGAAAACACTCCTAGTTTTCGGATACCTGTATTCGAAAATATATTTTCGAAAGAACGTCCTTTCAAAAAATACGTTTTCGAAAAATTTTCATATTAGTCCAAATGGACAGAAGGTATAAATAAAAAAAATGCTAGAATTTTGGTAATTTAAGATGACAAACTTTCGCAAAAACAGGTTTAGATATTTCGTCCATTATGAAATAGTATACAAACCTAAACAATTAAAAATAAAAGTCGCACGCGGACTTGCCCGTTTTTTCTGGTATATACTTTCGTGTAGCTTGAGGTGACGTTGATCCCCCCCCCCCCCCCCCCGACGAAATTCTAAATCTGCTCCTGCCCAGACAATATTTCCGCCATTTTTGGAAATATTGAGCTGATTTTTTCAACTTTCAAGATAAATAATAGACTATGAACTGACATGAGACTCTACAATATTTTCTGTCTAAGGAAACTTCCTAATAATTACTGTTTAAATGCCAATGCTGTAATGGTTCAAACAAGTCACATGCATGGAGCACTGCTCATTGGATTTACTGTGGTGGTGGTGACGTCACGCTTCCGGCCGATTTCTACAAATTTAAATTCAACCGGATTTTGACAGATTTTTATATTGCTTAAAAAAATATTTGACGCCTTGCGGTCTTACTTAATTATTGCAAAATATTTCTAATATTTACGATGGCGATATTGAAATTATGAAATTCAATTGTACAGACGGAGGCGCCATTTGAAATTTAGCTTCGGGGAACAAACCCATTTTTTACAGATCGTATCTTTAACTTTTGAATACAATGTAGGTTTTTTAAACGCAATATACCTATGTCTTTTCAACGCTTTAACCAGTTAGTAAGGGGCAGTACCTATTTTTGGTTATAGGGGGACCCTAGGGCCGTTACACAATCCGGGGCCCCTCACAACTTCGAAAAGTGTTTTTTTCTTAATAAGTTACGCAACACCAATTTTATGCTTTAATGATATCACAAAGAAAATAAATTGGATACTACAAATACAATAATAATTATTAACAGTCTAGAAAACAGTAAACAGCCTTAAAATAGGTAAGAAACATAAAGAAAAATATTAGAATAATAGTAAGTATAGTGTCGCTCAGGCCCTCTGATAGTAGGGCCCCAGGCCCGGGCCTACCGAGCCCATTGGGAAAATAGGTCCTGTAGGGGGCATCATCTGCCCCTCTCTACCCCCTCAACTGACGCCCCTGGATATAGTACAGGAGCCCACTAGCCTACTGTGAATGTCATTCTCTAGATTTGTACTAAACCTGTGTGCGTGTAATATGTGCCCGTGCGTGATGCCTAAATGAGTGCATTGAACTTTTTGCGAGTCCAAATTTAAAACAAACACATTCCACAGGAGCACGTTCGAGGCAAATAAATTAAAAACGGGGACAGATAAAAAATATATTACGATAAAAATATCTACACTTTTGTGAAGATGTGTTTGCTCTTCTCTTTCGATAATATTTTCTTTTCAGAAATAGATATTGGAAAGTGTTTTGGATGCATCGGATACTAATAATAATCGAAATTTAAACAATAGTGTTAAAATACCCATTAATAAAATGCAACATGTATGTATAAGTAAAAAGGACATAACTTTCAAATCGTTAAATATTTTTGTTTATATCAAATTGCCGCTTAAGATTAGCTAGAAAAATTTTGGAAAATATTTTTTAAATGCACCCATTTTTAATTTTTAGAGATACTATTACCTAAAATTTGGTAATCAATTTTCTCGCAAATCTATGGTCTATGTTTATTATGAGAAATTTTCTTATCAAATTGTATTGCTACAAAAAAAAACTAGTTAAAGGGTACTCGTATAATGGTATAGAAGAGCGACAAAACTTTTTTTGTCTGTAGCTCGATTGATAAAATAAGAGCCAATAGAAATTGATTATAAGTATTAACATACCTATTTCCGGGAACAAAATTTAGATCAGTCATTGTCATTAGCAACACCATGGCTCCATCAGCTATTAGCAACGTCCAGGCGCGGATTTAGGGGGTACAGGGGGCGCGCCCCTAGAGCATTGTACAAAAAGGATTTCAATAAAATACTGCAACATAAATGTTAACCATTCGTAAATGTTCTACAAAACATTATAAACAAAATCAAATATTTGCCGTCTCTGTAAGGTCTATAATATATAAATTATACCGCAAAAATATGAATAACAGATCTATAATACGAATATGGTGTATAAAAATGCAAGCCTTTTTCGGCATTTTTGATTTACATGCTCTTAGATGGTTTCTGAAAACATTTCTGAATAAAGGAAACAAATAGAATTATTTTTCGAGAAACATCATTTTTAAAAGCAAATATTTTTGGAGAAACAGCTTTTTCGAACACGGATTTACGAAAATATTTTCTCGAAAACCTATATAGAAAGAACCTTTTTTCAAAAATATCTTAACAGCTTTCTCAAAAGATGCTCTTTTGAAAACGAATTTATGAAATTCTCCCAAACACATATTTCGACAGTAGGTACATTTCATCAAAGATGTTTAAAAAAAAATTAAAAAATAAGTACCTATATAATTTCCGAAAATGTATTTTTTTGAAAACAGTATTAGGCTATGAACTCTACTGCTTGGAAAAGACCAAAAACGATCCTGAAAAAACCTAAACGAACCTTTTTTGCCGTTGCTTGAAAAAATTAATATTCGAAAAGGGATTTTCGAAAAATTTTAATTTCGAAAAAGTATTTTTAACAAGTACTTAAAAAAATTTTCAAAAATTGGATTTCGAAAAATTGTACTTACGTAAGTACCTATATCCCTCCCAATAAGTAGAAGGTATAAATAAAAAAATACTAGAATACTTACACTTTCATATTTATCAAACAATAATTTACCCTGCCACGTGTACGGCTTTTTTGTTCAAAAAACATTTTTTCGATGTTAAATTAAATAAATTTTGTCGAAAAATAGCTTTATCGACAGATGCTTATTCGGAAACTGATCTACAAAAAAAATTCTATTTTTTTTAAAGAATTTTCGAAACTACTGGGGCTCCAAGCAGCCAAAGCAACAGTAGCAGCTGAGTTTATAGACCCAAAGCCTTCTTTGGCGTCTTAAAGCTGATAAAGTCATAATTTAATAAGACAAAGAGCAACCTTCATATCCTACAGGTTTTCAGTACATGAAGTTCAAACGAAGATGACATGGCACACTCTAGCTCTTGTACTGTTAGCTAACTTTATTAATATATTACATTTTTAATCGTTAATTTTAAAAAATAATAATCATATTATAAACTATAACATATAATTTAATATTTCTAGGTTAAGGAAATCATGGTAGCATTCATTAAATTGTTTAAATAGTGAAAATGGATGAACTGTAAACCAATGCCAATGTCGTAAACTAAAAGAAAAAAATTAAAAAGCTATCCTTAGAACGCAAGAGCTACGTATATATGTACATGTCTCTAAGAGCTATCTATTTTAATAATTAAATTGAGAGTTAATAAAAAAAGTATCGGTCGTTGACCTCTACTCTTCGAATAATCGCGAAAGCAGCGAAGCAGAGCCGCAATACGTTGCACCACAGCAGCAATAATTGGCCAGCCAAAATTTACCGATTACCTACTATCAACATGCCAACTGTGATAGTTAAAAATGCGTAATGCGTGCTATGTTGCCGCTTCTTCTTTACCTATATTTCTACAAATAAGAAAAAATAATGGTTTTTTAAAATTTTAATACAAAAAAATATTTAAAAATTGCTGTTATACCAATAGCGCCTTAAAGTTGGAAATATTTTATAGTTTCAGTTTGAACTCAGAAAATGTCGATAGCTTTCCAGTATATACAAAAGTAGATTGAAAAGACATTATAACTCAGGGTTGGCAAATTTTGGACAGGGTGGTTTAACCAGGTTAAAATCGGACAGGTCAAAATCCATTTTGACCACTTAGTGGTTATAACCTAAATAATACACATGTATTTAGTTTTAGATTTGTTTTATTTGGTTTTAAACTAATAGGTAGAAATCGTTTTTTGTTGATACAGTCTTCTTTAAACATGACTTAAAAAATAAAACAGAGACTCAAAAATCACATTGCACGATTTAAGTAACATTAAAAGGTATTAAAATAACTATAAGACCATTAGCCAAGATTTTAAATGAAAAATAAACCATTCTATTTATTATTTAATTTATCTTTTATTATCATCACTATCACTCTACAATAGTCGTTTTTTGTTTTTGACCCACTTTGTAAATTTAATATTCTACAGGGTGGTCCAAAGGTAATGGGACATAGAGCAACAGCAGATTCCAAAGCTGACAATAATGAAGATACAGGCTGTCAAAGTTTTAATTTTGAGTCCGATTTTTCCCAATAATTTCTCAACAAAACGACATAGCGGCACGAAATTTGGGATTTGGGTTTTTTTTGAGGCGAGGAATTCAAATTCGTCCATACTTTTGATGTCACTAGTAGAGGGCGCCACCTACGGCATATCTCACTTCTTTTACATGACATAACTTTTTTTAAGCTTAGTAGGTATATTGATCTGACTATTTAAAAAAAAAACGATAAGCTACTTTTTTATTGAAGTCGCTAGGAGTGACCGTTTTCGAGATAATCCGTGGTTTAAAAGTAATGGGAATGAGACATAGAGCAACAGTGAATTTCTGACTACAAATTATTATGATTTAGCTAAATTTACTCAGTTCAAAAGTTGATATTATAGGAGATAATTCAGATACTGAAGATTTTTAAATAAAAACCCTTATCCATGCGAGAAAACATTTTATTTAAATTAAACTTTTTTATTTAATAATTTGTTTAATAACACTTAAAAGTTAATAACGAAAGAGTGCGAAACTATCTTAATGAACAGTTTCCTGAACGATGGATAGGCCGTGGTGGCCCCTTGTCTTGGCCAACGCGAAGTCCGAATTTTAATCCTATGGACTTCTGTATTTTGGGGTCATTTAAAATCCATTGTTTATAATTATAACAGTTCAATAAACAAGCATAATGAGTTAGGTCAAACAATTATAAATGCTGTTGATCTGCTCAGAAATGATAGGGATCTTTTGTTAAAATCCGACAGCCTTTTGTAAAGCGTACAGCGAAATGTATTGAGGTCAATGGTGACCATTTTGAGCAATTGTTATCAAGACGTTATCATTTTTACTTCTAATAATTTTGTTGAAGCATGATTAACTTTTAAGTGTTAATAAAGTAATTATTATTAAATAAGAAAGTTTCGGGGATAATACCTCGAGAGCTTAAAAATTACCGATAATTTTTCACGATTGCGTGTTTTCTATAATTTCGCGAGTCCGCAGGACGAGTGAAATTTGCAAAGAAAACACGTAAGAGTGAAAAATTATCAGTAATTTTAAAGCTCGAGTGGTATTTAGGGGATTATTTCACGAATGAAAACACAAACTGCTCGAGCTACGGGTTTATAACAATTGCAAGCCATTTGTTTGTATCGAAATTAATATGACAACCAAGAAAATGACAGGAAAAAATTATCGGTGTAATTTTTTTTAATTGATGTAACGTCAAAAAATTATCGCTGTAATTTTAAAAAACTTCACTCATCTTACGGGACTTTTAACATATGAGTGAAATAATCATTAAAATAAAATTAGTATTCCCGCATAAATAAGGTTTATTAAAAAATCTTCAGTTTCTCCTATAATTTCAACCTTTGAACTAAGTAAATTTAGCTAAATCATAATATGTAATTTGAAATTAACAAGTTACTGTTGCTCTATGTCCCATTACTTTTGAACCACCCGTATTTAATTGCATAGGAAATTCCCAAAGCGATTATCTCGAAAACGGTTACTCCTAGCGACATCAATAAGGTTTACCTTTTTGACGTAAAAGAAGTGAGATAATCGATTTTTTCAATAGTCAGATCGATATACTAAGCTTAAAAATGTTATGCCATTTAAAAGAAGTGCGGTATGCCGTACATGGCGCCCTCGACTAGTGACATCAAAAGTATGGACGAAATTAAATTCCTCGCCTCAAAAAAACCCTAGATCCCAAATTTTGTGCCGATATGTCGTTTTGTTCAGAAATTATTGGGAAAATTCGACTTTGACACCCTTGTATATTGGTTATTATCAACTTTGGAATTAGACAAGTTTGAATAAATCCCATTATTTCGACATAAGGAATCGGGTGTTGCTCTGTATCTCATTACTATTGGACCGCCCTGTATATACAGAAACTAATTTGCTGCATTTCTGCAGACCTAATTTGTTTCTTAGATTTTAATGGAAATTTGAAAAAATTCTTCACTTTCTACCTTTAAAATAGAAAAAATTTTGAAAAATATCTTATAGTTTGCATAATAACCTCTTAAGGTTATTAAAATTTTGAAGTTTTGTTTTTAATTTAATACTTTATAAAAGAATTTTTGTTTCATAAAAAGGAATAGCAGAGGATACATTTACTTTTTTTTAAATAAAGCATTTTTAGATTTTCTGTCCTACAAATCACCGACCTGATTTTAGCTCTGCTTTTTTCATGGCTGGAATCGATAAGTTTTGACCAGTGGTTGGTCTTAACCAGTTTTGGACGGTTTAAACCAGTTTTGTCCACTGCCCCGGTAAAAATCTAAAAACAGTGGTCTTTTGCCAACCCTGCTATAACTCCCATAAATTTATTTTTGTACTTTTCCTTTAGAACAACGTAACTCGAAAATTCGATATATCTGTCGATATTTTATTTATATTTTTGTCGAAAACACAAAATAAAATTTTGTTTTCTTTAATAAATTATAAATGTCTATTTTATATATCTACACTGGAAGGTCATTATTTTCTCTATAGAAATACCCGAGCAACAAGAATTTAAAGAAAAAAACTAAACAACTAGGGATGATTACTTAAGTAACAAAATTATTTCAAAGAAAATATCGCCTTTGTCCGGGCAAAGATCGTAAGCGCCATTTTCGTCAAAATAAGTCTAGTATCTTTGGAACCCTTTCCGGGAGGCACATCGAATAAGTAAAATGAATCGGGTAACATCCCTTCTGTTTTGGTTTTTAACAATGTTGCTGCTCAGTTGTTTGCTATCACACATATCACGCGATATACACATAAAGAAGACATAATCCATCTATCAAAGAAATTTAAATTTTTAAACCGCATTTTATCCGGTAACAACTTTTTGCATGATATGCTTTGGTCCATTAGTAAAAGTGTGTATTAGAATCCAGTACTTAATGGCAGTTATACAATTGACATAACATAAGTACAAGTATGCGCATATAGACATAAGCATGCGCGCATGATGTTTTCCGTCTCTCTCTCTCTCTCTCTCTCTCTCTCTCTCTCTCTCTCTCTCTCTCTCTCTCTCTCTCTATCTCTCTCTCTCGTGATTGCCTTACGGGTTACTCTTTCTCCCTGCGCTTATGTTATGAGCATAGAGCGGAAATTTGGATGCCGTAACGGAATCAGACTGCTTGCGAAACGCATGGTATTTGTCATAACCGTCTTATATTGTGTAAAATCTACAGTTTAGTATACAGAAAAAATATTGGTATTATAATATTATTAGAAATAGCTTTTTTCCTGTGAGCAAGTCTATTATTGCATCCAGATTCCGCTCACTGGTTATGAGATTGTAGGATAGCCTTTAGTGACGAATTGCAGTTTATCACTGGTACACATATTAAAATTATGGTTATCTATTTTTAAGCTCATAACATTATAAAAAGTAATGATCTAGCCCCATTATATCCCGAATCCCCCCCCCCCCCCATAATTAATAACCACATTCACAATTTATTTGAATACGACAATCAATTTTTTTATGGATTTATGTATGTATGACACAATATACTATTTTTTAAATACATATAAACCTTAGTTAGTGGTATTTTTACCCTAGAAACAATTTAGCTTAAGATTGTCGTCCACATACACCCTGGACAATTATTACAAAGTAACTTCATTCAACGTTTAACTTCGCTGGTCGGAGCATAAATGGTATTATAAGTATTCTCCGCTCGATCACTTAGGTTAAACGACGGTTAGTACTTGGATGGGTGACCACTTGGGAATACCGTCCGTGTCTCACCGCTTTAAACAAGGAAGGTGGTAGAGGAATTCGGCTGAGGTAGTACCACCCCACCCGTCCACTTAAAGGGCTGGCGAAAACCCTATGAATCTTTCCAGCTCTGAATGCGTGAGTCGGATTTCCCCAGTACACCCACGGTACATGGTACTGGAGCTTCGGTATTCGTGGGCTGTCAGAAGATAAAAAGAAATCCTAAAGAATATTAAATTCTGTAATAATTCGCAACGTTGGCGTCGCTTAAACTTTCAAATTGCATGTTTGTTGCTTGTAAAATTCCACGCGATCGTGACACACTTTGGATTTCGATGAAATCTCAACATTGCGAAAAGGAAAAGCAAACTAACAAGATGTTTTGTTTTTACTACGTTAATAATATGGGTCACGAGTAAAAATATGTTTAAAATGACCGCGCGAACAGGTTTTACCGTTTTCTGATTATGCAAAGAAGTCGCACGCAGAAGATGTATACCGCATTTAGTACTTGCTGCAAATACTCAATTGTGTATAGCATATTAATAAGAAGCGTAATCAAATAGCTATTTATGTAACCAGTTAGGAAATGCTGCGTACGTTGTTTAGCGAGTGTTAATGATTGAGGGACGAGCGAAGCGAAATCCTTCAAAATTATACCAGTTAAACAAAATTGCATTCCCAACGTGTTTCATACAATTTTTTTTTCTTATTTTTGATAAAAATATGTAAATAAAATTATTAATTTTAATTATTGTATCAAAACATCTAAGTAGGCATTAGGCGAAGATATTTTTATTTCATCTAGTAGGTACCTATACCGTATCCAATTTGATTTGAGAATGATAACAGAAACCCATTTTACAACGGACAGATTAATTATGTCTCTCTCTCATGTTCTTTCTCTCTAATTTTTTTCTCTCTCGTCTTCTTTCTCTCTCATACTCGTAAAATTTTAACAACTGGTAGAAAGTTAGGTTATGAGAAACATAAACATGACATATTATTTGAACCCTGTCCCATAAGTTGTTTTTGCAGTGTAAAAATATACCTAAAAAGTTTATATAAAGTATTAGAAGCTCAAATTCCTATGTTCTATGAATCTGCGACTGACTAACAACTTGCCACGACTTGCGCCTACGTTGTCAGTAAATGTCATTCTTCTTAGTACTTTTTTCTGAATAAACAAAATTCAATTGAGTAGGTGGACTTAGCAGGAACTGCCATTTGAGGATAAATGCGCCGATACTGCGCCTGAGTTTGAACCACATTGTTATTTTTATAGAATATACAAATTATTTCGAACTTTTTCTCTTCTGTGTAGCTTATTCTAATACATATATGACACGAAATATGTATGTCATTTAGCGAAATAATCACTTAATAGCGTTATCGTTTGTTTATTCATGGCAACTGCGATTTGGTAAAACAGTATAATCAAGTTTTTAAAATTGAAATATCTCGAAAACGGCTGAGCCAAATAGCCAAATATCAATATATTATATATTTTTAAATTTAGAAATAAAAGTTTGTATTTTAAACTAATTTTGCATGTTTATTTGTTTTATTACGCCACAGTTTCTAGCGATTGAGGACAAGTCCTGCAACTTTTGTAATGACATTTTTTTTAATATCTCTTATAATAATCTGGGTAGAAGCTGTTTAAACATACGGAATAATCCTGTACATTGTAGTTTTATTTAAATCTAAACGAATTTTCATGAGGTGTACAGCCATTGACAATTCCAACTTTTAGGTCTAAATGGAAATGCAATGCATATTGAAAAGTTTGAATTATCATTGTCAATGGCAACTACAGCAATCGCAGCGTACTGGCAGCCTGAGAAAACAATCTTGATCTGTTTTTTTTTATCTTCTGACAGCCCTCGAAGACCGAAGTATAAGTACTATCAGAGACTATAAATAATATAGACAGACACTCGAATACACCGAAAAGCCGGTCCCCCTTGAGACATTTGGTGGGTTTACTGTTTTATGGTTTAAAAGTTTGTTTGTCCACCATTATATTATACATGTAGATACATAGTATACATATTTATATAATGGTAGACAAACAAACTTTTAAACCATAAACCAGTAAACCCACCAAATGTCTCAAGGTAGACCCGCTTTTCGTTACACGGCGTGTTCGTCTAGGCATTATTTAGTCTATGTACTGTGGGTGTACTGGGGAAATCCGAATCACACATCCAGAGCTGGAAATATCCGTAGGGATTTCACCAGCCCTTTAGGGAGATGTGTGGGGTGGTACCACCTAGGTCGAGGAATAATTCCTTTATCACATTCTAGTTATACTCGCCTTTCTAACCTTAAAAATATTCCTGCCACCATAGTTTCACTATTGGGTGTACAATCTAGACTAGACTACATTATTTCGTCGCCTTATATACATCTCCTATTTTGTGAAAAGCGTCAGGTTTAAAAGTACGACTATTACAAAGGTACCGCCAGTAGAAATTGTACGTACTGTTTTAACGGTCAGTTAACTAATGATACACCCACTATATCCATATTTTTTATATCATTTAAAAAAAACGACCAGACAATCATTAATCCCAGTACAAAGGCCAGACACAAAGAGGTTGCGCAAATTAAGGGATTATGGACCCTTTTGAAAATGCCCTTTTCTTATGGGGTGTTAAAGTACTTAATACGCAGAGAAATGTCACAGTTTAGTCTAGGTATTGAAGGTATTAGGGCACAGGGACCAGTCAATAAATTTGTAGATTTAGAATAGAAAATACATTACACAACATGCAAGTATGTAACTAGAATCAGTGCTGCACATAGAAACAGCTATTTCTCCCGTACTGAGCATAAAGCTGATGTCAAGATTTTTCTTTATTTCTATTTGTAGGTAGATGAATTTGAAGAAGAAATATTATAAAAACAGAATCAAATAATATACAGTGTATCCTCGGAAGTTCTTAATAAAGGGGAAACTCTTTCTATCAACTTTATGAAAAAAAGTTACCCTATAAAACGTTCTGATTTCTGAGAAAATAATATTAATATGTTAAAACTTTAGAGAGCATGTGCAGTGCAGAGCGGTCAAAAAATGGAAAAATCAAAAACTGACCCACGAAAGAAGTAGGTACCCTTAATTTTTATTTTAGGGCAAACACCTAATAATAAATTAAAGTCAAAATTATGTCTAGGTTTAGGCTTATAGCTTCCTATTAAAAAACTAACTAACATTTCTAAAGAAGAATACTCGTCAAATAAATAAAAAATTACATGAATTCTGCAACTTAAACTACTAAACTCTTATTACTTACTTTCATTAAAAGATTATTAACCTCTCGGTTTTTTAATCCCAATTTTGTAAAAATTGTAGGAAATATTTTTTTTTAATAGAAGGCCAGGAGTCTTACTTGATATATGTAATTTCCAATTTTAAGTAACATTCTCTTAATATATATTTTGCCCTAACATAAAAATTAAAGGTACTTCACTCTCGAGGCAATTTTGGATTTTTCCCTTTTTTAGCCGCTATGTATATGCTATCTCAAATTTTAAGATGGACTCATTTCCACCATCCTCCTGAAATGTACAGTTTTACCTACTAGCAAAGAAAATTATAGCTTAGCTATAATTTTCTTTGCTACTAGTTACACAATATATTATTTTAAATAATGTTTATTTTGATCAGATAATTCACTACGAGTTATTTTCTTATTTTCCTAAGATCGTATTCGAATAATCTGTACGGTAAGCGTATTATTATTCTCCTGGACAGTAATCCTTGCGAAGCGTGCTGCTATCTCTAAATATCAAATCTTATTTCACATAGCCTGGTTCGACGCACTGTACAGTGCAGTGTGCAGTATAATTTCAAAATATTACAGTAGAACTTTCATTCACCCAACAAATAGGATATTGACACCAGAGAAAAATAACTGGGATTGACACCACCAAAATATATCGTTTGCTAAAAGGTTGTTTACACTCTTAGAATCGAGGGGAGGTTCTTAGGGGTAGGTATTATTGTGGTACTACTCAAACAATTTGTTAAATAGAGGAGAATTTGACACAAAGTTTTGTATTCGGTTGTTTATCGCAGAAGTTTTTATTTTTTTAAAACTCTATTATTTTCTAAATGTATTACTGTAAAACAAGGCATAAACGTTTAAATGCTATAAAATATTATTTCCAATGTGATTTTATGGCAGTAGACTTAATCCTCCATTAACTTAAATTACTGTAGCAAAAGTTTGTGTAATTTGAGCGGGAAACCTCTCTCGCAAAATGAAGTTATGACATGACAATAGTGATTTTTGCACTAGACCCAATTTATAGAAAATTACTTTTTTGAGCTGTCTAACAAACGTAGAAACCATGTAATCAAAAGTGTATCTGTTTCTGTCCAGTAGCGGATCCAGGTTTTTGCTGAGGGAGGGGGACCTCGAGCCGATCGTGCCAAATTTTATACTTAACGGCTTAAAAAGCACGTAAAATAATTTAAAACAAATTAACGCGTGTACAAAATTTCGGAGTATCAGAAAACATCTACAAATTTTTCCTTTATTTTTCCCAAACCTGTTTATAATATGTTCAACATTTAAATGTATATCTCGACGGGGAAGTAACAGTGCCAGTCCACTTTTACGAATGAAAAAGGCTAGTAATCTTACAAAGTTGAGCTGTAACACAGCCGTCTTCTCCACAGCCAAAAACAGTTGTGTCGAGCTTAGAAAATGTTGCTGACATCGAAAGAGTAGAAAATTTCATTGACATTGAAGAAACTTCCACTTCAGTAGAAACTTCTTAGAGTCTAATAAGAGAATGAAATTTTTTGCAATGCACGTTTAACTGTTGTGATGTTAATAAAATGTAAAATTAGGCGTTGATATTCTTTTTTTCCACAAAGGAAAATAATTCTTTCCTAGGGAAAAAATAATTTTCCCCATTGTAACAAATGTTACGTTTTTGCATCTGTCAAGAGGGGAAAAAGTCAAATTTGTTTCGCGTCACAGAAAAAAAAGTTTCTTTTTCTATAGTCATTGTAATAGTCTCTCCAGTAACAGTATCTTTGTTAGGCATGTAATGACGTAATTATCAGTGAAAGGGAAAAGAGATGCTCCACTTAACGTTGATCACAATTTTTTTTTTTAAATTCGAAACCTAATGTTGATTTTTTTGTTAATTTAATATTCAGTCTGTTAGATGCTAAGTACAGTAGCAGCTGTTCGTGGGCCCATTTCAAGAAAAAGAGCCTACAGAGAATTTTCCTGAAGACTTGCAACAATAATTACATGAAAGTACTAAGGACCTATACTTTTTTTGAAATATACATTACATACACTACGCCAATTAATTATCGAATATTCAAAAATGCACGTCAAAATTAATATGCTGTTATTTCGTTAATAATGAACAAAATTTGATAATTTTTTTTCTCACTGATAGACATAAGATTCTAGGGTTTAGGGCAGAGTAGTTTACGTCCTGATACGCCTTATTGTACAGGGTAGCGCATAAAATCTAGATGCATGTAAATTTCCAAAAATTTAAATGTTACATATCTAACATAAAAATTGAATTTAATTTATTTTTTAAAATAAACCAATTAGAGATCTATCAGCGTTAGACACTGGCCCATGCCATGCCACTCTAGGTAAAGAAAAAATTACCATTTCTTCTAAATACGATATTATGTCGAAATAACGTTTCGTCAACAATCAATGCGACATTTTATCACTTTTGGCGATTACTAAATTAAAAATAAAAATTATTTCAACAAATAAAGTCTATAATACAGGATGCTGCGGCATTATCTATTCATTTAATTTATTTATTTAGCATTAAAAATACAAAAATGATAGTCTACTTAAGCCATAACCAGTTCATTATTAGGTATAGGTAACCAAGGATACGGTAAGTAAGTAAATGATATCTGTCTGTTTGACATTAAAAATTGATAAAGTTTACCATACTTAGCAATAACTATGAATGCTAATCGATTTTTAACACCAGAACAATGTTCCTATGCTAGAGGGTTGTATGAACAGGGTCGTTCTCAAGCAGATATTGCTAGAATTTTGGGCAAAACGCAGGGGACAATAAGCAAAATTTTAAGTAGATATCAAGAAACAGGCTCCAACCAAAGAAAGGAAGGACAAGGTCGACCAAGAAAAACCACTCCTTACCAAGATAGGTTTGTACGTCTGCAGTGTACACGACAACGGTTCACTTGCAGCACTCAGTTGCAGACGCAGTTTTTTAATACATATGGTACGCGAGTCTGCAAGCAAACGATCCGAAATCGGTTAAAAGAGTTTCAGCTTAGGCCATACGAGCAGCACAAGGCCCCAAATTGGAACCAGTACATCGACGTGCACGTTTAGGTTACGCTAGGGAACATGTGGCTTGGGGTGAAGGTGAGTGGGCTAATGTTCTATTTAGCGATGAGTCCCGGTTTTGTCTGTATAGTAATGATAGGCGTCAAAAAGTTTTCCGAAGACCTGGTGAAAGATTTGCCCAGTTCAATTTTAAAAATACTATCAGTTATGGAGGCGGCTCAGTAATGGTTTGGGGGGGAATATCACTAGAGGCAAAAACGGACTTAACCTTTATATACCATTTGACGGCCGACCAATACATTACAGAAATTCTGGAGGAACACGTAATTCCTTTTGCTCCTGCAATTGGAGAAAACTTTATTTTTATGCATGATAACGCGCGTCCCCATACCGCCAGAATTGTTCAGGAGTATTTAGCAGACACTGGAATTCCTGTGATGAATTGGCCAGGTCGAAGCCCAGACCTAAACCCCATTGAACATGTATGGGACCGTATGAAGATGCAAGTCCGTGCGAAAGTTAATCCTCCACAATCTCTTTTACAGTTAAAAGTAGCGCTGGATAGAATATGGCAGAATATTGATCAAGATTTTATCAGAAATCTAATTTTAAGCATGCCACGACGGTGTCAAGATGTTATTAATGCTCGTGGAGGAAATACCCGATACTAAATTTATTTCTTATTATCTGAACTTGTATTTGTATAGTTATTTTTGTATTTTTAATGCGAAATAAATAAATTAAATGAATAGATAATGGCGCAGCATCCTGTATTATAGACTTTATTTGTTGAAATAATTTTTATTTTTAATTTAGTTATCGCCAAAAGTGATAAAATGTCGCATTGATTGTTGACGAAATGTTATTTCGACATAATAACGTATTTAGAAGAAATGGTAATTTTTTCTTTACCTAGAGTGGCATGGCATGGGCCAGTGTCTAACGCTGATAGATGTCTAATTGGTTTAATTTAAAAAATAAATTAAATTCAATTTTTATGTTAGATATGTAACATTTAAATTTTTGGAAATTTACATGCATCTAGATTTTATGCGCTACCCCGTACAATAAGGCGTATCAGGACGTAAACTACTCTGCCCTAAACCCTAGAATCTTATGTCTATCAGTGAGAAAAAAAATTATCAAATTTTGTTCATTATTAACGAAATAACAGCATATTAATTTTGACGTGCATTTTTGAATATTCGATAATTAATTGGCGTAGTGTATTTATGGAATAAAATGTATGATGATTATTGATGATGCATAGGAAAATATACATTTGTTTCGCAGTTGAAGACTGCGCCGGGTAACGATACATTTTTACCATTATATGATCCTGGCTTCTGTAGAACTTATTAAACACCTTTAAATGCACGAATGCACCTGTACTGAATTAGGTATGTAAAACAATTCTTTATGGAATTCGCCGCCTCTGATAACCTTGAAAGAGCGCAGTACCATCAAACCGTCTCACCGTCTTCGTACCAAGCATTCCTTTCAGCTTTATCCGCTAGAAAAGAAACGATAATCAAATTTACACAACGGCGCGGCCAAAAATGCAGCCGAGTAAAAAAGGCATTAAGAGGGCCTGTTTGCGTCCCTGTCCCCTCGACTCCTTGACCTGTCTCAAGGCCAACGGAACGGGGTAAAAAATCTTGGGTACTGCGGTCGTACCGCATGAATACGTATAGATCTCGCAATCTACGGGCCAGAATTTTTAAATTCGGTTAAACAAGTTTTTAAGCGCTACAAAAAATGGATAATATCTTAAAAACTGAGGATTAATAATATAGTTTGAACTAACTGAGAATTTCTAATGGAAGTGCGGAATTTTTATTTTCGAACTACCTATTTTCACAAGTGACTATTTCATGAACTCGTTGCAACATTCATGCGTTAGAAAAATACAAGAAAAATACTTTATTTGCAATTAAGATTTTCATTTCTGAAAAAATGATTAACCTGATTCCTAAGAAAAACAATGTAAAGAAACCTAGGTGGCATCGCCAGTCTTTGCTCGTTTACGCTTTCTTCTTTTCCTGAAAGGTTATCAATAATTTATTGTAGCGCTTGTTGAGCCCATAATATATGGGGTGAATCGCCTCAGATATCCCAGCGCGACGCGCGAGCCTGAAAACATGCCAACTCATGATTTCGCAATGAAAACGGCTTTAAAAAAAGAACTGAAACACAGTTTTGATGTATCTTTCCTCAGCTTTCCGATGCGATGGTCTAATTTGTTTTTCAAAATTTCCCTACCTTAACCTCAAAAAAACACTAAACGTGCTGTATTTCGAAAAATGTCATTTTTATCTTTTTTTTAATACGCTAGATTGAAAGATCAAATGTGCAAATAGTCACACAGGGCCAACGTTTGCTGAAATTTGGTCGCCAATGCATTCACCAACGTGGGCTGACATTGGCCATGTCGTCTGGATGCGACTTTATAGTCGTTTCTTCATTGGATGCATTGTCCCGGTATTATTTGGTTGTTTATTTTTCAGCAGGTTTCAAATTGTTTTGCAACAAGGTAAGTTTAATAAATAAAAACTACTAAATACAGGGTTTTAATAAAGTATGTGGTCAAACTTCAGGGTATTATTCCTTACTTAATTTTACGACAAGAAGTTCATATCAACATACGCCCTAAACTTGGATGAATTAAGAATGGATACGGGATGATTTAACATTCTTTGAAGCCAAAACAAACTATTCTAAGCGATACTGTAAACACAATTTGTAAACATTGGCCACATTTTTGTACAAAAAATACGTTAGAAGCATCAGAAGATTTACTAAAAGTAATAAAAGCCCTAAAATATTTTATTTTCTGCTAAATAATAATAAACTTAGGTTAGAAAGCTCTTAAATACATTATTTCTAAAGGCTTATTTAAAGTCGCTCCGAGTCATTTATAAATCTATAAGTCGCACTTTTTCTTTTCTAGTTCATTAGACAAAGACATACGTATAATCGAGTGTTCAGACGTATTTCCTAAGCAACCAACAGAGACAGCAACACATCTGAGCTCCAACACTCCAATGCTATTTTATCTCTTTCTACTACCATTCTTGATTCCATTACGTATTTCCTTAAGTTCGTAAACTGGACGTCTAGGGTAAGACGTTTTCATAACAAACAACAAATAAACAGGCTACACGTTCGATACGCTCACAATATACGGAACACCGAATCCTTTCTAATTCATCCAAGGCCCTAAACGACTTTGTTTTTAATTGGGCTGAATTTTTTTAAAGAGGTTTTTCCTAAATAACTAGAAGACGCAAATTAGTATCAAGTTAAAACTTGGTGACAATTTTAATGCATAAAATAAAGAGGAGTCTTGCTAGTTGTCAAATTTGTTTAAGAACGTGTTTTTGTTTCCATGGCTCTCTTACTTTGTTGATATTTTCAACAAATTACACCAATAAATAATGTTATGTTTAACTGTACATTTTTTCGTTTTTATCGAGAACGGCTAATCTGAGCGAGAAAATTCAAGAGATGATTTTTGTGTAGTTTTATTTGCTAAGTCATACGTCCTACCAGATTGAAAAAAAGTGGCGTACTTAGGATATATTTTTTAAAATTAAACCTCGGGCATGACCACTGGTAAAATGACAAAAACAGTTTTTTGCTTAAAAAAACCCTCTTTATGCATTAAAAATTGTCACCAAGTTTCAACTTGAGAGTAGTTTATATGAATTTTTGTCTTAAAATTGAGTAAGGAATAATATCCTGAAGTTTGGCCACATACTTTATTAAGACCCTATATATTTTTATGTATACAGTGTGAGTTTTTAAAGTGTTACAAGGCGATATCTCGAAAATGGTTTAAAGTATGTTCATGAAATTTTGGTGAGTTAATAGGGAGACATATTTAAACATATTTTTGACATTTACCTCCTCTTTCTATTTGGAATTTTAAATGGGATGGTGTACTTTTGTTTATAAAATTCGAATCTACGTAAAAAACTACGTATGTGTTCAAATTTTTTTTGATTTGCTCTTTCGATTACGGAATTATCGTTAACTAAATTTTGATTGAATTTAAAAATAAATATATTTTACCAATAAATCAAGTTCACTTATTTCACAATTATTATTCGTTTTCATGAAAATGCGTTATAATTATTACTTATGTAAGTCAGTTGAGAATTTTGACGTTTTAAAGATTATTTCTCAGTTTATTGCTCAATTAAACATGGAAGCGAATTTTAATGTGCAAGTTGATATGTTGTTCATTTTGAGGGTGCAAAAAAAACTGCAGAGAAGCTGCACTGCAAACATTATGTAAGTATAAAAATACATCTAAGGAATAGGTTCAAAAGTAACGGGTATTTCGAAGAATAGGAAATCGGTACTTTGAGTATTGGGCAAATACCCGTTACTTTGTAACGGGTAGGTACTTTATTTACATCACTACAACATTGAACCTAACGTTCGTTTCAACGTTGGTTGTATCGTGCAGCCAGTGCAGAGCCGGCATTAATTTGGCCAACTATATGGCTGTTGCTAGGCTTTCAGTTATAAATTAAAATTTTGACTTCTTTGATAAATTATACTGTCATTTTGTACGTTTTTACCCCGGAAAGTCATTAGTTTCCTTAATATGGCAAATAACTGACCAGCAGGAAATACAATGTTTAAAAAAGAGAATTTAGCTGTACTACCTTTAAAGCAAAATTTTTGCTTGGGTTTGCTTGGAGTTGAAGATTTCTTTACTGGATGATCACAACTGTCCTATGATCATTGATCAGGAATGGCGCATCTCGGCAAAACGCGAACAAAATTTGGAAACAATCTGATCTAATGCTGTTTAGGTATTGCAGAAGAGGAAATCGGAAAATCTTTAGTGTCATTAGAAACTACAACGTGTAACATTCATTCATGAAGCAAATAAAGCGATTGTTCTTTTATATTTAAATTGTTCAGATAGACGGATGACTAGGATGACCAATCGGTGCGGGTGCGGGTATTGTTAATCAAAATTATTCAGTACGCGTCTCGTCTGCACATTAACGAGAATCAAAATTGTACGGCGGCTTTAAATACAAATTTCAATGGACTTCCAGAACATGTATAAAACGTCACATTTTATTTCTAATTCCTTTTGACAGTATGATTAAAATAACATTATGGATTGGATGATAATCAGTTCGGTGTAATTTGATGTAATAATGTTTATTAAATTAAAATTAGCCCTTGTAGATCCATAAAATATTAAAGTATACGTAGCGTATATAATAAATACTAAAGTAGGAAAAGTAAAGTGCGGTCCTATAGCTGAGCCACAAGAATAAATAAATAATTTTTTCTTGATTCTTGAAATTTGAAAAATTGGTTTTCGAAAAATTGTACTTATGGAAATATCCCTCCATATGAGCAGAAGACATAAATAAAAAAATGCTAGAATATTTATACTTTCATATTAATCAAACAATTTTTTTCCAAAAATATATTTTTTAAAACAATCTTTCAAAAGTGCATTTTCCGAAAACAAATGTGTTTTCGAAAAATTTTTCTATATGGATAAAATGTATAAATAAAAAAAGGCTAGAATATTATTAACAATTCTGTTTTCGTAAGAACAGATTTAGATTTCTCGTTCGTTATGAAATAGTGTTCATTTCTTAGAAACCCAAACAATAAAAAAATAATGTCGAACGCGAACTTGCCCGTTTTTTTTGGTCTTTGCTTTTTTGTAGCTCGAGGTGACGTTGCGCCCCCCCCCCCACCCCGCCCCCTCCTGGACGAAATGCTAAATCTGCTCCTGATTCCAGGAAGATTGATGTTTGATATAAAAAAAATTACCGGCAATTTATTAATTTACGTAGATCGTCTTTTATTCAATATCTATTGAATACCCCCATCCTATCAAGCTCTGATTTATACTCTTTTCTGTTCACCATTTAATCCGATGACAAGCATTTTTTATCGAATCATGCATGCGTCCCGCATATTGCCAAAACGGTATAACGAGTTGAGTAATTTTTTTATGAACCAAAATGATACTGGGCTTGTCGATAATGTGTCCGCATGTGGGTATAATTTCGGTTTATTAGAAAGTGCACATGTATGTCTGTTGGTCTAATTAGGTTCTTTAGAACGGTTCTTTTTTATTATTTTTAATTTAAGCTCAGGAACTGCAATTTAAAGGATCAGATAATTAAATTGAATTAACTGTAAAGTTTATTGTTTGTTATTTTTAGACGACATTAGATAATTATTGTAGGCTATATCTGACTGTCAAAAATACAACATGATTTCAACTATATAATAAGATAGGTTGATTAGATTTTAGGTAATTTATACTTATAAGACCTTCACGAAAATCGTAAAAATCAGTTTGGCCCCTGAAAGAAAAAACAGCACACAGAAGCATTCGAAATGTGATGTTACAGAAGAACGATGAAGGTAAGATGGGTAGACACAGACAGAGGAACTGCGGAATCGAGTCGAGAAAGAGAGAAGCATTTGAAGAATAGTACAGAAAAGGTTAGACAAAGCAGAAATAGATACAAGCTAAATTATTTAGATTAAATGTAAAGGATATACTACGTATATAAGGAAATAAAAGATTAGCACTTTATTACTCACAAAACATTATGGTTTTCTGTCTTAAACAGCGTCCAATCCGTAGGATATTATTTAATGATCTCTTTATCTCAAATTTGGTCTGGCCCCTACAGGGCATCCCAAGACAATCCAAATGGCATCTTTAATATCTCATAATCTGTACTGTTAACCCCATAGGATAGCTTTTTAGGATATCCTATGGCCAGGATGTCCAGTCTAGATAGTCGATGGCCATCCATATATGAGCTAGACGTTTTATGTTTGAAATTTTAATTTTTCTCGCATTTTCGATTTTTTGTTCAGCTTTCCCAGGAAAGACTATATGCGCTTACGAAAACTGTGATCGGGTTAAGCTGATATCGGATGTTTCTTTTTACTCACAGCTACATGATCGGGTTAATCGGATCATAGTTTTTGTAAATGTATTATATGTTCAATTATCTGCCTACTATGAATATATATCTAAGAAATACTTACACTTGGATTCACTAAAAAGGCTTATGATTTACAATTAATACTGATTTAAATTTATAACTTTTATATATAGGGGGTCAGTTTGAAAAGTCTCAATGCGAATATCTCGAAAACTACACACGCTTCAAAAACCGGATTTGGCATGAATGCTATATAGGTAGGTGGAACTAGAACCACCATACTTTGGTCAAGGGGTGAGTTACCCCCTAAGCGCTTCACAGCACAAATTTAAAATTTCAAATAGCACCATCCCCTTTGTTATACCTCAAATGAAAGGCCTTATTGAGTAGTGTTTAGCTTCACAAGAAAAAGTTGATTTGATCGATTTCTTTTCCATTCAATATTGGTCTTAACAAAATTAAACCGTATTTTTATAATACAAAAATCATTAAATGTTGCAAATTTGAGGTGAAGTAAACAAAAAAAAATGTATTTAAGTAAGAATTTGCTGCACTGTGGAATGTAAGAAAAAATTGACCCGTAGGTATAAGGAATTTTATTTATTTATTTATCATTGTTCATCCCTAAATGCCCGAGCGGGGTCCTTTAACGACTCCAGCGGTACAATATTGTAAATACCTTTCTTTTTTATACATATTGGCAACACCGCCGTTAGGTATTTGTCGGTTAACATCGGGTTGACATAACTTCATTGTGGGGTTTCGGGGTCGTGATAAGATAAGTGGGGTCTTTCCAAGACTCCGGTTGGGCATTGGCGCTACAAAATATTTGAATTGATAATCGTGCTTTTGTTTATAGTTCTCATTTAAAATGGACCAATTCAACCCAAACAAGCCGTTAACTCAAAAACAACACAAAGAAATTGCCGAGAAGTTGGATTTAGATTCAGAGGATGACGATAATGAAGCTTCAAATAATGAAGAAGATGATATCAGTTTAATCATGGATAATGTTTCGGGAACGGAAGACAATCTCGAAATTCAAAGCGAGGAAGAATCGGATGTGGAACCTACAGAGGTTGAGGATACTAATGAACTTCGAGGTCCTACTTACGTTGCAAAATCTGGTTTAGAGTGGCGAAGTCAGCCTTTTACTAGGTCCAGAAAAATTCAGAGAAATTTTGTAAATGCTAGTCCTGGTATTACACCATACAGTGCAAATTCCAACACCATTTTAGAAATTTTTAACCTGTTGAACTAATGAAGCCTAATGAACTTATAATATCCATTCCGATTTAAGTTTTTCAATAATACATTGTGATTGTAACCTATAAATTATTTTTAAGGCATGGAGAAATTATCGTTTTGTTGTTTTTTGGTTTAATATAAGAATAAAGACGACAAGTAAACTAAACACGCATTCTAAAAATTTTGTTTTATTCAAATTATCAATCAATACCCAATGAGACCTTTCATTTGAGGTATAACAAGGGGGGTGGTGCTATTTGAAATTTGAAATTTGTGGTGAGTAACTAATGCATGGTGGTTCTAGTTCCCCCCACCTATATAACATTCATGCCAAACCGAATTTTTGAAACTTTTGTAGTTTGTGAGATATTCGCATTGAAACGTTTCAAATTGACACCCTGTATGTAGTTGATCAGTGAGGGTTTGAAAAGTTTTTATATTGTCATTGTTAATGAGTCGTCATTAAAAATTTACTTTAATATTTCTGCGATTTACTTGGTTCTCAAATGTATCATGAAACTTGTTCCAAAATAAATTTAGATATTATTATGCCAAAACGGTATGGAAAGTAGTATTTTCAAAATAACGTAATATCAAAAAAATGTCCTAAAGTATGCCGTGGAGTCAATCAGGCATATCTTGAATTATTACTCTTGAAAGGCAACATAGGTAAAAGGTATAGGTGAATGAAAAATAAAACTGTCAAGTTCTGAAGTTTTTATTTTTAAGAAAATTACATTATTGTCATTGTCATTGTATGATATAGAATTAAAAAAACATAGCTAAAAATTATAAATTTAAACTAAATGAGAGACGTGTTCACCTTCTACTTCCGAACTCTTCGTTTCTCTTTCTTCTTTTTACAGCATCAAAAACATTGGTGAGCACTTGGGGGGAGTTGTTAATCTTCTGAAATTTCTTTGTAATTCTAGCCAGTAAGTCTTCTAAATTTTCACAAGGGGTTTTGAAAACCGAGTTTTTAATGTTTGGCCATAAAAAAAAGTTGCACGACGTGAGATCGCAGGACCGTGGTGGCCACCTAACTGGCATATTACGACTAATGATTCGGTCTTCGATAAATTCTTTAAAAAAATTTAAATTATCGAGAGTTGCGTGAATTGGTGCGCCGTCCTGCTGGAAGTAGCCTTGTCGCATCTCTTCATCGTCTAATGCGTTTACAAAATTTCCTAAAATTTCATCACGGTATCGCGCCGATTTGAGAGTCCCTTCACAAAAAATCACTCCAATTAACCTTATTTTTTTCTGTGAATGCAGAGGCTTCTCTATAAAGAAATGTAAATTTTCAGAACCCCACATTCTCATTTGTTAAGAATTTACATATCCAGAGAGGTAAAACCGTGCCTCGTCAGTAAAAAAGGGTTTTTCAAATACGTTTTCATCATTAAATTACCCACAAACCACTTTCAAAATTGCATTCGCTGCGGTTTGACGTTTGGTAACAACTTTTGGATTGAGCTTAGACGATAAGCGTGCATGTGCAGGTCCCATTTCCGGATTGTAGTGCAGGTTCCGTAGGAACTTGCTGGCTTAAACGACGAGTAGGTTTGCTGTTTGTCTTTTTGCCTCAATTCTTCTACGTTTTGTGCAGTGCGAACTTTGGGTTTCCCACTGCCTTTCTTTCTATTCACACTTCATGTTTCCCCAAACAAAGCCACAGATCTAGTCAAAACTTGGCGAAACTAGTCAAAATCCATGACTATGGTGGAAATTCTCTTTAAAAATCCTCAATGGCATCCAGTGTTGAATAAACCCACTGGCCATCAACCCTTCTACCATTTCTAAAGTAACTTTCGATCATAAAAGCTTTTTGTTCTGCCGTGATTACCATATTTAATTTTCTTAAAAATAAAAACTTCAGAACTTGAACGTTCTATTCCTCATTCACCTATAGCTTTTTACTTATGCCTTTCAAGGGTAATAATTCAAGACATGCGTGGTTGACTCCATGGCATACTTTGAGGACGTTTTTTTTATCTTACGTTACATATTGCGTAATTATATACGTTGAAAATTGCCATTTTCCTTATGTTTGCGAAAAAACTTAGAAGTAAATTCATAGTACAAAATTGGTCTTGTTCTTAAAGTTGTCAATATAAACCCTTAAATTGTCAAGGTAGTTTAGTTTTAGCAATAGTGAATTTGGTCGTTAAAATTTGCTGAAGTTCTGTACATATTGACCAAGTAGAATTTTAATTCATTTACCTAATAAAATTCGTATTTTATAATATTACTTACTAGATTAAATTCTTTTAGAGGTATTATTAGAGTACCAAAAAAATAAATTCGTATTTTCTTCAGCGCAGAACGTGAGACACACAAAAGTTAAAAATGCAGTTTAAGGTTATTGGCCCCCGTAAACTTGACTTAAGTTAACCACCACCACCCAACTCTTTCAAAAGGCTGTTTATTTCGACTCTAAACGCGAATACCAGCACACCCTCTTCCTGAAAATAAATATACAAATCAGTGGCGGGTATTACGATTTAATGTAAAATATAATGTACAATCAGCGAGCATTAAATTGGTGCTTTCACTCTAATTTATTTGAATAGTTGTCAGTTTAGTAATTATCATAATAAATAAATCCTGTCAAACCATGACATGACATGCAAATTGATTGTAGATCCGGTAATTTAACGAGTGGCTTAGGAAAAGTATAACTTTGCGCACTAAAATCCGTGCGCAAAGTACCTACTTTGCGCACGCTCGTAGAGAAAATATTTTATGTAGAAGCGTATTTTATAGCAACTTAACTAATACTTCCAAAGATTTCGTTTAAGGAAGCACAACATAATGTAATTCGGGGACACAAGTCGGTATAAAAACAGAAACAAAATACTCATTCTAAATAAGGAATATGCACAATGCACATATTTTTTTATTGCATAAATCGTTTAAGGAAGTCATACTTATTACAAACCCAAAAAAATTATTTTGAAGAAAATTACTAGCATAATTTAGTTACAAAAAAATATATTTAAAATAGAGCGAATAGTGTTGTTTTTTAGGAGTCTAAAAACTACTTCAAGTTTTTCTGTTACAGCCGATGTTGCGCTAGTGTCCAAGAAAGTTGTGGCAATGATAACTTTTTTCTGGGTATATATATATATATATATATATATATATATATATATATATATATATATATATATATATATATATATATAATATATAATAACATGTCCTGACTGACTGCCTGATTCATCATCGCCGAGCCGAAACCGCTGAACCTATAAATATGAAATTTGGTCAGTAGTTTTATTTAATAATGTAGACTCACTAAGAAGGGATTTTTCAAAATTCAACCCCTAAAGCGGTCATGATGTTGAAAATTTGTAATGGAGTAAAATTGTTATAACGCGGACGGAGTCGCGGGCGCAAGCTAGTTTTAAAATAAATTAGAAGCAAACCTGTTTTGATTAAATGTGTGTTTATTTTTGACTAACTTAAAGATTTGGAAAATGTCAGTATTGCAGCTGTAGTAATGCTGACTTGTTATATGTATTTCTTTTTTTGCTGCTAATATTTTGCCTGTTCGGAGTAATTGCTTCAAATTAGTAATTTGCTAACCTGCGATTTGTAGCAAGGTTAGAATGGTAGAGAAGATTGACATTCTACTCTTTGTTTGAATTAGAAAAAGTTTTAATAACATTAACATAACATAAAACTCTTTCTTCTTTCCAATTTTTTACCATTTTTATGTTATGTTTAAAATTTAGGGTGCATAGCCACATTACCAGCTTATTTGTATTACATGCAGCGATCTTTCGCGCGGGGCTGCCACAAACATTTTTAACGGAAGACGGTGTCTGGGCCGCGACGGCCTCAGAGTAAACAATTGTCTTTTTATTGGCGTTAGTGCCATCGTTCGGCTTTTTCAGTAGATTCTTGGATTTTCGAATCATCTTGCATCAGATGGCATTAATGTTATGGTGAGTTCGGGGTTTGTTGTAATTTGCAAAAATTTCAGCAGATAGATAAACATATAGCCCGGTGTAATTTGACAATCAACGGTTTAAATTGTCACGTGTAAGAATAAGACAACTAAGTTTTGTACAACGAATTTATTTCTGTGTTATTCGTAAATTTAAAAACGGGCAATTTAGGTATTTTTCAAAATAATAAAACTAAATTCATATTAACAACAAGTTCCAATATATTAATAAGCCCAGACTACAAAAATCGGACCGTTATTAAAATTTAAATAAGCTAATGGGTGACACTAAATAACTGATCTGAAATTTTTGAGAAATTCTTATTTCCAATAAAAAATGATCACCGTCTTTAAATCATTAAATATTTTGCACTTTCTCCTTTTGCTGGTTTTAGGGTATTAAATGGCCATCAAAGTAATACATTTTATTAAGAATGTGGTAATATTCGGTGACCATTATAACGGTTGAACGGTTAAGGTGGTTTCGCAAGAATATGTTTATAATATGTACATGGTCCAGAATGATATCGTCTTTTCTTAAGGAACAAGAACTTTTTCTATTTTCATTAAAGAAGTTTGCAAGTTCTACCTCAACTTTTCGGAATTCTGTAATTAAATATTTTTAATTATGAATATACATATATACTTACATAACACGTTAAATTTTGTGTAAAAAAATTATGAAAAGAGTGTCTCGAAGATATCAAAACTTCTGTTTTGTAAAGTTGGATGAACTACAGTTACCCAATACATTACAGGAATATCTATAAATTACGGTCGTGGTCTTATTAAAAGACAGACTATATTTATTATTGAATAATATTAGAAAAATACAGTTTCCATTGATAAAGAATCTATCGTTGATATTAAAGTTTAATATATAAAGGATAATATCAAGCATTAATCCAAAAAACTTTCTAGTTGTTAATATAATACTAATAAATGACCTAAACGTAGTGGACTTATTTTAGTACATGCATTTAAGTCATCTATTATTATTAATACCTTGACAATTAGTAAGGTTTTCGTTCTTACAAGCAGGGCCGTCCTAAGACATTTAAGCGTCCTGGGCTAACAAAATCAAGCCCCCTTAGCTCACATGAGCGAAGTGAGCTGGAAAGTCCGCCATTTTTTTTAAGGAAGTGTTAAGGGAGTTTAAAGGTGCGTTTCCTATGGAGCGGCTGACGCTCGCGGCTGCCGCACAGCGTCTGACGCCTAGTACTGCTCATGTGACACTTTAATGTATCCGTTTCTTTTCGAGCGTCAGACGCAAGCTTCAACGTCAATGGATTACTGGCGTCAGCCGGCCGCTGAGCGGCCGCTGAGCGGCAGCCGCGAGCGTCAGCCGCCCCATAGGAAATGCACCTTTACGCCGCCGCACACTGTAACGGATTTGATATATTGTGGACATAGGACAAAACAGGGACGATCGAATTTTAATTTGTTTTGTCTCTAGATTATTCGTAAAATATCTGGAGTTCAGTCGTTTACCAGTTTTTTTCAAATGTATCACCATGAAGTACTTTCTTTTTAAGCGGAAACTTGGCTTTTCTGAGAGCAATTAAAATGATGCGAAAATATGTGAAACTTAAAAAAATTCATATGTATTCTATAAAAAAATTTAAAGCAATTTTTGTTGTGGCTATAGTATGCTATACCCTTGATATTTCCAAATTTTAGTGGAAAAATTTGTAAAGCTTACTTACATATGGAATTTTAAAGAACCGTCGTCCTAGTCAAAGAAAAAACAAAGTTTGGTGTGTCTTTAAAAAAATGCCTCAATATTCCTAAGATATCACATATATTAGAGGATTACACAACTCTTATACATTAGGAATATCCAAAAATCTCATCCGACTTTGTCCGATTAATGAAAAAAAAAATTTTTCTTCAGTAATGTCGCACATGCAGGAATCCAAAGTTGCTTTTTAATGCAGCTTTGAAGATTTTCCAGGTATATTATTAATTAAATTAAATTTTCTAAGAAGTTACAAGTAAATTTTAACTAATTTAACTTTTACTAAGAAAAGTGGCTAGAATAATATTAAATAAAATATTCATGAATCTAAGTGTACCTACCTACATAGTTTTAAAAATACGTTGTTACACAGTTTTAAATTGTTATTTTAAACATTATATTATTCTAGGAAGTAGGTAATAAGTTAACTCATTAAATACGCTTTGTAATTTAATTAAGGATGCCACTAAGGGTGAAAACAAAGTAATAAAAGAGCAAAGAAAATAGAAAATATAAAATGATTTTCGAAATGAACTTGGGATACTAATAGACGTTGCAAAACAGAGTGTTGTCACTACAAACGACGGCAATACTGCTGGAACTTTTTTCCGACATTACGAAAAATCAGCAGCAATCACTGGATTGAACAAAAATTTAATTAAAAAATTCGCTGTAGGTAATTCTCTAAGCGCTTTCTTCGGGTCACAACTTAATTAAATGTTGATAATTTTCAAAAATACTTAAGAGATACTACAAAGCTGTATGTGTCATTATATAGTTAGTACTATATGACATTATGTTATTAATACATTAATAATAATTTAGTAAACAGTAAACTATCAATTTTCGATTTCGTTACACTGTGCGGTGCCCTCCGGCGCTCTAGGGCTGCAACCCCTATTAGCCCAATGGTTAGAGTGGGGCTGCTTACAACACCACGGCTTCAATGAATTTGACTTATGGGGAAAAAATTAAAATTGTACGTAACCTTTACTAAAAAGGCGATTTGAAGTTTTTCAGCAAAGCTCCAAAAATTGTTTCCCATCACGAAACAGTCCTCAAACAAGATCGTCACTTTATAAATTAAAACCGATGTATGTATGGTAATTTTGACAGATTCTGTAAAAAGTTGCTTAAAATTCGCAACAAACGACTTAAAAGAATACCATTTTTGCAATTGTTGCATAAACTTTAAATCTGACAACGTTGTAGACCTTTAATATCAACTAATGCAATATAAGCTAGCACCGCATCAGCAGAACCAAGGCCAAGCGTCCTGCACCGCGCGCTAACCGAAGGACAAGGGTCCAAAATTCAATGACCCGGTTTTGGAGGTCCTTTAGAGGGCAAACGTTGCACGCGAGAGATGAGGGGAAGAGAGGGGACGTGGCGGGTTTCGGCGCGGTCCGCAGCGACTGAGCGGAGCGCGAAGGCAAAAAAAAACAAAAAATTAAGATACGAATAAAGGCC
The DNA here is from genome assembly GCA_963971165.1 of Philopedon plagiatum. Classification (NCBI taxonomy): domain Eukaryota; kingdom Metazoa; phylum Arthropoda; class Insecta; order Coleoptera; family Curculionidae; genus Philopedon; species Philopedon plagiatum. The sequence continues at coordinate 98,166,457 of OZ020192.1, read as the reverse complement.
AAGCGTTACGCTGCAGGTTTGGCTGCACCAACAGAGGCACTGCTTATGTGTGACGGTGTGACTATTTTAAACTATTTTTGTAGGGGAAAATAAACTACTGTTTAAATTAATTAAGTAGTTTAATGTGAAGTTAAAAAAAGCAGTTTAATAAGAAACTGACTAATGCTACAATTACATTTCAAATATGACAACACACTCAATGATATCACTGCTATAGGTCAATTTAAATGTAAATTTTTTATTATCTGAATAGCATAACTGTGTTATAATAATTATAAAAAAAATGTCAGCCAATTTTTACATAATACAGTGGTGTCACAAATTGGTCCGAAGTAATGACTAACTGCCTGATTACTGATCAGTGATCAGTGATCATTATCATCATAATAACATTCACAAAATTTTGTGTACATACCTAATTATCTTAAAAGTTTTGAAGATTTTTAAAGTTAAACCATATTAATACAACTTTTTTTTTAAATTACACTAGTAACTTTTTTAAAGTCTTGTACTGCACTTAATTAATTAATGTAGGTCCACCCTGACAAAGTGCTGAATGCAATAATGGCACTATTCAGTTATAAGTTATCATTTTTGAGTTATCACTGTAAATTAAAAATAAATATACCTAATAATGATATTCTCATATATAAGCAAACCCATAATAGATTTCAGATGAAAATATTTTTGAGTTACAAAATAATTTAAATGTGAATATAATTTAAAGTTTGTTATTTTAATCCTATAATAGCCTATAAATAATTACAACAGAATTGATATGGAATGTTGTCGTAGTTCATATTAAAATATTAATTATATTATTTTATAAAAGTGAAAATGTGTAGATATGTATACAGTGTGTAACAAAAATATGGAATCCTCGAAATATCTTGCAAACCGTTTATTCGATTTTTACGAACTTTTGTACACCTAGGTACGAAATTACGCCCGATCTAATGGTGAGGTCCGCATTATTGTCAAATTTACATTTTTTCTGAAATTGACAGGAACTTTTTTTTTAAATGGAAAGCTTTATATTTATTCGATTTTCGAATTAAGTTTAAAATTCTGAATACTTCTTATTGGACACATTTTATCCTAAAGTTAATAGTTTTTGAGAAAATGTCGGTAAAAAATCGTTATTCTATTGTATTTTACCAATCGAAATAAAATACCTGTACACGAAAGTTTACCTGAAATATCTGACATTTCGTTTCGTTTACTTAAAAAAAAGTTTATCATTTAACAGAAACCCAAAGAATTGACATTTTACTAATACTGGGTTATGGGGACACAATGCGAACGCAACAAGAAGTTTGTAATATTTTTAATGACAAATATCCTGACAGAAATCTATTAAATAAATCTACTGTACGTAAAGTTTTAAAAAAATTTCGTCAAAATGGAAACGTAAAAAACGCTGAACTATTTGGATATTTAGTACAATAAAAAACAATACAGGAGGAAGTAATTTAAAATTAATGAAGAAAACTAAATCAAATGTCTAAAACATGGATCTATTATAATATGGATTCGATATCCGTATACTGTGAGCGTATCGAACGTGAAGCCTTATATAATATAAATATTTTGTTGTTTGTTATTCTCTTGAGAGAGCAGTTTACGAACTACGAACATAGACAAGACTACGAATTACTACGTAATTGAATCAAGAATGGTAGTAGAAAGAGATAAAATAGCATTGGAGTGTTGGAGCTCAGAAGTGTTGTTGTCTGCTGGGTGCTTAGGAAAAACGTCTGGGAACGCTCGGTTACACGTACGTCTTTGTCTAATGAACTAGAAAAGAAAAAGTGCGACGTATAGATTTATATAGATTTATAAATGACTCAGAGCGACTTTAAATAATCGCCTTTAGAAATAACCTAACATAACATAACCTATAAATAATAAAACCTTTTTAACTTAAATTTATTACTATTTAGCAGAAAAATAAAATATTTTGGGGCTTTTATTACTTTTAGTAAATCTTGTGATGCTTCTAACGTATTTTTGTACAAAAATACAAGGTAAAATAAGATGTGGCCAATGTTTACAAATTGTGTTTACAGTGTCGTTTAGAATGGTTTGTTTTGGCTTCAAAGAATGTGAACTCATCCCGTATCCAGTCCTAATAAATCCATGGTCTAAAATGTTATCCATTTACTTCTTGGCAGTAAGCCAAATACCGCGGAAAAACATGCAAAATGTTTAGAAGAATGTCAGTTTCCTCGATACTTCTACATTCTGTTTCTATCCTTAACTTTAAATCATCGAGGTCATTTGGCTTACTTTTGAAAACAACATTTTTGAGGTCGCCCCACAAGAAGTAGTCGAGGGGCATCAAGTCCGGAGACCGAGCTGGCCACGTGATTGTTCCCCTACGTCCAATCCATCTTCTATCCATCTTTCTTCATTTAATGTCCCTTGCATGAAGAAGGGGTCAATTATTCTCCGACCTCTTATGCCAGCCCAAACATTTACCTTTTGGGGGAACTGGGTATGATTTTTCCATATCCAGTGAGGATTTTCCCTGGCCCAATATCGACAGTTATTATGCCTATTAACTTTTCCATTTAAAAAAAATGTTGCTCCGTCGGAAAAAATTATTCGGTGGACAAAATCTGGATTGGCGTTGCAACGTTCCATCATGGTTTCGCTTCGCATTCCAAGCGCCTGTCATAATCATCTTCTGAGAGCTCTTGCACAAGTCTTATTTTGTGCGGATGATACTTTTCGGTTTTCAGAAGGCGGTCTACGGACATGTGTGAAACGTTGGTTTCTTTTCCCAGTGTTCTGGTAGAAATATGGGGATTTTCCTCTAAACTTAGTAAAACATTCAGAGCCTTATCACCATCTGTTGCACTTTTAGGTCGGCCAGAGCGTATAGCGTTTTTTACGTTCCCAGGTCGACAAAAAAATTTTAAAACATTACTTACAGTAGATTTAGTTAATGGATTTCTGTTAGGATATTTATCATTAAAAATATTACAAAGTTCTTGCTGCGTTCGCATTTTGTCCCCATAACCCAGTATCATTAAAATTTCAGTTCTTTGGGTTTCTGTTAAATGATCCATTTTTGTAAATAAGCGAAACTGACAATGTCAGACATTTCAGGTAAACTTTCTTGTCCAGGTATTTTAATGTAAAATACAATAAAATAACGATTTTTGACCACCATTTTCTCAAAAACTGTCAACTTTAGGATAAAATGTTCCCAATCAGAAGGATTCAGAATTTTAAGCTGAATTCGAAAATCGAATAAAATATAGAACATTCCATTAAAAAAAAAGTTTCTGTAAATTTCAGGAAAACGGTAAACTTGACAACAATGCGGAATTCACCAATGGATCGGGCGTAATTTCGTACCTATGTGTACAAAGTTTCATAAAAATCGAATGAACGGTTTGCAAGATATTTCGAGGTTTACATATTTTTGTTACACACTGTATTCTTTCCAGGTGTTTTCTTCGAACTGTCGGTAAGCTCCTAGGCAATATGTCAGGAATTTTTAAGTTTTAAATTCCTTGCCAGTGCAGAAAGACTGTAAATAAATAGAGAGCTATTTTTGATGCTGGTCTGGGTTAGGGTTGGCAAGATAGAGTTAAAAATTTAATAAGTAAAACATGTAAAAAGGGCTCACAATTAGGCTTGGTTCATATTTTCACATAGACGCTAATATGTAAATTATAGTATTTTTGCGTACTATATTTATTGTCAACAGTATATAGTACATCAAACTAAAATATAGTACAATAGTGTATATTATAGTACGGTTGGCAACCCTAGTCTGGGTCCCCTTCTGCTTTTGCGGTTTCTGGGTATTTATCCTTTGCTAGGTAGAACCAAAGTCAAAATGAGACTATAAACTTATCGGTAAGGTTTGAATGGGTAAGATAAAAAATATTTTTTTTTTATTGCCATTATAGTCTAGTCAGTCTTTAGTTTATATGGTTAATTTAAACCGATTTATTGTGGGGACAGGGCCGGTGTATTTGAGGCTATAAGTGCAAAAGTTTTCGACGTCCTTTTTTTAACAATGCAAATCGCTATTTCTCAATATTTACAGGTTTATAAATAATTATCGGAAATATGTACTAGTCACACTGATTCTAAATTCTTTAAATTACCGTTGCTTTAAGAAGCTATAAATTAAATTTCTCAAAACCTAATCAATTCAACAACGTTAGTCAGTCATGTTATAAACCGAGGCAAAGTTAAAATAAATTTAGTTGAATTTTAAAAGGCACGAGTTGAAAGCGATTTAAAAATTAAATGTTCCAACTGTTGATCAGTGTATTTTCTCGAAGCACATATTTCGCTAAACAAAAATTTAATGAAGCACGTATACGTGGGGACAGGGGGTCAAGGGGGGCATCGACATAGCAATTTATTTGCCTCACCTTGTACGGAAACCGGGCGACCTACTTTCGGTTTTTAAAGTTGTGAAACTAATTTGCATGATGGGTGAAGGTCTTTAAAATGCTATTTTTTAAAGTCTAAAATTATCATTCGCGCGTTTCGACAACACAAATTTAGGCAATATAACAGATTAAATCGACTAGTTGTGCTACTTTTTTGAATAAGCAATAAGTAGGTATTGTCCACTATTAGATAAAAATTTAGAGTGGTTTTACTTCGCAGTGTAGAAATATTTTGTTTATTGTATAAGCCCAAGTAGGTATTTTTACCATCCCTCCTAAACGTAATGATAATGAAATATTTAATTTTTAGCTTACTTGCATCGTTTGTTAAAATCGTGATCATTTGCAAAGGACAGATTATTTTATATTATTGAACAAAATAAGAAAAATATATTTTTAAAAAATATATAAAGTTTAGTTACTTAACATAGAAAGAAAATATAAAGCAAAATAATACCAAGAAACTTATTAATGATGATTAACATATTATCCATACACGGTCTAAATGCAGGTACCAAAAATTTTGTTCACTGGAGAAGTGCCTTTACAATACATACCACTTAAAATATAAACGTAACTCTTATGAGAGCACATAAAAAAGTTTTATACACAACCAGATATACAAACAACAGTGAGGAGATTTAATTCTGAGGGCGCAAGAATTAATAGCAATTATTAAATCCAAAAAAAGTTGTTAAAAAATCCGAAATAAACTAGACTATTTTAACAAGAAAAAGGGTTAACAATAATCGAAAATATTTTTCTCCGTATCGCTCGCATTAAGTGTAGTTGTACCACAAAATCTGCATTTACTTCAGTCAAGTCACTTTTGTCTCGTATATTTGACGTGCATTGGCCTTATATTTTCGTGTGTTGCGCTCGCTACGTTTTGTGTGAAGTATTTTAGTTTGAGGTAAGTACATACTATAATTTTTATTACCTTTATTAGTTTTGTGTTTTAAATTAATTTGGAGGTAGTATTTTTGAAAGTTTGCTGAACTTTTACAGATTTTTTATAAACAATCATGCAAACGGCATATTCGCAGTTTTAAGATTTCCACAGATGTTGTGTCTTTTTAGGTTTTTTAAATATCTTAATTCAGTGCCTTCTTAACTATATATTAAATACGTGCAGAACACTGCAGATGGCTAAAAAACAATGTATTTTTAGTAACCATGTCATTTACGAGAAGAGAACTGTTTGATGTTTGGCGGCCGGAAGATACTTTGAAACGTAGAAATATGGCCGCATTTTCATACGCGACGTATAAAAATATGACCGTGTTTTTTATTTTCATACGTTACGTATAAAAATACGGCCGCATTTTTACGTTCTAAAGTATTACCCTGCCGCCAAAAATCCTACAGTTCTCTTCTCGTAAATGACATGGTAACTAAAAATACATTGCCTTTCAGTCATCTGCAGTCTTCTGCACGTATTTATTATATAGTTAAGAAGATACTGAGTTACGATATTTAAAAATCCTAACAACATACAAAATCTGTGGAAATCTTAAAATTACGAATATGCCTTTTGCATAATTATTTATAAAAATCTGCAAAAGTTCAAGAAATTTTCAAAATCACTACCTCCAACTTAATATAATGTATAAAACTAATAACGGTAATAAAAATTATAGTACCTACTTACCTCAAACTAAAATACTTCACACAAAACGTAGCGAGCGCAACACACGAAAATATAAGGCTAATGCAAAATATAATGCCATGGCACGTCAAACATAAGAGGCAAAAGTGACTTGACTGGAGTAACTGCAGATTATTTGTGGTACAACTTAATGCGAGCAATACGGAGAAAACTATTTTCGAATATTGTAAACTAGCCTGTTCTTCAACCATGAATGAAGTCTATACTTGTCAGGGGTACATGTAAATATGTAAAATTGGGAATCAGTTCTCTAAATCACCTGAAGATGCCTTATATAATAAGGATTTGAACAAATAATGCTAAAATAGCTATTTTCCGGGATTCCGAGCTATATACCCCCCTTCGAGCCCTGGATTAGGTACATACCAAAATTTGCGGCAAATTTTGGTATGTAACTCAGCGTTCGGAGGGGCAGCTAGCCCGGAGAATAGCTGTTTTAACATTATTTGTTCAAATCCTTATTGCAAAAGGCATCTTCAGGTGGTTTAGAGAACTGATTCTCAATTTTACATAGCCTGTTCTTGCTAAAATAGACTAGTTTATTTCGGATTTTTCAACAACTAATTTTTTGGATTTATTCATTGCTAGAATAGATAAAATGACCTCTGTGCGGCGTCTGCGGGTAGCGTGGCAGATGGGCGGAGATCGGGCGGCCAAGGTTTGCTCAGGTTAAGTGGGCGGCTGATAGCACGGAACACTAATTGTGCAAGTATAACTTACACTTGACCGAATTTTTTAAATAAATTTGCTAAAGAACTGAGAAATTCATAGTATGGATAAAACTTTAGATTTTTAGCAATGATGAATAAGGCCGCTGCTGTTCTACATACTTTATTTAAACCTAAAAAGAGCTTTCTTCAGCCTACAATACGCCTAAAAAACCCTGTTTAAACCAATCAAGTCGAAAATAATTTCGTTATAAATGAACACGGTGCCCTTGAACTCTAAAAGAGCCCGGTCCTAATTAGATCCCATTTAAACCATAACACATACTCTCATCGTCTACCGCAATAATTACACAGAAGAGAATTATTAACGGCCACTTTATAAGCCATTTAGCCAGAAGCATACGGGTATTGTGTCAAAAGATTTAAAAAATGTATAGGGATGATTAAAAATACGGAGTTTTGGTCCAAAATTAAAAAAAAATGCTTGTGCTCGGACCTGCTAAAATCATTTCTATAATAGAGAAATGCCGGTAAAGCGAAAGGTTTTATTATTTAATATTTATTTACATATTTTAAAAATTTTCGTGGTATAAAAAATGTTTTTAAAGACAACAAACAGCTAATGCTCAAAAAGTGAAAAAAATCTGCACTCTCAATTAATTTTATCAATGACGAAAAACAGATTTAAATTATACCTAATTAAGTTATATTGGTAGGTATATAGCAAATAAAAATGCTCTTAAGTATGTATGTTAACGGTAAATGGGCTCTTAACCCGAAAATCTTAAATAACATTTAAGATCGGGGGATGTATATATGTAAATATGTGCTTTACGGTAATAAAGAAAATCCTGATGTGTTCCCTAATTCTAATTCCAGAAAAAAAACACTGAAATTCGATTGCATTACAAAAATTTAAACAATCATGAAGAAATTATTCGTGTGCAATCAGCCCTATCGGCATGTGCTGTTTTGGAAACTACGCCGTTCGGCTCACCGGTCTGAACTGCCACGTGACTCAGCATTAAAACGCCTTATTTTTAGCCACGTGATGGTCATATCAGTGAGTCGCACGGTATAGTTTCCGAACGCAATCCAGTAGTATTTGGTGATATCTTCTGTTTGAGCTTTTGTGACGAAAGTTGGGTGTTACCGCATACAAAAAGTTCAGTGAGTTAATCATATTTTTAGCATTTTTGACCATTTTAATTGTTCCGTGCTAAAATTAGCAAAACGGAACACTATGGAATCACTTCGATGTCCGTCCGTCCGTCCGTCTGTCACAGGCGATTTTCTCTGAAACATTCGAAGTAAAAATTTGAAATTTAGCACAGAGATAAACGTAAAGTACAAAAAGTTGAATTTTGATTCTGGGGGTTAGTTTCAGGGGGTAAATTGGGAAATGGAAAAAATCAAGGGCATCGTGTAAGGTGTCAAATGAAAGCTTATTGAAGCACGAATTCCACAATATATGTATGATGTATTTTTTATGGATTTTTTTAAAACATTTTTCGGGAAAAACACTTAAAAATTGCTGTCACAAAAAGGATCCCTTGGAAAAATCTAAAAAAATCATTGATAATTGAGAATTAGGTGTAGGTTGAGCCGAAATTAGCACTAGAATTGAAAAATTCTAGTGCGATCAATTGCTATAAACAATGTAATTGTTTATTTCCTTATAACTGCTGAACCATTGGTTTCAGGGAAAAAGTTTTTCGAGAAAAAATATTTCTCGCGATGTAACGAACAACTTTTGTAGTTACAGTTTGAAATTTTTAATTTGGCTCAGTCGAAGGGCTCCCCACTCAGCTCCGCACATACGCGATGTGATACGGCGTTGGTGCCGTCGGCGGCGGGTAACGCGACATGTGGGCGGAGATAGGGCGGCCGAGGTTTGCTCAGGTTAAGTGAGGGCTGATGGCACGGAACACTAATTGTGCAAGTGTAGCTGACCGAATTTTTAAAAACAGGTTTATGTAAATGAAGACAAATACAAACTGCTTTAATTTACACATGTAAGGAGTATGTAAGAAAGGCACAGAGGCGATTGTATTAAATCGTTGCAGTGAACAAGTTGTCTATAAATTTATTTTTTTTAAATGATGACAACATTGTCCTGCCGCCGTTTTCAAGGCCCTGATATTGATAAGTTTGGATGCTCTCTTCAAAACGATATAGTGAAATCATTTTTATTAAAATGCATAGATGAACTTTAAAAAATCGCCTGAGGCTGCTTTAACTCTAAACCCGATTAAAAAACTAACGTTATTAACGTTTCTACGTGAGTTTGGTAAAAAATTATTAATGCTAAACTGTTTTAAAGGGAGCATATTATATACATTGAATTAAGACGCACGATAAACTTTGGCGTTGTTTTATAAGTCTTATTTTTTTTTTATTTCCTTAAAAAATAGAAGAGCAATTAAAAAATAACAGCGACGAAAATTCTACTTTTCCTTGCTCTAGAAAAAGGAACCCAAATCCAAATGTAGTGAAAGAGCTCATTATGCAAAATATTATTCTCTAAATCAAATCATTTGTAAGCTCAAGCACAAGCAACAATAGAAAGAAATTAATTGTTAAAGGTGCGTTCACCCTGAATTTACTGGAAATTCTGTAGCTGAAAGGTAGACAGTAAGAAGAGCCAAAAATGTAATTTCACAGCATGACCAAAGATATGGGTGAGTGGTCCCATGGGCGGATTTAGGGGGGGGGGGGGGAGGGCCCTGGAGCCTTGTACAAAAAGGATTTCAACAGCGAATTTTATGAAAATAAATATTATAACATAAACATTAACCATTCCTATATATTCTATAAAATATTATAAACAAAAACAAACATTGGCCATCTATCTAAGGCCTTTTGAAATGAATTATACCACAAAAATATGAATAAGAGATCAATACTAATATGTTATATAAAAAATGCAAGCCTTTTTTAGACTTTTTTGATTTAAATGCTTACACATCTCACTGCGATTTTATTAAAATTTGCGCCGGATCGTTTTGGCTTTTAAAGAAAAGAGTTTCCTTTTCAAAAAACATTCTTTTCAAAGAATTTCTTTCGAAAAACAGCTTTTTCGAAAACGGATTAACGAAATTTTTCAAAAATATTTCTCGAATACACATATTTCGAACGTACATTTTTTCAAAAATGTCCTGACGGCTTTTTCAAAGATGCTTTTTTTGAAAACGGATTTATAAAATATTTTCTCGAAAATACGTATTTCGAAAGTATACGTACTTAAATTTTTTCAAAAATGTCATCAAAACATATTTTTTAAAAAATGAGTATTTTAAAAATTAAATTATGAGCTCCAGTAGCTTGGAAAATATTAATGAAAAAAAAAAGATGAAAAGAGATCCTGAACAAATCTAAACGCACCTATTTTGGGTTTGATCAGGTTTCTTAGGTTTGGTATGTTACTTTCTTGTAAATAACTTATTCAAAAAGCCGTTGCTTGAAAAAATTAATATCCGAAAAAATTTAATTTCGAAAAAGATGTTCTCTGAAAAAATGTATTTTTGAAAAGTGCCTTAAAAAAACTTTAAAAATTGGTTTTGGAAAAATTGGACTTACGTAAGTACTCATCTTCCCAAATAAGCACAAGGCATAAAGAAAACAATGCTACAATATTTACACTTTCGTATTAATAAAACAATTTATCCTGTCGCGTGTAAGCTAAGATGTTCTGTTCTTTTTCAACAAATATCTTTTTTCATGTTAAATTAAGTAAAATTTTTCGAAAATCAGCTTTTTCGAAAGATGCTTCTTCGGAAATGGATCTACAAAATTTTTTGAAATTTTTTTTTTAAAAGAATCTTCCAAATTTCCGTAAACATATTTTTTAGAAAACATAATTTTTCTAAATTTAAATTATAAACTCTACTGGCTTAGAAAATGTCAATGAAAAAATCACAAAAAGATGCTGAAGTTCAGGATCAGTTCGTTTAGGTTAGTTCAGGACCTGAACTAACCTAAACGAACCGTTTTTGTATTCGATCAGGTTTATGTTTCCTTGTCTGCTATGTTATTCTGTAGTAAATTACTTTCAAAAAAGTGATTTTTTAATATGAATATTCGGAGTTTTTTTGGAAACAATAGCTCTGTTCGTAGAAGAATCACAAACCGATCAGCGCCAACCAAATTTTAGGTATTTGGTAACGTGACAGTTTGCCGACTGGTTTCCAGTAATTTCATTGGCTCTGACTGGTTTGTGACTCTTGTGCGAACAGGGCTAATGTTTGAGGAAATGTACTTGCCAAAAACATATTTTCTTAAAAAAATGTAATTTCGAAAAGTGGTTAAAAACAATTGGAAAAATTGGTTTTCGAAAAAAAAAATTGAAAACATCCCTAACGAACTGTATTCGAAAATATATTTTCGAAAAAATTTGCTTTCAAAAATGTTTTCGAAAAATTTTCATATATCAGTCCAAATGGACAGACGGTATAAATAAAAAAAAATGCTAGAATTTTGGTACGTTAAAATGACAAACCGTTCTGTTTTCGCAAGAACAGGTTTAGATATTTCGTTCATTATGAAATAGTGTACATTTCACATTTAACAGCCAGATTCTCCAACACTAGTCCGGTCTAATTTGACAACCAAAAGTTTTAAACTGACCAGTGTAAGCATAAGACGACTAAGTTTTATACTATTAATTTTCTTCTGAGCTTTTTCGCAAATTTATAAAGAACAGGGCAATTTTAGTATGTACTTTCGACAATAATAAAACTAAATTCATTACAGCAACTCGTTCCAAGACGAAAATCAGTTGGAAACCAACTAAATCGGTGAAATATCAGAATAATTCATGTTTTTAATGACGACTTTTTAACAATGACGGACAAAAACCTGTCAAAACATAGTTGGTCAACTATAAGATCTTAATTTAAACCAGTACGAAATCTTAAACCTTCTTAGTGAATCTGAACGTAAAAAAATAATGTCGTACGCAAGCTTGCCCGTTTTTTGGTACCTATATATTTTTGTGTAGCTCGAGATGACGTTGCGCCCCCACCCCCCACATAAAATTCTAAATCCGCCTCTGCCGTGGTCCCCAAATTAAAGCTACATAAAATAATATTTATTATCGTATTGGGATGGAATAAAAGCTGTTTTACGTTTTTCCGAAACTATAACTTACAGAAAGACAGAAAATGATTGTATATCTGTTACGCTCAATAGTCGAATTCGGGCAATGCCCGAAAAAAATACGCAAAACTAGTTTTGAGCAACGAATATTTCCCAAACCCCAAATTTTATTTTTATACGGTTATTGAGCATTACAAAATAAGCAGAACTAGTTTTGCGCAATTTGAAATGTACAAAACTAGTTCTGTACATTTCTGAATGGCCAGCACTAGTTATGCTTGTTTTACAGCCTCCCAAACCCAAATAAAGAGTAGGGTTATGTTGTTGTTTTATAAATATCACTTAGAACTGCATCCTCCGATATTTCTGGATCTACACAAGGTTTTATTTCATGTATGTGCAATAAAAAGTGTGTTAACAGAGCATGTTCTTGTCGAAAAAAGAATCTCATCTGCAATTCTAAGTGCCATCATTCAAGCTCTTGTTCAAATAAATAATTTTTTAAACGTAACTGAATATTTGTCTAAGAATAAAGTTTTATTTGTTGTTGTATTTGTCAGTATTTAAACAAAATATATTATTTAAATAACATTTCCAACTTTATTTTATTCGGACGCTGCGCGCTGATTAAATGAAAAAAGCATAATTTAACTAGTGCTGGCCATTCAGAAATGTACAGAACTAGTTTTGTACATTTCAAATTGCGCAAAGCTAGTTCTGCTTATTTTGTAATGCTCACTAACCGTATATAAATAAAATTTCGGGTTTGGGAAATATTCGTTGCTCAAAATTAGTTTTGCGTATTTTTTTCGGACATTGCCCGAATTCGACTATTGAGCGTAACATATCTACCAAACAACCAATGCACTTAACGTATCTGTTACGCTCAATAGTCGAATTCGGGCAATGCCCGAAAAAAATACGCAAAACTAATCTGGAGCAACGAATATTTCCCAAACCCGAAATTTTATTTTTATACGGTTATTGAGCATTACAAAATAAGCAGAACTAGTTTTGCGCAATTTGAAATGTACAAAACTAGTTCTGTACATTTCTGAATGGCCAGCACTAGTTATGCTTGTTTTACAGCCTCCCAAACCCAAATAAAGAGTAGGGTTATGTTGTTGTTTTTTGTTTCGAATTTATTTCGTTTGTGCTCGTGAAATTGTGTATGTTACAATTCTTATAATTACGATATTCACCCATGTACCTATATAAAAATGCAAGCTGAATTCGACTTTCAATTAGTTCGGTTATTGGAGGCTTCAGGTACTGAAAAACATAATGTCGTGACGAAAGGCCATTACCTTACTACACTTTGTCTAAGAATAAAGTTTTATTTGTTGTATTTGTCAGTATTTAAATAAAATATATACTTATATTATTTAAATAACATTTCCAACTTTATTTTATTCGGACGCTGCGCGCCGATTAAATGAAAAAAGCATAACTAGTGCTGGCCATTCAGAAATGTACAGAACTAGTTTTGTACATTTCAAATTGAGCAAAACTAGTTCTGCTTATTTTGTAATGCTCAATAACCGTATAAAAATAAAATTTCGGGTTTGGGAAATATTCGTTGCTCAAAATTAGTTTTGCGTATTTTTTTCGGGCATTGCCCGAATTCGACTATTGAGCGTAACATATCCACTCAGGTTCTCTTCTCTAGTTTTCCTTTTAATAGAAAAAAAATTTCATGCAAACTACATAGGTACTTAATTTTAATTTACAAAAACTGAAAGCGACCAATATTTTCATATTTTTCAATTCAATCAAGTTTAGTTTTTTAAAAATCAGATGGAACTAATCCAAATCTAGACCTAAAAAACACCAAATCATGTTCCGCATGGTAAGCCATCTTCTGCGTTAAGTCTGTGTTGTGATTAGAGACCATGACGAAAACGTTTTTATAATGGGTTAGGCCCAGCGCGGCGTCTAGGTCAATGTTATTTCGTTGCAATTGTTTTGTTCGCTATAATGTTATAATATTTTGCTTCCTTTTTGAAATTGTCATTAATTACAGATAATAATTGAACGTTTAAAATTAAATTTGACGTCAATTTTTAAAAGGAGTGGTAAAGGAAGAGGGTTAAAATTTGACGGTATTATAGTACTAAAGTAATTTAGATATATGCATATTTAATGTATTCCATGTGCTTTGATATAAAGTAAATACGAAAGAAAATCTAAATATCGTATTTCTTTAGTTTGTTGAGAATACAGGCTGTTAAAAAACTTTCACTAATTATAATTACTTATAAATTACTTGTATTAAAATCACATTAATTGATACCCTTTTTTAATTAGTTTCTCAAAGCTCTCAATCAAGTAATAAATTTAATTGTCAATTTTGATAATGTGCTGTAAATCACCGTGAAAAACTGACCGGTTATTCTTCACAAATAAGACCTAACTGGAATATTGTTCCCACATCTGGGGAGCAGTACTACCTTCGACATTTTATATTTTTGACTCTATCCAAAAGAGGGCCATCCGAGTCATCAATGACCCAGATCCAGGGTGTTGCAAAACTACAGGTCAAAATATAAATAAGAAAACTAGAAACATAAGTCAGGAAACGTTTCGTTTCCGTAATATATGGTGATACAATCTTAATTTTATTTTAGTTTTTTTTTATTTACTGGCTACGTTTTTAAAGATAATTCAATTTAAAACATTTATTACATAAAAATACGTTCACAAGTTATTTGTCCCTACTTACATATAAGTACATAAAGAAACCTAACGAAACTAACTACTTGCATATTTCCCAGTGGAGTACTGGGAGCTGATGGTGGCTCAAGTGGAGGGCAGAATGACTGAAGGTCAGTTATTTAACAATTGTCCGGGTGAGCCCATGCAACGTGTAATAGAACTGCTTTTATTTGAAGAGATTTTGTTATTTTGAGTTTTTAATTATTTTAATGACTTTTCCTTAATTATTTTTTGGTGGAAAAGTCGTGAAAAAACCACCTTGATTTATGGACATACAACCGTTTGTGAAGCACCTATTGAATATCCTTATTATCATTCGGAATAACCTACAGAAAGGTATATTTGCCACGATTCTTTTTACGGTGCAAAGTCAAAGAAAAACGCTTAGTATGTATTTAGGAATATTGGCTTTTTAATCTCGATGAATCGAGTTTGATCTATTGGATCGTAACCCCCAGAAAAACATCACTCTGCAGATAATTTTAAATGGTTATAACGTCATACGTACTCCAAAAAGTGTTGTGTGTATGAAATTCAAATGGCCTATCTTTGAAAACGTGTAGGATATTTAGAAAACTCAGAATAAAGTTAAAATTGTATCACCCTGTATCTCGAAAACGAAGCGTTTCCGAACCTATGCATGTTAATAGGAACTTTACTTCTTATTCTTGGCCAGAGAACCACCGCACAGTGGTTTCGACATGAATTTCCATATTGTAGCTTCATTCTAGGATGGATATCAATGAGTTTCACAACTTCACTGTACAAGAAACGAATAACAAAACGCTGCTCTTCCCTGGTGAAGTGCTCTAGTGGAGTTGCCAATTTTAAACTGTCACTGTGTGAACATTTTCAATTGTTTCTATGATTAGTTTTCTGTCTTTAGAAAGGCCTGTACTAAATATCAAAAATCATATTTTTGCCAACTTGTACGGCAAGGTTCCATTCTGTATATTTTTAGGGCACTTTTAAGGTTTCAATTTGACTGTGCTTCGTATTTAGGGATATATTGGCTCTTTAATCTCGATGAATCGAGTTTGATCTATTGGATCGTAACCCCCAAAAAATCATGGTTCTGCAGATAATTTTAAATGGTTATTTATAACGATATTTCATACGTGCTCCAGTGGTTACGACCATATGGAGAGCGAGGTCATAATTATCGCAATTAATATTTTTGGAAAATTAATAACTGAAAATGCACTTTTGTACTTAAAAAAGGGTTATTGTAAACAAACTATAAAAATTTTGTACTCAAAGCAATGCCTACCTGACAGATCCCTAACAATAAATATTTTGAATTATGACATTTATGACCTATTGCCGGAACCATTGTGCACCGGTAAAATTTTGTCAGTAAAGTTTTGCAACGCTCTGTAGATTTGTTCATTTTAAAAGACGGCTCACAAAAATCAAAATTAAATCTGCTAAAGGGTTATTCCTTATGACTGACAAAAATAAACTTTATTCTTTTGGAACGCCTACCCTGGGAAATACACGATATATATGTAGGTATTTATTGTAAAAAGTACCGTTTTCGAATTTCGCAACCCTTCCAAAACACCCGTTAGAGCTAAAAAGCTAATTATCTTATCTGAGCCCTTTATAATTATTAGGGATCGAGCAGAACATAAGGCGTAGGTAGTCGTCTAAAATAGACTTTCCCACGGAACTAGGAACACATTAAAAAAGAGTTGCGAACTGTTTTCTTTGCCCTTTAGACACAGAGGTACCGCTAGACGTTAACGACTTGAAATCGCTTTTTTAAGTACCGTTATATCTGAGATTTTACGTCAAATAGATAAGCCAATCTCACCCTCATCACGGTTTTTTGTAGCCAATTTGGACAAGGCAAACAATCCCCTTTTTTAGCAGACAAGCGAACAAGTGCATTAAGTAACCTAATCTTTTGCATTAAGTTTCTTTCAGGTAGATTTTAATATATCTCCAGACTGGTGTTGAATAGGGTGGGCTGAAAACTGTTAAATTAGGAAAACGTTTAGTATGGCACATATAAAATATGAGGAATTTTTTGATACTTTTGTTGTAAATGTGTCTAGGCATTTAGTACCTGTTTGGGCCCATTCATATAGTTTGGAAATATGATTTTAAAAAGTACTGTGAAATATAGAAACAGAGGATCAATATCAAGTCTCTCCTCCAAGTCATAATAAGCTCTTTCTTTTACCAAGCAATTATTAAACTGTTGTAGATCTTTTGGAAAACGATTCTAATATATTTCAATATGCCAATTGAAATACAATTCCAACTAAAAACAACATAATAGGGAATATGCATATACCCCAAATAAATCTGAAGTATTTTTTTTATTCTCTACACAAATTAAATGCTTATGGCGGTTGCTGTTATAAATGTACTTTGGTCTTTATTAACAAAAAAAAAGGGTTTTCTGCTGCAAATTTTCGCGCAAATTTCGAAATTTATAAAACGCGATCCCATTGTGTCGTCAAAAGTATTTTTATGACTCATAAAGAGCAAATGGCGAATTCAATTCAACTCATCCAATGAAATATCCCTGTACTTAAAGTAGAAGGTTCCTAAAATCTTATTCATCTATATTTCAAGCCGAAATCGGTCCAGGAACCTTTCAATTTTGCTACAAAAACCGGCCTTTTTGCGAAATTTTGACACATCATATCTTAATAATTTCGAGTAAATAAACTGAAAGTCTTAGTTTTTATGACAATCTTCGAGAATTAGAAAATTCAAAAATTTTGTCCATGCACGTCCCCGATGCAAATAAACCAATTTATTTATAACTTTCACGAAAAAATAAGCGATTTAAATTAGTGGGAGGTATTCTTAGATATTTAAGGAATACAATAAACCCAAAAAAAAGACTAAATAAGAAAAATAGCGTGGGATAATGTCGATTAAAAATAGGATTTGTCGAAGAAATCAAAAAAATTCGGTTTTTACCCCTTACATACGCTCCAGGATGAATCATTCGGTATTTAATTGAAAGAGTGCTTATCCCTTTATACCACAGCGTTGAAAAATTTGGGAAAAAATGGATAGGAAAAAATACGAGTGATTCAAATGTACCGATGTCGAGGGCAAAAAAGTCAAAAAATCTAAATTTAATCGGCGATTGCTTCCTTCCTATAAAGAATGAAGAAACTAAAAAATATGGATTTCAAGTATTTCGATGAGCTCTTTTCGATGACGTATATGGAATTTTAATTTAAACAAAAAATTCAAAACAGTGAAATATTTGGGTCAAAAATCGAGATTTACAGTTCTCCCAAATATATACATTCTCCACTGATTTTAGGTTTAGGTAAATGTATTGCAAAAAGAAAGTATTTGAGATTTTAAAGTTTCACTTATCCGTTGTTCGATCCGACGTTTTGTTTTTGAGTTATTAGGTACCAACCAAGAAAATTAAATGCATCCTGCTCCATTCATTATATACATTCGACATTATCATCAACTTCCATTCTACAGAGGTGCTGCCTCCGATAGCAAGTAATGTTAATAATGATTTGTCAATGGGCCAATTGTAATTCGAAGCATCATCATTTCTGCCGAAGAAAACTTTCCTTCTGAAACGCTTATTCGAATCCTCTGAATGTGTTATTTAGCTTGCTTTATTTCAGAGTCCTTCCAACAGTGTTCGAGTTTTGCATAAATTCTCTGCTGCAAACTGATCTTGAAGCAGTGATGATGGAATAAAGGACTTGCGCTCTCTTGTTGACTTCATTCTATCCAGGCCCCTTCTCGTTTTCTTGAATGAATCTGTCTAGTCTAATCCAGATTTACGATGGATAGGATAACTGTAAACTTCATACTCGCATATTTTTGGCAAAGAAAATGTTGATCTTTCAATCTTCTTTAATCACTCTTGTCTCGCTCTAGTAAAACAGAACGACAGATAATACAGAACGAGAATAAAACAGTAGCAGCTACTACAATTTTTTTAATAAATGCGGTGTTGTTATATTCTTTTTTCTAGTTAATTTGCGTAATAGTAGTAATTTTAGCTATTATTGAGATAATTGGGTAATACAAAATAAACTGAAATTTAATTTAATAAATACATGTTTTAACTTTTAGTATGATAAAAATCCATTTGCATAACATATATAGTATTCTTAAAATTGTATTCTGTGAATCACGCGCTACTAAAACGAAACCGATTATTTTAATACTTTGACAACTTTAATGCTGCTTCGTACGTTAGCTACTAAATTTTTATTTTTGCCTAACACTGTATCTGTTGTTACTGTTGATAGCGACCGGCTTTAATAAAAAATAGACGGAGAAGCCCTCAAAAGTTCAACTTCAACTGCAAATTTTATAGATGCATTGATTGACGTCGACCCGTGCATGATAATTCTAATTATTGGTTTTAAGAGTCATGTGGACTATTTTAACACATTTATTTATATTCATTAGTGAAACAGTTCAGTTTTTAAATCCCCCAACAGATGATAGAGACCTAACCGAACTTCAAAAATGCTTATCAGATTTTCGTGACAGTCATAGCCTGTGGTCTTGGGTGGTATTGTATAACGATGATAACAGCATGGAGTTTTACGATATACTGAAAATACTTTACAAAATAAAGTTTCCCCTCTACATTTTTTTCCTTAATCGAGAGTACTTCATAAATTTAAATATAAAGAATATAACGAAATCAACAATTTCAAGAGAAAAAAAGGTATTTATACTGTCTCACCCTAGTTTTATAATGACTATGGAAGTTTCGGGGAGTGACCTGTTTAGAAGAGGAGATAAAATACTTCTACTAAATTATGAAGGAGATAGTCTGGCATATAAAAACGTTATTGCACCATTTATTTTAAAAAGGTCAAATACAGGACTAAACGGATTTAACCTTCAAGCTATGACATCGTGGATGGTTATTACAAAATCGGGAATGATTGACACTAGTCAATACATTCCAATACCTCCACTTATTAATGGCAAGTCAGAAAAAGTGCATTTAACATGCAATAACATGTTTCTAAAGTCCATAGACAAAAGGTATTTAAATAATGAGGATTTTTTAATGTCAATATTTCAAACGATCCATGCTATACCGCAAGGAGAGTCTTATTACGGTCGAGATGGTATTACTGCAAATATACTAATGGACTTTACAAAACTGCCTTACAGATTTATTACACCAAGAGATGGTAAAACATATGGAAACGAAGTCAACTATTCTGGAGCTTATAAAGAAGTGGTGTACGGCACAGCTCGTATGTCTCTTAATTCCCGTGTGTTTATTACCAGAATTATGACGGATGATGTAGTAAGTATAGGTACAGTTAAAAGAGTTACAATCACAAATATCAGTAGTTCTTAAATCGATCAATTAAAAATGGTAATGGAAAAAATTATATCCAACAAAATCATTACTGTAAAACGGAGGAAACTTCTTGTGACTGGTCGACCGTAAAAACTAGTGAGATATTATCATTGTTACTTATTGGATCTGAAACTTTTTGCCTATAGTT
This sequence comes from Philopedon plagiatum, assembly GCA_963971165.1. Taxonomy (NCBI): domain Eukaryota; kingdom Metazoa; phylum Arthropoda; class Insecta; order Coleoptera; family Curculionidae; genus Philopedon; species Philopedon plagiatum. The sequence continues at coordinate 98,146,401 of OZ020192.1, read as the reverse complement.
TAATCAACCTTATAACAATTATTGCTGCCATCAAATAATAGTTGTTATGGTAAAGGCTAAGATGTATGACAACAAGCCATAGAGTAGTTCTAATGTACCGGGGCAGTTTAATTGAAGGGGGGGGGGGGATTACTAATTTTAGTTCATTAATACCACATGCTAATGAACACACACTGTAATAAGCGTACACTGCTTGACACCATTAAAGTGGGCCAATAAACATATCTAATTTTGCCGTATTATAAAAAATGTGTCAAACAGCCCACTACCAATAACACCGGCACACAAAAAAAAATGGTCTGTACATTTGACCAGACCCATCTATCTATAATATGTATTTTGATGCGCTGAATCCAAATCCGAAGTCCGTTTGGCCTGTACACCCTCCACATTTTGAGTAAATTGCGAAAAACTTCTAAAATAGATAGAAACTGCAATTCCACTTGGGAGGACGGATTGCTTGTGCCTGTAACCAGGACACCTCCACGTGGTGACGGTGGGCAACAGAACCGTCTGGCAGAGTCCTGGGTTAATGGCGTGTATGCCGACATGACAGGCACAAGCGGCACATTGCTATTTTTTACGATTTTTGATAAATATATGAATGATCGAGATTAACAGATTCTGAATTTGGATTCAGCGCATCAAAATACACAAGAAACATACTTGATCTAGTTCAATAAAATGGTCTTCATTTTCATAACTGCAATTTTTCGCAATTTTTAGCCATTTTCAGCGTTTTTTCGTAATTTACTCAAAATTTGGAGGGTGTACGGGCCAAACGGACTTCGAATTTGGATTCAACACGTCAGAATACATGATAGATGGGTCTGGTCAAATGTACAGACCACTTTTTTTTATTTTGTGTGCCGGTGTAATTAAAGCACCTATAAGTAAACTCAAAAAGTGCACATAATGAAACACGATAGAAGTAATTTAAATGTTTTACCTAAAAAATTTGGTCAAGTGCAAGCTAAACTTGCACAATTAGCGTTCCGTGCCTTCGCATCTGAGCAAACCTCGGCCGCTCGATCTCCGCCCATCTACCACGCTACCCGCCGCTGAAGGCACCAACGCCGTATCACATCGCGTATGCGCGGAGCTGTGTGAGGCTGTGTGAGTCTCCACTGAGCCAAATTAAAAATTTTGAAGAACGTGTAAAAACAAAACTTGTTTCTTACATCGTGAGAAATATTTTTTGTCGAAAAACTTTTTGTCTAAACCAATGGTTCAGCAGTTATAAGGAAATAAAAATTAAATTGTTTATAACAATTGATCTCGACAGAATTTTCTCAATTCTGATAATTTTTGCTCAATCTACACCTAATTCTGAATGTGCAAGATTTTTTCAGATTTTTCTGAGCGATCCTTTAGGCGATGAGGGTGGGGGAATTTTTAAGCGTTTTTCCCGAAAAATGTTTAAAAAATGCATAAAAAATATATCATATATATTATCAATTTCGCGCTTCAATAAGCTTTCATTTGACACCCTACACGATGCCCTTGAAAATTTTTTTTACATTTCCCAATTTATCCCCTGAAATTAACCCCCGGAACCAAAATTCAACTTTTCATACCTCACGTCTATAATTGGACCATTACACTCTTATCTCTGTGCTAAATTTCAAATTTTTACGTCGAATAGTTTCAGAGGAAATCGCCTGTGACAGACGGACGGACACCAAAGTAATTCCATAAGTGTTCCGTTTTGCTAATTTTAGCAAGGAACACTAAAAAGGAAAGGCACCGTAGAATTTGAATAAGATGTACGTAATAAATAGAAAAATATTCATATTATTTAAGCTAGCCCTAGGATGTTGCAACGCCTTTAAGGTGCAGTTTCCTCGAAGCGGTCAAAATAAGCGATCGTCCCTGAGCGATCGTTGTCAGCGCTCGTCGCTAAGGGTCCATTTCCCTCCGAGCGGCTTCAGTCGCTATTTTTCCTTCGCCATGGAAGCATTAACGTATTTATTTTTCGAAGAAATAGGAGATGATGAAATACTAGAAGTATTAATTCGAAAAACACCTTTTTCTTTCCAAGCATTATCTATTATACGTTGGTTTTTGTATGCCGGCGAGTTTAAATCAAATAAAGAAGGGTGTTTGGCCACCATTTCTATTAGCCTTTCATCTTCTTCGTCTTCAAAAGTTATTTTTCTGTTAAATTCAACACAAACTTGGGAATATATACAAATAAAATAGTCTTGCCCAACCAGCGATTGCGATTATACTGCTCTCAGAGCAGTCGACGATCGCTAAAGACACGTCCAGTCATGCGTCCAGTCGCTCAACATAGCCCCCTGGAGGGAGACGGTTACATTGATTTGCCATTGAGCAGTGGTTCACGATCATCGCCTAGCGACGATCGCCTATCATGGTCGCCCCGAGGAAACCGCATCTTTACAGTGCTAGGACACTATCTTAAAACACTTATCTCTATAAAAATGTTTTTCAAAACATTTAGCTTCTCATGACCATTACAAAATTAGGTACTTATCTTGATCATGTTTTTTGTGGAGTGCACTCCTCAACTGATCTACCTCAAGAGGCTTAAACAGGGAAACGCGTCTCCAAACTATCAAAAATCCAAGCACGGCCAAAAAACATTAAAGGGGGCAGTCTACGAAGCACCGTAAGTTGTTCTCAAAGGAACATCGTGCAAAGATTCATTGAAATAATTAATAATATAAATAATTGATTAGGCAATTAAGCCGGTGGAATAATTACGCTGGGTTTTTCCTAAAACGAGCAACATAATCAGATTCCAACACATGAAATTATAGGTTACAACTCACGTCCATTCAAAATATATAAATAAGATCTTGTAAAAAATACTTTTTAAAAACAAGCTTTTATTATTTAGATGTACTAAAACGAAAAAAATTAGTAAAGTTTTTTCATTGTGGCAATGCTGAATGCTATTTATAAGTGGGCGCAGTTCGCGTGGGTGGATCCTAATAAAAGTAGTATCAAAGTTATCACTACCCAAGCAAACCTAAAATGAGTAACGGCGAAGTCACATGAAGTCAGGTTTGGAAAAAGGTATAGGTTGATTAAACTGCAGAAAAACTTGTAATAAAAAAAAATTTCGTACCCAGAAAGTAACAATGAGATTGTTGTATTTGATTTTGTATATTGATACTTGGGGTTTTAAGGCGTAGTCGAATGCACGCGTATTTTATAGGCGTATATTTTTGTGATGAGAATTTCTTTTATTCTACTTATGCGTATAGTTTTTTCGGCAAATTATATTTATTTGCATACCGAGATGCGGAAACTAAACTTACAATGTCTGCTAATCAAGTACCGACACATAAGAGTATGATCTACCTATTCCTTTATTCTGTATTACTCAGGCGCGTACGCAGGATTTCCGTTCAGGGGGGGGGGGGGGGCTATAAAACAAATTACGTAAAAATGCAAGGTCTTTTATTCAGAAATAAATAGAACATATAACAACAACATACATATAATTATTTATTATCGAAAATTTCGGGAGGGGGGTTAACCCAACAACCCCCCTTGCGTACGCTCCCGGTATCACTCCTACTTTTAAGGTTGAAAGGAAAAAGTCTCGATTGTTGAAATTAAGAGGTTGCATACATTTCCCAAGAAAATAAATTTGAGTCATATGATTTTACTAGAGAGGTGCAAAGATATACAGGGCCCAAGAGTACGCTGAGTTGCTTCGAAAAAAGGGTATCCGGTAGGGCGGAACGAACTTGGCGGGGGCACTAACAGGGGCGGATGGGCCGCCTGGGACTTTGGGAGATTTCCCGACGGGTCGGATGCTATCGGACCGGATTGGGCCGGCGCGGCGGTCCCATCCTGGACGATGGTGGTAAAAAAACAACGAGCATTTCGAGCTAATTCGGTGCTAATGGATTCCCGGACCGGTTTACCCTTCCCCATCTGCCCCTGGGCACTAGTATGCCCCCAGATACATAAATAATTACAGTGTGTAGATATATCTTTAATCCTTTCTTTAGCAACCGCCATATGTATGCGACAGGACCAAAAGAGTCCCACTGCCGTTCATTCACTCCCTAAATCGTTTGTACTAACACCAGCTCCACTGCCGCATTATGGCACTTTTAATCGTTCCTTGAAACACTTCGTTAGGTCTTATTTGGGAAACGTAGAGAGTGTGTAAGTTGGAAGGGGAGAAGTATTTTCTGGCTCGAAATAAAAAACCAAGCTTTTTAGCTGCTGATGTGGCTATTGAAGGAATGTGTTTGTGCCAGCTGGGATCACGTTCGAAAGCGATGTCAACAAGATCGAACGTTTCATTGTTCTGTAAGGCTTTGTTTTTGTTATTCATGTGGATGGGGCAAGTGTTTCCGGATTTTTTGCATGCTAGGGAGCAATACTGGGTTTTGGAGGAATTGAACTGAACAAGGTTCTTGGCACCCCAGTTTAGGATTAATTAAAAATCTTGGGAAAGGGATAGGCGCATGGATCTGCGTCTCTTATCTAGCTCTTGTTTGGAGACTGGAAAAAGGAATGTTGAAGTGTAACTGTGGATGGGATTGGTAGTTGAAGAGCGCAGGTCATTAATGTAAAGAAGAAATAGGGTTAGGGTCAGAACTGGACCTTGGGGTACGCCAGCATTGATAGGATGGAAGTTTGATGGGTGCCACCACGATGGATATGCGCCGATTAGAGAGAACGCTATCGATCCAGGTACATAGTTTGGGAGGAAGACCGCATGAAGGTAGTTTGTTGAGGAGTGCGGCATGCCATACTTGATCTAAGGCCTTGGAAATATCAAGAGCAAGGATTCGCCATAAAATTCTAAAGACTTGTTCCAGTTATGTGACGAAGGTAAGAAGATCAGCTGTGGATCTTTGGTGACCAAATCCGTACTGTCTGTCATGGATGATTTTGTATATTTCTAGATATTTATCCCTTTTCTACCAATACTTCCCACGTATTTTGCTCTGAAGAACTAGCTGCTGTAATTCCTCCCTCGACTGTCCCTAACAGAACAACAAGAGGCGTGTTACGTATGCATCCCTTTACTGTCCAGCTACAAAAGCCTAGAACATCCCACTTCTCTCGCTCATTCATACCTAGGTTCTCCAGATTATGGAGCGGACAGCGTGCAAATGTTTTCCCTTCCCCTACCAACCTCCAATACTTTAAATCCCGTGTCAATAGATTACATTTCCCTTCCCTTCAGACGCCCACGGTACGTTAGTACTTGAAGTCTATATGAGCTGTCTCAGATAAAAAAAGTCGAATTAATAAGTTTTATTAACTGTATCACTCCAACCGAGTCCAACCACCAATAAGTACGACACGATGCAGCATATCGCCAAATTTTCGTCAAAGTTATGCAAGGTGCACCCAAGAGATGACGTTGTTTCCATATTTTTGTTTTCCGCATGGCGATTTATTTTAGCTGTAATGAATGAGTGTCGGTATAAATATATGGCGTACAGAAACTCATATGCTTACAATTTTTTTTAATTTCTTTTTCTGAGAATACACGTCAATGGGGCACATTGCGAGTTAAAAAACTTGGGAACAGAAACAACTTGGGAACAGGGATACTGCAGTGCAACTAAGCTCAGTAAAGAAAGGGGTTTGCAGGTTACCACAGGTTCTCTTTTATCAAAACAGAAGATCTCTTTTTTCAAAAAAAAAGATCAAATCTAAATCAGACCGTAGACCCAAATAAGGCATTTTATTAACACTATACTGTCACATTCATTTATAAACCTGATAGAGTGGGGAGTTCGTTTGATATCTTGTTTTGCCTAATTCTTTTAAATTTATTCACAAGAATTACACCTTATTAACAGTCAGGACAAAGGCCAGTCAAACATAACTGAACAGATATAAGACCTTAATTTAAGGCGGTACTAAACCCTAAACCTTCTTAGTGAGATTGAACGGTGTTTAAAGAATCGAATAACAGGGGATAAACTTAGTGTAAGTGTGTGTAAGTAAGTTAATGGCACTGGTTAAGACCAAATCGCCAGTGGGATAAACTTAAAAACTTGTAAATATTCCAGTACATCCTGGATGATAAGATAATTACATGAATATTCTTGGGTGTTATATTGAATATTTAATACCTTTCTATATTCAACTCCTTAAGCGATATGAATAAATATCATAATCTATATAATATATCTAATCTAGTATAAAACATAATATCAGTCTGTAGCGGATCTTCGTGCGGCAATCGATTTAACTTTCCGAAATTTGGAAAGAAAGCCTATGATTCTTTTGAACGCTATTAGAAGAATAACGAAAATATGCCACTTTCAATCTGTAAACAAGCGGTTCTAAAACGCAAAAAGATAGGTACTACATTTGGTATAAAAAATGAAGAGAGTCCTACTTTTGATGTTTTATAGGGATATTTATTAGTAAAAACAGAAGTACGCCCTTTTCCCCACTCTGTGCTACATTTTTGGGGAACGAAAGATGAAATACATTTTTGAAAGTGTTCTGGTTTTTGGAATTGCTAATTTCTGGCACTCCTTTGTATTATCAGATAACGAATTCACATAACCACATTAAAAAAAGCAACACGAGCCTATTGTTACAAAAGATAAAGCATTTAAAAAATAGTCTCGTCCCTGGATTGTTAGACAAGACACGAGCCGTGCCTAAAAATTACAAATTTTCAAATTTACTGCATATCTCAAAATTTAGTTTACAGTACCTTTAGTGTATATTTTATTGAAAAATTATGCTATTTAAAAAACAATTTTATTCTTAAAGCGTTATTTTTTAGGTTGAGCATACATACCCATACCTTCGTGATGATTTTGTAATATTAATACCAGTAAAGCATCCAGCGTGGCAGTCAATTTATTTAACAAAATATAGTCTTGGAGTAACTATCCTAACCATACTTTGTCTTTACTCTTACTTTAAATTTATGAAGAAGAAAAAAACCCTGCCAGAAATAATTCTAATATTTATACTGATTTGTACTGGAAAGTCAGTCAATGAAGTGAAAGTCAAATTTTTTCGCATAATTTATATAAGCATGATGGTACTGGCTTTCTTTGGTTATACATTGTTTAGTATCGAGATAATGTCTGCTTTAACTGTGCTATCTCAAGGAGTCCAAATAAATACTGTAGAACAATTTGCTAAGACAAAATATAAAATTATTGCCGAAAGAGGAGCCAAATCAATACTTAGCGATTCCTTGGCACATGACTCTTTATCACCATTTATTATACCACGGATAAAAACTCCCCTGGCGGACAATGAAACACGACCAGTTATAGAAAATTTGTTTATAAACTGTAGCAACTACGCTATAATTTGTTCGAAAAGTTATGCCATTCACTATATGAATTTATACAACATGCAGGGCAAAGACTTTTGCTATACAGAAATACCAGAAGCTATAATGCCATCACTCACTACTTATATTTTGAATTACAGATCTCCATTTTTAGAAAAATTTAATGATCTTCTATCTAGAATTTATCAAAGCGGAATTTTAACCAATTTCACTAATAATGGAGTAGGAAAAAAGACAACTGTTGCTAATGAAGTGCACCCGATGGGAATACATACATTTCAAGAAAAAATTACTTGGTTCTCCTATCTTGTTGGAATGGGTGCTGCGATTGTGGTGTTTATAATGGAACAGTGTTTATGGCACTGGTTTTGTTAATCCTTAATATAGACAACACTATCCATTGTGTGTCTATATTAGCAGTATTAAATGGAACTGTGTTTATGGCACTGACTTGTTAACCCTTTCAAATTTAGACGAAACCATCAAATGCAACATACATGATTTCTGTCGGTCCAAATTTAATACTTTAGTAATAGAAAAGTAATAATTTGAAAAATACTTCAAAAGGGAATCGAGATAAATAGTAAGAAAAGTAGTACTTACTGTAGGTAAGGCGTTTTAAAACGGCTTATGTAGTGTTACTATCCACTATTTCCTGCTTTGTGGCAATAATTAAATATAATAACATAACATAATTTAAATAAATACTTATATGTAATGGACTTTTAATACCAACATTTGCTACAACATGCTACATGCCACGATAACAAAAATGATCCTGAGGTGATCTATAATTTTTTAATCGATAAATAAAGACCCATTAAAATTTCATTGAAATTAAAACATTCAGAAAATGACGTACGATATTTGTTGCCAATGAGCAACGGTTTGCGTCTGCTTTTTCGCAGAAAGGCAAGTGATCGGCTAGCGCATTCGTGTACCATCGGCATTTTTCGGCCCTGTGTTGTTCTGTCAGCATCAGTTGTTATGGGTTTGGTTTAGATTAAGATAAGAGGTAAATCTCTAGTAAATTTTTAGTGGAATGATATTAATTGTGGGGTATATATTTGGAGAAATGTTTATCTCTACTTGCTAAACTGCGTCTAGGGTACAAAAAAAGTACCACAAAAGCTAACAGAATCAGTATTATGGAAATATTGAATACTTATGGTGGTTCCATCTGGTAAGATAATTTTGGAGTTGAACGAAAATTAAATATAGTATTGTGACGTAAAATAAACTCTTGCGTTTTTTATAGGAAGACCTATTTTATATTTTGTATACAATGGCAGCAAAATCAAAATTTAGTGAAAGGGCCCCCATTTAGTTGTATGTCGATTTTAACCCATTTTTTAAATGTTTGACTTACGCGTAGGGTAGGAGGACTGTTATATTGTAAGATATAATATACTTATGATATTTTATCATGATCTGTGTGTATTTTGTATTACTACAAAAGAACTTCACTAAAGTCCAAAGTATAGTATAATTGCAGTAATGATGAATGTACCTACGATAATAATAAAAATTCTCGGCAATCCAATATTCCATTAAAAATAAGGACAGTAGCTATCAGTTTGCACGAAGGTGACATCAGAGGCGTAGAGGTTGTAAGTTGCTTAATACAAAAAAGTCATTAACTATCATCTTTAATTAATAAAGGTATAGCAGATTATGGAAATGGTGTAGGGTAGCATAAAAAGCAAATAATATGTGAACGACCATTTTATGTTAGTACGTAAACGAATTAACGAAGTATTTATTTTAATTACTTGTGATTTTTTCTTTTTTATATTTTTTGTCCCATACTTGCCTTACCTATTTACCTATACACCTATACGGTGTATAACAAAAATATGGAAACCTCCAAATATCTTGCAAACCGTTCATCTGATTTTTACGAAATTTTGCACACTTAGGTACGAAATTACGCCCGATCCAATGGCCAGTTCGGCATTGTTACCAAGTTAACCGTTTTCCTGAAATCGACAGGAAGTTTCTTTTTAAATGGAACGCTCTATATCTTATTCGATTTTCGAATTCAGCTTAAAATTCTGAATACTTCTTACTGATTTTATCATAAAGTTAACAGATTTTGAGAAAATGGTGGTCAAAAATCGTTATTTTATTGTATTTTATTTTAAAATACCTGCACACGAAAGTTTACCTGAAACGTCTGACACTGTCAGATTCGTTTATTTAACAGAAACCCAAAGAATTGAAATTTTAATAATACTGGGTTATGGAGACAGAGTGCGAACGCAACAAGAAATTTGTAATATTTTTAATGACAAATATCCTGAAATCCATTAACTAAATCTACTTTAAGTAAAGTTTTAATAAAATTTCGTCAAACTGGAAACGTTAAAAACGCTATACGCCCTGGCCGACCTAAAAGTGCAACAGATGGTGATAAGGCTCTGAATGTTTTATTCAGTTTAAAGGAGAATCCCCATCTTTCTACCAGAACACTGGGAAAAGAAAACAACGTCTCACACATGTTCGTAGACCGCCTTCTGAAAACCGAAAAGTTTCATCCGTACAAAATAAGACTGGTGCAAGAGTTCTCAGAAAATGATTACGACAGGCGCTTGTAATTTTGCGAAACCATGATGGAAAGTTGCAACGCCAATTCAGATTTTGTCCACCGAATAATTTTCTCTAGCGAATCAGTTCTCCCAAAAGGTGAATGTTTGGGCTGGTACAATAGGTCGGAGAATAATTATTGGCCCCTTCTTCATGCAAGAGACATTAAATGGAGAAATATATTTGGATCTTCTAAGAAATGAAATTGTCCCTGCTCTTGCACAACAATGTCCAAATAATCGTAAGTGTTTTTACTTTATTTTGCCTGTTATATTGATTATATGAATACGATTTTTTAGGCAATAATCAAGCACGAAATGATGAAATATGGTTTCAGCAGGATGGTGCCCCCCCGCACTAGGCCCATAATGTTCGGCAATATCTCGATGGTGTTTTTTTAGAAGATGAATTGGACGTAGGAGTACAATCGAGTGGCCAGCTCGGTCTCCGGACTTGACGCCCCTCGACTACTTCTTGTAGGGCCACCTCAAAAATGTCGTTTTCAATAATAAACCAAATGATCTCGATGATTTAAAGTTAAGGATAGAAACAGAATGTAGAAGAATCGAGGAAACTGACATTTTTCTAAACATCTTGAATATTTTTCCGCAGTATCTGGCTTACTGCCAAGAAGTAAATGGACAGTATTTTAAACATTTGATTTAATTTTCTTCATCAACTTTTAAATTATTTTCTCCTGTAGTGTTTATTCTTGTACTAAATATCCAAATAGTATAGCGTTTGTCATTAAAAATATTACAAACTTCTTGTTGCGTTCGCATTCTGTTCCTATATTCCAATCTTATTAAAATGTCAATTATTTGGGTTGCTGTTAAATGAGCTATTTTTTGTAAATTAACGAAACTGACAATACATTTCAGGTAAACTTTCGTGTACACTGTACACGAAAAAGTTAAATATCTACGCTGCCGTCCTAAGTCAAAAAGCCTCAACTCAAGTTGTATGTTGTATTTAAACGTTGTATAGGAGCAGAGCTGGACAAAGCACCGAGTAAAACGGCTTCAAGTCTCAACCCCTAAGCCCTTACACAAAGTGCTTGCAGTTTGCAACTTTGCTTTATGAAAGTACTTCAAATTACCAATTATTTTTAAAAATATGTGTGCTTTAAGCGCCAAGCTTTTCAAAAAGTGCTCAAGTCCTTAAAAGCTTTAAAAATAATTTAGGCGCTTTAAAAGAACTTCAACCTCTCGAAAAGTGCTTTAAGCCCCATAAATAGTAGCTTACAACAGCAGACGCTCTTAGGTAATTACTTTTGATCGTTAACATTAACTATGGTAGACATGAAATTCCTATTTTTCCAAATTTCTGCGAATAGATTTGCTTAATTTTTCTGTAATGTTATAAAACTAAAACGTAACCCAGCATTTTCAATTTAATTTTGGTTCGTTGGTAAAATTTCGAAAAAATAATCTCAAACTTACAGGTTCCCAATAAACGAGAACCGATTTGTCGCGGTCATGCCTGTGTCGATGCTGTGCCGCTACCGTAATTTACTCTCCCCAACACTCGTAACAAGATCACACCTTTCTAGTTTGAATTAGATAATTCAATTGATAATTATTCATTTAGTAATTTAAAGAGCCTGCTAGATGTCAAAAGGGTTTGCAAGCACTTTAAAAGGGCTTGAAGCATTTTCAAAGTGTTTGGAGCACTCTGAAAAAGATTGTAAGCCCTTTTTTCAAGTACCAATTATCAAGCACTTATATAAAGTAATTTAATCACAAAATCGCTATTATATAGTTCATAAAAGACTTGCAGATACAATGCTTGCAAACACTGAAAAGCATTGAACCAACGAAAGGGTTAGCAAGCCCTCAAGGTCTGCCCAGCCTTGTATAAGAGATATGAAGATCTTAAAACACCCAACAAACTACTGTGTCAATAAAAACAACAACGTTCAGTTTTAACTATCAACTTATATAAATATGTAAAATAATAATGGAATTCTGCAGAAAAAAAACATGTTCATTTAAATGTACTTAAATAATTATGAATTCATTTACCTTGAAATTGATTTAAAAACTGATAATATTAAAATATTGCTTATAAATTGCCAAATTGTAATGTATTCTCGATGGAAAAATTTTATATATGTATACATACTTAAAAAAATGGCCTAGAAATGAAGGAATAGTAAAAATTGACAAGTTGGTTCATTCTAAAGAATATTCGGTGCGGATCATGTATTCTCGAAGTTGTATAAAAAAAACAGATTCACAAATAAAAAAATCCATTCTAATTTATATAATCGTATCCTCCCTGCATTCATTTTTACAATGATGAAGCAACTTGTCAATGCCAAAAAAGGTCGGAAATACTCCAAAATAACCCTCTGCGCTGCTTTATAGCTTGGTAACCCCACGCTAAATCTGAAATGGCGCCCCTGGTCCGGTTTTTAATTCAACAAGCTTTAAAAATCTCTGCCACATAACCTGCGCATTGTTGAGAAAAACCAATGTGTTTCTTCTGACTTTTTTCTTGCTCTTTTTGACGTCAGCCCCATAGTAGGCCATTCACAGGCGCTACCAGGTTTTGACTTGCGTGGGTCAGAACTATGCTCAATAAAAAAATGGTTACAGGATTTTGCTTGGGAAAAAGCAATGGTCATCGAAAAATTGACGACAGAGGGCGAGGTGGGAAAGGAAAAACCGTCTATTTAGAAGAAATAAAAATCTCGTCCTTGGAGAGACTGCAGTTTTATAGCTCCCCTTTCTAGGTGAACCTTTGACTTTTACTATTGTAAGTAGCTGTAACTTGTTAACAGGTTAACACTTTTGTTTTTTATTACTTAAGGATAAATAAATCTGTAAAAACGTAAGTAAAATCGAGTAGAGGAGAAAGATATAAATTATAGTTTAAAAAAAAACTAAAAAACACGCTTTCATGAGTAGCGCTCTAAAGACTTAAAAATAATTATTTTCCTTTTATAACTGTACAAGTTAACAGAAAACCGGGTGTGCAGGGCGCGCATCGTGCGGAAAGTAAAGCAACTAACAAACTGCGCCTCTCTTTACTCCGCACACAGGCATACCCCGGTTTTCGGTTAACTTGTACAGCTATAAAACAGCTGGTCTTTACATATGTAATTAAATTTAAAAGCGCGGGGCACAGTTATATACCAGTATATAGTGGTCTGGGCATAATAAACAAATGTAGGTTGGCAACTACATTACACTTTGTTTATTATGCCTAGACCGCTATATAAGTGCGCCCCATGCTCTTAAATTTAATTACTTATTTAAAGATCAAATGTTTTATAACTGTATAAGTTAACAGAAAGCCGGAATATGCATGTGTGCGGAGTAAAGGAAGGCGCAGTTTGTTAGTTGCTTTACTTTCCGCGCGATGCGCTCACTGCACACCCCGGTTTTCTGTTAACTTGTACAGCTATAAGAGGAAAATAATTATTTTTAACTTTTTAGTGCGCTGCTCATAAAAGCGTGTTTTTAGTTTTTTAGTGAATTAGGTTTGGAACATACAGGAGGTCTCAAAAATAAAATTAATTTTTTAATATCGACTTTACAAAAAAAGAACATCTTCATAAAAAGTTCTACATTGTCGAAAAAAGAGCATGGTAATTCAAAATCTTGATGTAGGACAATACAGGGTGGCTCAAAAGCTGAGTCATAACTTAAATTTAATTTTTTAGCCACCTTGAATGCCCTAGATAGAATTTTTGAATAACCATGCTCTTTTTTCACAATGTAGAACTTTTTATGCACATATACTTTTTTTGTAACGACGATAATAAATAATTAATTTTATTTTTGGGACCTACTGTATGTTCCAAACCTAATTCACTAACATAAAAAATTAACTCTAGTACATTTGCAGTGACAGTTAACCTTTAAGTAACGATTTTATGACTTTTTAGCTTCAGGTGGATTAGGAATTTTACTAATGCTATTTTCTCACGATGCAGAACTTTTTATAAACAGACACTTCTTTTGGTAAAATCAATAATAAATTTTTTCCATATATGGTAAGAACTTTCGAAAACACGCTGTATATTTTTTTAATATAAAAAAAACATATAATTGTGTCACCAGAACTGCATAAGTTTGCAAAGTTTCAAATCGATATATATTAAATGAGTGAAAAGTGAGTTGTAAGATTCCATTACAATGTTACAAAGTTACAGGTCAAGCTAATAAAAGCGTATTAAAAACGGGGAGAGAACAGAATAAAATAGGAGGAGGAAGAGAGAAAGAATGCAGAAGGCAGGTAGCTTATATACAAACGTTTAAAATTTATTGAGCGCTACGAAGTCAACAAAAAACCCAAGCATAGATTACAAAAAAAAGTTAGAAGAGACCCTCTAGCCAACTTGTGAAACAGGAATAAAATGAACGCCAATGGTCGTTTACAATAGTAGCAAAACGCGTGTCTGTACATACATAGAACTGAATCCAGAATATAATGGCAACTTCTATACCGGATATCGATTGTGAATTACAGTAATTTTCATGAAAAAGCCAATGCGCATTACCAATTAAATATTAATGCCACACGATATAAAAAGTAAGACCCCATACAAACAAACCGCGATGATGAGGTTTGCACGAAAATAATGCGGGTCTTAAAATACTTTTGCACAATGGCGTAGTTTAAATATACGGACAGTCGAAAATATAAAAAACTTCAAAAATGTTCTGTTCACTTTCTTCAGGTTTCAGATCATAAATCCTGTCCCAAAAGTATTAGAATTTATTAGGATTCACAAGATTTTGTCAACAAATCGTAATATCTACCAGACTAACTGTTTTTTGGCAATTGATGTTTTGACGTATAATTTTTATACTTCTTTAGACTGTTGTTCCCACTTTATAAGGTTAATATTCTTAAATAATCTCCACAATGCTCGGTCCTGAGTTTCTCTTCTTTCGTCTTTCTTCTAAATTATTATTTACTCTGGTGTTCCTCTACTTCTCCTGTCATGCACTTCCTCGGTCATTACCCGATATAACTAGTATTATCTTCTTGCAGCAGATTCCCATTCATTTTTTATTCTTATTGTTTCGCCACACAACCATTCAAACCTTCGTATTTCGGTCACATTTATCCGTCTTCCATGCACTTTTTTATTGTCTATATTTGCGCTAAATTTCCTATTTCCTCAAACTGATCATTCAGCACAGCTATGTGTCTGATTTCCAAATACAATCTACCATCTCCTGTGATAGTGGAACATTAACATTTAAAATTATTTACTTTATATTTTCTTCGTGCATTTCTACTTCTGTGCTCCTTTTTCTGTTAAACTCCATCGACTCAGTTTTATTTCTGTATTTTTAAGCCTCTATGGATCTCCTCCTATTGCTTCTGAAGCTTTGCCATCGCATGTTTTAATAGAAAAATTGCATGTCATAAGTCCAGACTACCCTTCTGCTATGGATGTTTCCTTATTTTATATTTTCCAAAATCTTTATCACGTGAGGCATCAGCTTGATCTGCTGGATTTCTTTATAGTCCCCGTTCCTTATAAACAGGCAGAATACTATCTCTCAACTGACTTGGTATTTCTTCCTGTGTGTAAATATTCTGCATCAGATCTCAGAGTATGTATAGCCCTTCTGATTCTAGACATCTTTTTAGGGTAAAGTGCATTTTTTAACGACTTTTCTTGACGCTGATTACAACGTATTTATAACGTTTTAAATAATATTAATACAGGTCGTCTAAATAACTGTTGCTGGCGTCATTTCACGTCATGCGTGTATTCTACATCAGGCTTATCTCTGACAAGAGTCCAATACAAACATGTAATGATTTTATCTTCCCTAGTATCGTTTTCCATACCAGAAACATCTTGACGAAAACGATCTCAATGTTCCACTATCGGTGCCGTGGTTTTCAGAAAAGAAAAAATCTAGATAAGAATGGAGGAAGTACTTCTTCTGTAACCCATGTTCTTTCTTGCCAACATGTGTTCTGAATGTCACATCAAATTTATAATACAGATGCTATCAGGAATCTCGAAACCTGGACAGTTTTTAATTATTCAGGACAGCATTCGCTCATGCCTAGTGTTATGAAAATTAATAAAAAAGAGAATTGATAGTAGCCAATGCCACTGCTTCCTACATTGTCGAGTTGAACAAGTTTATACATGGGTCATTCCACGTCAACCGGGCCACCTCTGCGACCAAAATTTGAACAAACGAAAAAATTCGTTTTAGGAATCAATCAAACCCAAAATATTGGTACAGGTAAGGGCTTACGAAAGCCTATGGGCTTTTTTAAAATGCAAGATGGCCGCGCCAATATGGCGCCTGAAAACCCAAAATTTTTAGGATTTTTACTTCACCACAATTCGAGCTGATGGATTCAGGTCTATTCTTCATTTTACGACAACTTGATCTTTGGCCATCTGGTGGATGCTACTATAAACTAAGGGTTTTTCGAGGGTGCCCTTCACGAATTTCGAAGAGTCGTAACCGAAGTTCGTCCCCTTAGCGTATTTTAAAGGTGGTAGGAAATGAGTTTTCATTTAACTAGTAGGAAAACGTTTGTTGTTTTAAACGTTTGGCCAAGGGGTTTTCGAAGGTGCTTTTTACGAATTTCGAAGAGTGGTAACCGAAGTTCGACCTCTTAGCGTATTCCACAGGAGTACAAAATAAGGTAGGTACCACCTTTAATCAAGTTTGTTGTCCGCTCGAATTTTGGCCGCAGCGAAATGAAATTAAAAGTAACAAATATTTTGGGTTTTCAGGCGCCGCCATCTTGAATTTCAAAAAAGCCCACCGGCTTTCGAAAGCCCTTACTTGTACCAATATTTTGGGCCCTCAAATGAATTTTTCCGTCCGCTCAAATTTTGGCCGCAGCGAAATGAAATTAAAACTACCAAACATTTTGGGTTCTCAGGTGCCATATTGGCGCCGCCATCTTGAATTTGAAGTTCACCGGCTTTTGAAAGCCCTTACCTGTACCAACATTTTGGGCCCCAAAAAGAATTTTTTCGTCCGCTCAAATTTTGGTCGCAGATAGGGGCGGATACAGAAATTTTAAAGCTCGTATCTCTGTTGCTAGCAAGCATTTCAAGATCACGATTTAAAGTATACTAAAGGAAGCTGATAAACTTTAATCTTTTCTAGGTGATAAAAACTTTCCTTACAAAAGCTGAAATGATTATCTTGTTTGTGGGTATTAGGTTAGAAACGGTTTTATCCAGGTTTTTAGGCTACCTCCAAAGTCTCGTCTATAAAAGCAGCCTAATGCGTAACGTTTACAAAAAAAAACATAGTTTACGAAATTATAGAATTCTTAATAGAAACGAAAGAATCCACAATAATTGTTTTAATATGACCTGTTTTGAAACGCCTATGACAACCACACAATTTCACCGACGTGACGTTAAAAGATGGAAAAACTTTTTACTTAGGACTTTTGCCATGTCCAGAACATTAATTTCTAAAATCGCTCATTTCCGTCTAATGGATAATCAATACCAGTGGTAAATTTAGATACAATCAAATACATTTATAGCCTACATAGTTCATGTTTAAAGACCAAGTCAGTAAAAAAAAATGACATAACAAATGATTCATTGAACATGCAGGTAACATTATGGCGAATGTTCTATTTAGGTCTGAAGCTGGTCTAACTTGCAAACTTACAATGGGTATCATGACGACAAATCTGAATTGATCGATTAAAGATACATCTTTTTATTATCAAATATTGTTTTCTTTTTTACCTTTTCGTCTTAAGTCTGAAGAATTCATCCTATAATAGAATAAAATATAATAAAAAAGAGAGCTATTCGACTCATCAATGACCCAGTCCTCACAAGAAAACTTCCTTCTCTCGCTAATCGCCGCGCTGGTTGGGGATTTGTCCCTTTTCTACCGATACTTCCACGGACTTTGCTTTGAAGAACTAGCCGCTATCATTTTTCTCTTGACTGTTTCCAACAGAACAACAAGAGGCGTGTTACGCATGCATCAAAGCGCTACGAAAGTATAGAACATCTCACTTCTCTCGCGCATTCATACCGAGGGTCTCCAGATTATGGAACAAATTGCCTGCAGATGTTTTCCCTTCCCCTCTTAATCTCCAATCCTTCAAATCCCGTGTTAATAGATTATATTTCTCTTCTCTTCAGACGCTCACTGTACGTTAGTACGAACGTAACCACTTGAAGTCTAAAAAAAATCAAGGAAAAATGAATAGAAAACTGCATAGAAATGCCTATGTGCCTTTCCAATGTATCTTATAACACTCTCAGAACGATTTTTACCGAAATCTCTGCAATTTTGTCAAGAGAGTTTTTGATAAGAAAAAATACTTCTATATACCTACGTTATTGTTATCAAATTTCTAACACTAACGTTACTTGTTGCAGGAGATTCATTTTATACCATATTTGATCGATGTGAATTTTTTCAGGGGGATTAAGGTTACCAAAAGGAAGCAGTATTCCAAATTTCATACGTCTAGTTGGAATAGTTTCCAAGATACGAGAGTCCAAAAATTACAATTTTGGGCATTCACTGCGACTCACCGACTCACTGACTCATAGATCATCCTAAATCTAGGGTACTTCCATCGAGCAGCGAGCTAGAGCTTTGAAATTTGCAACATAGATAGTACTATTTAAGTTGACAATTACGAGAAACAAAAATCAATAAAAATCCATCATGGCGGATTCTGACACGAAATAGCGACTTCTGCTTTGGAAAGTTACGGAGTGCAGGCAGTCGGTGTGTACAGTGAGCGGCAAATGTATTGCATAAATTCGATAAAAATTCAAGAAAAGTTGTTTAGAAAATCGCTCGGGCACGTAATCTCTTATTATAAATTGTGCTTTTTTGACATTAAATTTATTTATACAGGGTGGCTCATATAAGAGCTTTGACGTCATTAATGTTTTTTAATGGAATACCCCATTTTTTATTGCATTTTTGAATTCTACAGGAAATTCTGAACATATCTTATGTAGCATACCCTATACTTAAACTCCAGTGATTTGGAAATAAATCAGTAAAAACATTTGAACTTGAAAATTTTGTTTTGATATGCTGAAACTGAAAAAATTGTGGATAGCATGGAAACGACGTAAATAGACCATGGTCCATGGGTGGCATTTCGAGCATTTAATTAAATAATTTTAATTTAATTTTAACTATTAAATTTAAAATCTAATAAAATGATTCAAATTTAAACATAATTATTTTGAAATCAGTGAAGTTTAGGTATAGGGTATGCTACGAAAGATAGGTTCAGAATTTTCCGTAGAATTCAAAGATGCAATAAAAATTGGGGTATTCCATTAAAAAATAGATTAACGACGTCAAAGCTCTCACATAAGCCACCCTGTATAAATCAATTTAATGTCAAAAAATGCACAATTTATAATAAGACATTACGTGTCTGAGCCTTTTTCCAAAAAACTTTTCCGTACATTTTTATCAAATTTATGCAATACATTTGCCGCTCACTGTATACTAATAACAAAACATCATTATTTGGTTTTATGAGCATCTGAATAAGGGTCTCAATATTGGTCAGTTCTTTAGGAAAACTGGCCAAGTTTGGTCTGTAAATTTATCAATTCTGTGCTTATCAAAACGGCAAAGAACTTGGCATAATTTCTACATTTCAGTTATTTTGACTGACGGGAACTTGACCTGTTATTTTACATGTATGTTTTTGGTGGGATGATCACTTACATGACAACTAATATATACGTTGGCGTCGGAGCAGCTTTCAACGGGGTCACTTATTTGGCCTGAAGGGTTGTAGGAGGGATAAGGGTGGAATTGGCAGTGAAGTGTTTGGCAAACAGTTTAGTTTTCCTCTAGAGGTAGAGATAATTTCGTTGTCACCGGTCAGGGGAGGAAAAGTGCTTCTATAGAAGTTTTAACTAATGTTTTTAGTTATAATTAATTTAAGAAACAACTAAAAATCCAGCTTCTTCTGAGACAGAAAAGGGCCACATGACTCGCGATAAATTTCAGCTTTTATCTGCATCTTTCAAGCCGGGTAAAAACCGCCAGACCGAAAGGGTTATGTTATGTGGCAGGTTATTTAAGACATTCAGGCAGCCGTGTGTGTATTTTTTGTTTTTTAGGGCCTGGGAACCGGCGAATACTCGAACCACCCTCGTTTGGTGCGTTTTTTCTTGATGCTATAATTTATCCCAGAGAGATTTATTTTGATAAAGGTACAGGGACGGACCCCTGCAATGGCGGCAGTACTTTTGATTTCTTAATTTCAATGAATTATCAATAATGTGGACAGAACAAGACCTGAGGTTTACTTTTCTTGGCCTGATACAAGATACAAAAATACAAAATTTTAATTAATAATTATGAAAAGCTGAAAGAAAAGAGACGACACATTATACGGTAAAAGTATTTTTTTTTGCATTCTGTGCTTTTTTAACGAAAAAATAAAATTTGGGGATGAAAAATACGGTTAAATAAAATTCAACCATCTATTTTTTACACATACAGCTTGTGTTAAATATGTTAAAAACTAGACAAGTTAGCGAAAAATATTTCAGATAAAAGGGCTAGAAGTTCTGTAATATTAAAATTAGTGGGCATCTACAGGGTTGCTCGACAGGTTGTGACGGATTAGAGTTATATTTTCTACTTATGGTTTGCTTTTTATTGTTCCATGCTAAAATTAGCAAAACTGAACATGGAATCACTTTGGTGTCCGCCCGCGTCCGTCCGTCTGTCACAGCCGAGTTTCTCTGAAACTATTAGACGTAAAAATTTGAAATTTAGCACAGAGATAGAATGTGGTACCCCAATTATACAAATATAAAAAGTTAAATTTTGAAGCTGGGGGTTGATTTCAGGGGGTAAATGGGGAAATGCAAAAAAATTTCAAGGGCATCGTGCAGTGTCAAATAAAAGCTTATTGAAGCACGAATTTAACAATATATATGATGTATTTTTTTAAACATTTTTCGAGAAAAATGCTTAAAAATTTCTGTCCCCCATCCACATCACCAAAAGAGTCGCTCAGAAAAATCTGAAAAAGAACATGAACATTTAGAATTAGGTGTAGATTATGCTAAAATTATCAGGATTGAAAAATTCTAGCGCTATCAATATTTATAAACACTTTAATTATTGATTTCCTTATAACTGCTGAACCATTGGATTTAGAGAAAACAATTTTGACAACAAATATTTCTCACGATGTAAGGAACAACTTTTAGGTTTTTCAAAATTTTTAATTTGGCTCAGTCGAAACGCTCCCCATTCGGCTCCGCGCATACGCGATGTGATACGACATTAGTACCGTCGAGGGCGGGTAGCGCGGCTAATGGGCGGCGATCGGGCGACCGCGGTGCAAGTATAGCGTGCACTTGACCGAATTTTTTATTATGCTGAAAACTGTAGGCTAAGTTTATGTAAAATTCCATATACCCAAACCTAATAGATATGCATATCATTTTACAAAAAGTACCTGTTGGAGAAAAAATTACAGGGAAAAAGCAAAAGGGAATTTAAATTCTTTATTTTGAAATAAATTTCTAATATACTAGGTCGTCCAAAAGGACACGGCTGAACAATATTTATTTCCTTTATGAAAAGCCCCGTTTGGTATGGTTTATTACTATTTGTAACTATTTTTATATTTGTATTTCTTTTATTTTAAATATTTCAAATTATTCTTCTTAAGAAAAAATATATTGGTCAGCCACAGCTTTTTAGGCGACCCTGTGTATTATCATTTTTTCATGCCAAAGAATTTTGATTTCCCCTGGCACCTTGAATGAATTTACAGTGACACTATTTTTTTTTATCTTCGGACATCCCACGAAGGTCTTGACCTTAGTACTCTAGGTACCGTGGGTGTACTGGGGGTATCCATCTCACACATCCAGAGCTGGAAACATCCGTATGGATTTCACCAGCCCTTTTAGCAGATGTGTGGGGTGGTGCCGCCTCGGACGAGGAAGAATCCTCTACCATCTTCCACACTATGCAATCGATTAATATTTATTTTATCTGTCTTTACAAAACAAGCAAAATTACAAGAGAATTTTTATTTGAAAACGTTAATGAAAACACAAAACTATGTCCGCAATTAAAAGATTCAGTTACATGCGTATTCGGATAACAAAAATCTTTGACGAAAGATCAAAAAACTTGTTTAATCTGTACACTGTACAGCATACGACTGACTATGTTTTCCAGATTTGCGTCCAGGTCGTCCGTAGATATTTTTCAAGAATTATTAAATAATTTCCTGTTAATAGGGCAGCAATATGAAAAAGGGTATTTACTAAATAGTCCTTACTAAGATCATGAATTATTTATTATTTTTCGGTGTTGTTTTCACGAGCAGATAATGAATATTTTAATTTCGAAAAACCGAAATACGCCTCTGTCTTTCACCCTTCTGGGCACTTGTCTTGATGCAGCCGTCAGGGTCAGGGTGTTCGCAGAGAGCAACAGACTTCACCCCCTTGTCCCCACCCACACTCTTCCGCCCTTACATCACCAGACAGTCTATGTCTATGCATTATGCACTTGTATTAGGTGCAGTCCTAGACTTTGCCTAGACGTTTTGTTTATTGTGTATGGAATGTCTGTACTGCGAATTCCTTAGTCATTCTTTGCTTTACCACTTTTTTGTTCAAAAATACGTTAACAGCCCTTTTTTAGGGCTCACCATTTATTTGTTCCCCAACATTTTTTTTTTAAAGCCAGGCTAAATTTTTAATATGGTTCCTTCGCTTTTTAATCTCAGTGAATCACGATTGATCTATTTGATTGTGACCCGAAAACAGAGCGTTCCAGATCTATGTTAATCGCAGAGCTGGCACAATATTAATAAAAAGTGCTTAAAGTTGAAGTACCAAATACTCTCCTTTTAATAAAATTATTTGAAGTAATACTTAGGAAAGTATTTCAAGTATCAAGTAATAAGTAGAAGTATTTGAAATCAAGCAAGTAAAGTGCTCCAAGTGCAATGAGAGTATACGGAGTACCTAAAAAGTAATTGAAATAACAAAAATATTTCAAGTATCAAAAAGTAAAGGTAAAGTAACTAATCTATATTTCAAGTACCTTGAAAATAATTAAAGTACAATATATTTTAAGTATTTAAAAGATAACTAAAGTGCCAAAAATGCTGTAAGTACCCAAAAGCAAATGTTTTAGATAATAAAATAGTATTTCAAATACTTTAAAAGGAATTGAAGTCCAAAAGTATTTGCAGTACTACCCAGTGACTCATGACTTACATTCATTAAATATTTATGCAAACATGAAATTTTAATATTTGGCATATTCATGTTTTTCGACATGTCCACTTTAAAAAAGTATTATGTGTACTATTACATTAATATATGTAATATAGTGTGATAGGTATATAAAATATAATTATAAAAAATGTATTTCTAAAAGAATAATAATAGAACGCGGGTGTTCAATTTAACATTAAAATAAGCCGTATTTTTTCTAAACAAAACTTTCCGTAACAAGTATTTAACTTTTGTTTATTAAAAATCAAATGTTAAAAAAATCTGATTAAATTAATTTTTTCATTAAAGTAACTTTAATACTACGTGTTAAATTCAAGAAACAAAGAGCAAATATACAATATTAAGACTTACCCCATGCGTCCTAACAAAACATCATCGATTTATTTTAGAAAAAGTTCATCAGTTTTGTTGGCTTAATTTTTTTTCAATTAGATAATAATCCTATAACAAATAGTTCTTTAAATTGTGCTTTAAATGCTTAAGGATTAATTTAAATACTCCCAAAATATTTCAAGTACTTTCAGGAATATTTTAATTATTTGAAAGACTCGAGTGTGACTCAAATATTTCCAATGTACTTGACGTACTTGTGTGATTATTTAAATTACTTAAAATACTACGAGACTATTGGAAGTACTTGTGAGGTTATTTGAAATACTTTATAGTAATTGAAGTAAATGTTACAATAATTAAAATACTTTTCGTTTTATATCAAATACCAAATGCAAGTACTTTGTGCGAGGTACTTCAAATTTCAACTACAAGAATAACGAAAAATAAAAGTATTTCAATTAAGGTACTTGAAATACATTTGATGCGACTTCTCTTGGACACGCTGTATATTTAGAACCGGCTTGAACCTGAGATAATTAATTCAAAATCGCCCGTTTTCTAAAGCAATAAATATTCTTCAAATTATGGCCCAAAGTTTATGTTACAATGTAATGTTATATTACGCCTACATTACATAGCTGAACTTCGAATAACACGCTGTACCAAATAAAGTATCGGTTATGGTTTACGGTTAATTTTGGCACCTGTGCACATTAATATTTTCAAGTATGTATTCTAGTTTATCAAACTTATTAGTACATTATTTGTAAAGAGATCTGGTAAATACCTTACAGTATTATTCTGCATCACCAGCAGAGGGAAGATGTGAAAGGAAAGTTAGAGATAATAGAGGCCTAAAAATCAGTAGGAATAAGACTGAGCACATGAAGTTCAATGAAGAAGAGCAGAATCAAAGATGCAAGAAGAAGAGGTAAATAAAGTTCAACAATTTTAAATAGCTGCCACCATCACAGCAGGTGGTACGTAGGATTTGGAAATAACACGCATGCGGGATGGAAGAATTGGAAGAAAGTTGCTGGGGCCATATTCTCGATTGTATATTTTGTGAAGCTAAGAACACGCGTTTCTTGGGATAAGAAAGTAACTTCTTGACAAAACGGACTTTCTGACTTCGATTGTTCCCTCACTACTCATTATTTCACCTGATTTCACAACACATAGCACTCAACACGTATTTAATGCACTATTCTGCTCACCTATCTTATTAGTGATCTTTTTATGATGGTAGATGATGGATCTAATATTTATTGTAGTTATTCGGCGTCGAAAAATTGTGTAGCTAATGTACCAAGAGCCAACTTATAAAAGAAGTTCGTTTTATTTTCAGTTATTTTGAAAATTAGAATTATTACAAATACCAATACCCCAGTTCAAAAATATGTAAGCTTTGAGGAGTGGGGCGGAGTTTATTGGGTTATGCATTTTACTGGAGTAATTATAAAAATTATTTATGGATATTCAGTAGTATTCTTCGGTTAATATAAAAATTCGGATTTATAAAAATTTATTTTCTTCAGTATGTCTGCGCCACGCGGGTGGGTTTTAGAAGATGACAAATGAACCACATTTTAAGATAAGTAAAAATGTCACTCCCAATAAAAGTTTTTGCTTGTTAAATAGACAAGATTTACGTTATGAAAAATTTAATTTTTTATACAGGGAGCATAAAAAATACAAAGACTTTATTTTGTGTAAGAGCACACAAAATCTGGATTGACGTTGCAACGTCCCATCATGGTTTCGCAAAATTCCAAGCGCCTGTCGTAATCATCTGAGAGCTCTTGCACAAGTTTTATTTTGTACGGATAAAACTTTTCGGTTTTCAGAAGGCGATCTACGGACATGTGTGTGAAACGTTGTTTTCTTTTCCCAGTGTTCTGGTAGCAAGATGGGGATTTTCCTCTAAACTGAGTAAAACATATAGAGCCTTATTACCATCTGTTGCACTTTTAGGTCGGCTAGAGCGTATAGCATTTTTTACGATTCCAGTTTGACGAAATTTTTTTAAAACTTTACTTACAATATATTTAGCTAATGGATTTCTGTCAGGATATTTTTATCATTAAAAATATTACAAACTTCTTGTTGCGTTCGCATTCTGTCTCCTTAACCCAGTATTATTAAAATTTCAATTCTTTGGGTTTCTGTTAAATGATCCATTTTTTGTAAATAAACGAAACTGACCATGTCAGACATTTCAGGTAAACCTTCATGTACAGGTATTTTAAGGTAAAATACAATAAAATAACGATTTTTGACCACCATTTCCTGAAAAACTGTTAACTTTAGGATAATATATTCCCAATAAGAAGTATTCAGAATTGTAGGCTAATTTCGAAAATTGAATAAAATAAGAGCATTCCATTAAAAAAGAGTTCCTGTCGATTTCAGGAAAACGGTAAACTTAACAACAATGCGGCGTAATTTCCTACCAAAGTGTTCAAAATTCCATAAAAATCGGGTGAACGGTTTGCAAGATATTTCAAGGTTTCCACATTTTTGTTACACATTGTATATAGAGATACAGCGTTTTAGGAAAGGCGAAGGAATGGAACATAGGCCTGTTTTCGGAAGGCCGAAAAAAATACGCCGGCTTTAACGGCTCTTGCACTTCGAAATCCTCGATTAGGATTTCGAAAACTGACCAGAAGGTTTAGAAATTTGAGAGGGTTACAGATTTGTCCAGAAACTGAGAAAAACAGAAAAAAACTTACTTTTTCCGGATACTTTCTAGTATAGTAATATTAACTTGTTTGACTATGCTAGAACCAAATATGTCAACTTATTTTCTATAAATTAATACTCGGGGAGGCATATAGTCCAGATAATACCTGCCTTAGTAATTGTTAGGCCTTATCAATGCATCAGGCATTCGACGATAAAGAACTAAAATAATAGTTTCTTGCATTTACATATATAAAACTATTCAATCTTTATCGCATATCATTTAATGCAAATCTATTATTATAAAATTATATTTGTTTTTTCAATGATTTCTTATTAAAAAGAAAGATCTTATCGCTTTCCCACGAAGGGCCAAAAATGCCCACCTCTTTGTATGAGTGCAGAAATAAACAAACTGCCAAGTTCAGTAAAGAGCGGAAGTTCAAAACTATAAAACGTCGTATTTCCGGTAGGTTTGTGAATTAATTTTACCATTATTCGTTACGTTTCGGTTACAGTGAAATGCACGGTTTTTGGCTCGAAATTTATTCAGTTAATTTTAATATTGTCTGTTTATTTTTAAATGATAAAGAGTATACATAGGTTTCTAATAAATACAGGATTTTGTCATTAAAGGCCATTTTCTAATAACTTTGGTCCCATAAATATTAATTTAATACTTAACTACATTAAACATAATTTGAACATTGCAAGTTCAAAGAGCATAAGACGATAATGGGTGAAAATTGTCACATACAATTTTTTTCATCTTTTAATGTTCTAGCCCTTAGATCCTTTGTACTGGGATATCGAAATAAAAGTGAAAAGGCCTTATCACTTTTTTATTTTTAAAGATGGGAAAAAGTGTTAATAATGAAAGCTTTGGGGATTGAGCGAATTACCCCCGAATGACCTAAAACCTAAAACACGTAAAACCACATCCCCTGTTTTAAAAAGTCTAAAGTGGAAAGAGACGAGTTCGAAGTTCGAACGGGACGAAGGAACTGCACATAGGCGGCGAGTTTACAAAAATTAAGGGGGGTGGGGGTGGCTCACGTGTCCGTAGAATGGAAATGGTGTTTTAAAAGGCGCGGATTTAGGAGGAGCGTAGAGAGCGCCCCTCCTAAAGTATTGTACAAAAAGGATTCCAAAAGAGAATTTTATAAAAATTAATATAGTAACATAAACATTAACCATTTCTACATATTTTACTAGAAATTATAAACAGAAACAAACGTTTGCCGTCTATGTAAGGTCTTTGAAATGAATAATTATACCACAACAATATATATGTTACGGTTAACTTGGATACTTCGCTAGTTTACAAACTAACCAGCTAGTTTGCAAACTAACTAAAGACACTGTTATTTTGAGGGAATCAGCCATTTCCCACAAAATAGCAGATGGTTTATAAACTAGCTGGTTTGTATGCAAATTATCGATTTGCTTCAGTTAATATGAGGATTTTATTGAGGTTACCTTAACCTAAAAATTATGTTTTGTTTGTTGTCCAGAAAATCTAGCGAACGGTGGATCAGAGGGCACCCTAAGGTCGGAACAGGGTTAGCACCTGGTTAGGGGCCCTGACCAGTCTCTTTCCTCGCAGGCGAAGAGGGATCGGTGCAAAAAAATCCACTATTGGTCCTTCCTCTGCGCATGCGCAAGCCCGGGATAAAAAGTAGTACCCATCCCCTAGCCCTAGACTCTTGTGTCAAAAATACGATACGGTAAGGTGCAAACGTACGGTAGGGGTAGTGTTCAAATTAGCCAGTAAACTAGCTATTTTAGGCAACTAGGATAGTTGTAGTAATCGTATTAACTAAAGACAATTGGATAGTATACAAACTATATAAAATATCTAGTTAATATAAAAGCAATAATGAAAAATCTGTACATAAGGAACAATAGTGGATTTTTTCGCACCGATCCCTCTTCGCCTGCGAGGAAAGAGACTGGTCAGGGCCCCTAGCCAGGTGCTAACCCTGATCCGACCTTAGGGTGCCCTCCGATCCACCGTTCGCTATATTTTCTGGACAACAAACAAAACATAATTTTTAGGTTAAGGTAACCTCAATAAAATCCTGATCTTAACTGAAGCAAATCGATAGTTTCTTAGTTTGCATACTAACCAGCTAGTTTATAAACCATCTGCTATTTTGTGGGAAATGGCTGATTCCTTCAAAATAACAGTGTCTTTAGTTAGTTTGCAAACTAGCTGGTTAGTTTGTAAACTAGCCAAGTATCCAAATTAACCGTAACATATATAATAGATCAATACTAATATGTAATATAAAAAATGCAAGCCATTTTTGGAATTTTTGATTTACATGCTCTTAGATTGTTTCTGGAAACACTCCTAACACATCGCACTGCGATCTATCAAAATTTGCGCCGGATAGTTTTGGCTTCTAAAGGAAACGAATACCCAAATAGTTTTTTTTTTTCAAAATACATCTCTTTTAAAAGTAAATTTCTTCAAAAAACAGCTTTTTAGAAAACGGATTTAGAAAATTGAATTATGAACTTTAGTAGCTTGGAAAATGTTAATGAAAAAAAATAAAAAAATCCTGAACAAACCTAAACGGACCTTTTTTGGGTTTGATCAGGTTTTCTTGTGCGTTACTTTCTCGTAAATTACTTTTTTTAAAAACCGTTGCTTGAAAAAATTGAAATCCGCAAAAATTTAGTTTCGAAGATGTTCCGTGAAAAAATGTATATTTGAAAAATGCTTTAAAAAAATTGGAAAAATTGGTTTTAGAAAAACTGTACTTTAGTAAGTACGCATATATCCCCCCAAATAAAAAAATGCTACAATATTACACTTTCATATTTTAATCAAAACAATTATTTGTCCTGTCGCATGTAAGCTCAGATGACTAACTGTTCTGTTTTTTTCAACAAATGTCTTTTTTGATGTTAAATTAAGTACACACTTTTTATTACAGTATCCGAAATATTTTGACTTTTAAAAGATCCTTTTTCGGAAATGAATCTACAAAATTTTTTCGAAAATACATTTTTTAGGAAACAGTAATTATGAACTCTACTGGCTTAGAAAAAGTCAATAAAAAATGATAAAAAGATTCTGAACTAACCTAAACCTTTACATTTCCTTGTGTCTGCTATGTTCCTATGTAAAATTACATAGTACTTAAAAAAAGTGTTTTTTAATATGAATATTCAAAGTATTTTTCAAAACAATGTTTGAAAAAATGTACTATTTAAAAACATGTTTTCATAAAAAAATGTAGTTACGAAAAGTGGTTACAAAAACCGAAAAGTTGGTTTCCGAAAAAAAAAATTAAAAACACCCCCAGTTTTCGAATAACTTGATTATCGAAAAAGTTCTGTTTTCAAGAAAGAAGGTATAAATAAAAAATAAGATGCAATATGGGTGTTAAGATGACAAAGCGTTCTGTTTTCGCAAGAACAGTCTATAATTGGGCCACCACACTTTATCTCTGTGCTAAATTTCAAATTTTTAAGTCGAATAGTTTCAGAGAAAATCGCCTGTGACAAACGGACGGACGGACACCGGAGTAATTCCATAAGTGATCCGTTTGGCACGGAACACTAAAAAAAATGTCGCATGCGAACTTGCCCGTTTTTTTAGTCTATACTGTTGTGTAGCTCAAGGTGATTTGAGTGACTTCCAACCGATCGAATCGATTGACATTTTGCGTTAGAAACGTGATCATAGATAATTCCATTTCAAGTTTTTCGCTTACACAAACCACCATATCAAATTTATATACCATCATAATTACAGTCTGTTCAGCAAAACTCTTATACAGGCGAAGGAGTTAATAATAAATGAAACAATCCACCATCAATTTCAAGAAATGTTCAGTATGGATCGAACGCTGTAAAAATAGGTTTACTTCTAAGAATTCCACTTAAAACGGAAAATTAAATTTCATACCCATTCCAGGCTGTTATTAACGATTGGCGAACTCCTGAATATTTTAAACAAAATATGTGGTTATTTTCAAATACCTTGAAATGTATCGTTGTGTTAAATAATTCAGCTAATCAAATAACG
Source organism: Philopedon plagiatum (assembly GCA_963971165.1). Taxonomy (NCBI): domain Eukaryota; kingdom Metazoa; phylum Arthropoda; class Insecta; order Coleoptera; family Curculionidae; genus Philopedon; species Philopedon plagiatum. Next base: position 98,116,224 of record OZ020192.1, on the reverse strand, counting down.
TATTATTCGCGATGTATATAATTTTCTTCACACAAAAGCTTATCGTATATTATTTTTGCCGTAAGTGTATCTAACAGCCTTGGTGTATGTTTTCCAGCGATGAATATACATTAATTAAATATTATATTAGGTGGTAATTATAATCGTGACATGTCATTTCTATTGGCTAATTTTATCCCGTTTAAACAATTTTGTATGCAAAACAAATTAAAGTTCTAATAAGCTGCATAACCAAAGTTAGTTTGCACGTTGTAGTATACGTTACAGGGCAGAATGATAATGGACTTTTAATTTAAGGAAGCAGATTTCAGTATTTGATTGGAAAGCCCGGCAATTCGCTGGACTGTTCAGTGTTGCTGCAGGTTGTCCAGCATTCATTGCTACCCGGCAAACGTCCAGCATTGGAGGATAAACACCTAGCGTTAAACAACGGTACCTTAAAAGATCTAAATCTACTCAGTTCTAGTTACAACAATCTTTCATATAAGGCTGTTCGGCTAACAGTCTAAAACAACTATAAAACTAAAAAATATATAATTTTTTTTGTTTTTGCTGTATAGTTGTATTTTAGATGTTTTTTTTGCGATCCGCAATATTAAAACTTAAAACGCCTGACCTAACTTATACGTTAATCGACTTTATAACTTCTTTTTAAACAAAAAGGAAAAACCGAGTATGTCATATTATACGAGGCAAATCACCTGTTGTTTTTTTGGTTTAACTTTGAAATACCCTGCGGAGTCGTTTGACAGACCAGAAAATTTAACAAGTAATTTGCCATCAAGGTACATCTTTTCTCAATCATTTTTTTATGCATCTCGGTAGTTTTATTTTTGTTGGATATACACGCTTTTACAGAAGACAATAACAATTTACAGAAATTTAACTTCAAGGCGGGCATGTGCCTTTAATTCTAATCAACACATCTATAGAATATCAATAAACATACCTAAATAAAATATTACCAGATTATCTTGTTCTCCATTCTTTTTCGTCCATGTTCCCAACGTACCTACAGATTGTAGGAGATAATTTTCTCCCAATGCAATGCATGATAACGCCGGATCTCATACTGCTCGAACAGTTAGAGAATACTTAAATGACATCAGAATCATCAGATGAAATGGTCACCGAACAGCTCAGATCTGAACTCTATTGAGTCCGTCTTTGATATACTCAGTAGAATAATTCGAAGCCTAATACCACCTATCTCTAGAAGGTTGAGTGAATTGCAAAGGGCACTCTCAAAGCAATGGGTGGGTAGCTATTCCTCAGGAGGATATGATGGAAAGTATGCCTAGGAGGATAAACGCTGTGCCTAGGAGGATAAGCGCTGTGGGGAGGGGGGGGGGGAGTACCTGATATTAGTAATTATTATTTAGTTGTATTATTGTCTCCACTTTGAATCAAACGGTTTATATTCTCCTGAGAGCCCAATGATTAAATTGGTAAATTTTGTAAAATCTTATAATTAAAATAAAAAATATTTTATAATAAAAAACGGCCAGAATCTCCAATGCTAGGTCTAATTTGGCAACCAAACTAACAAGTGTAAGAACAAGACAACTAAGTTTTATATTATATTTATGATATTTGTTTTTAGGAAAATTTATAAAAAAAGGGCAATGTACTTTTCGCAATTATAGAACTAAATTCATTCTGTTCCAAGATGGAAATTATTTGAAAACCAAGCAAATCAATTACTTAAATCAATTAACTTATAAGTTTTTAAGACGACTTATTGACAATGACAGGACAAAAACCTATCAAAACCTAACTGATCAACTAGATCTTAATTCAAACCAATACTAAATCTTAAACCTTTCTAAGTGTCAGTGTTTTGTATAAACATTTGCATCTCCAACAAAAATAAAACTATACAAATTATTGAAAAAAGACATTTTAAATTTCCTACTCCGCCAAATGACTTCACAGGGTGTTTCAAACTTAAGCTAAATAAACAACATTTTGTTTCCACTCGTATAATATGACATATGCGATTTTTTTCGTGTCAAATCAAACCACAAGTTATAAAGTCGCGCAATTGCGGAACTGGAACAATACAAGTTGTCTAAAGAATCATTAAAATCCATTCAGAAGAAAAAACGGTATTTAAGTGTCCGTTTTTTGTGCTGATCAGTGTAGGTATTTACAAATGCAATTAGTAAAAGTTAAATATACGTCACAGTTTTCTGTCGGTTAGAGAAAAAGCAACTGAGACGATATTTCTTTATTTAAAAAAAAATGCGAAACATTTTTTTTTAAATAATTACGATCACACAGATTTTTAATTTTAGAATAGAAAAATTAATTTATCAAATAAGTCAAAATTTTATTTTGTGCTTCTTTAAAGAGAAAACGTTTGTAAAGGTAAAGTACAAAATAAAATTGGATTTCTCTGATGAATTATGTCGCTGTTATGTCTCTACACTCAGGGGCGCGCCAAGCCGAGGGTGCAAGGGGTGCACCGCACACGGGCGGCAAATTTCAGGGGCGGCAAAAAGCCGCCTCGTTTTTTCATAATAATAATAATAATAATAATAATAATAATCATAAAAAAACGTTTATCATGTTTTGATATCAGTGGAAAAATCACAGTTCGTGAAATATCGCGCATCACATCACTAACGAGTACCTACAATAAATTAATCACTGCTATAAATCACGGTTCTTTCCCGATCACGATTATGCCATGAAATTGGGTTCTTCCCTGGCGATTCGGTGAGTTTTTGCAGTCAAATAATAATTTTCAAATGGATTTAAAAATATGACATATTTAAATACATATAAAATTTTATTGTGTTTTATTGTCGACATACATACAGGGGCGGCAAATAACATCTTGCACCCGGGCGGCAAATTTCGTTGCTACACTGGAAAGGCATTGGCTTCTAATAGCAAATAATTGAACAACAATATTTAAAAAATTACTAATACTAATTTTTTACACCCTTAAGAAATGTATCGTGTAGTAGTTTGAAACCCCTTAATTTAAAAACGTTATTAAAACATTCAGCCTTATAATTTATTAAGTTTTTACCTATTTCTGAAGCATAAATATAAAAAATGTCCAAGATTCTGTAGCACGGCTGTTAAAAGTTACAGAAGATGGTATGTCAAAAGGCATTGCCTGTTTTAAAATGCACAAAGCTGATCACATAGCAAAACCTAAATTACCTTCCATTGTCTAAACTGAGTTACGTTCTGCAATAAAAAGCTTTTAATTCCGAAGACTATAAAATTTTTACAATAAAATCTTTTATTAGTTTTAATCCGTATTCTTTTATAAGTCCCACATTTTATTCGTATTTTACGATTTCGTACAGGTGAATGTCAAAAGCCGACGTTCGGGTTTACAAAGACCGCGGGAGGGTGCAAAGTATGGGGTTATGCACCTGCAGTGCATAATAAGCTCCTTTTTAACCTTCTTTTAAAATTCTTGTTGTGACTACTGTCTGGGCTTTTAATAAGAAACGTGAAAACTTTTTTTGGAACCATCACCAAAAAACTGGGATCAAAATAATCCATCCTTCGCACCTGCACAACAATTATCTTATTGACTGGAATGATTTTAATAATACTGTCCTGCTGATAAAATTAGAACTATATTTGATACGGCTTGTTAGAAATTATCATTGTTCATTTTGATGTAAAATGAAATTTCCAAGCTTGGACGGTCTTCATTCTAATAACTGTGTAAATAGAAACACACCCTTCAGAATATTATTTTTTAAACCTCAACCATAATTAAAAAACCAATCAAATGACTATAACTTTCTACTAACACATTTTTTTCTCTTAAAATTTAAGAATTGTCGACAAAACGGTGTAAAATTTGTTTAGAAAAAACAATTTTTTTCCCAGATGCCAGCCAGGAATACGCTCGGGGGGGGGGGGGTTTAACTATATATATTAACTATTTATATTGCTTATAAACGTTTCTTTAATGAACAAAATTATAATACCCTTTATTCTTACTTACATAATGAGACATGGTTGTCAGTATATGAAGCACACGATGTAAATACTGCCTTTAGGGTATTTAGTGAACTTTTAATTTATTACATAGATATAGCTTTTCCTCTTAAAAGGGTATGTTTGAATAAAAATCAGAAGAAACCTTGGATGACCCGGGGTATTCGCACATCAGCTACAAATTTAAAATTGTTATATAAAGTAGTCATTGAATCCAATTATAATATTATTATTACAAACCACTATAAAAAATATAAAAAAATGTACAAACGGGTTATTATAGCTGCTAAAAAGATTCATAATGATAGTCTGTATAGCACTTCCACAGATAAAAGTAAAACTGCATGGAATATTATTGCAAATACTTTATCAAATAAAAATATTGTTAATATAACTACCATGTTGATAGAAAAGAAGAAGACGAACGATAAACGTCTTATTTCCAACAGTTTTAACACATATTTTGTTGATGCACCTCAGAAATTAGTGTCGACTCGAAATGCTGATGGAGATCATTTGAATTTTCCGGCAAACCTAATCAATATGTTTTTCTCACCCGTTTGCGATTATAATATAATCAGAGTCATAAAATCTTTAAAAAAATCTAATTCGTTTGGATTAGATGGAATATCATCAAACTTTTTAAAATCGGTCATTGATTTTATAGTAGGGCCGCTAACATATCTTGTCAATATGTCTATTGAATCCGCAATTTTCCTGATATATTTAAACCAGCTAGAGTGATTCCTTTGTACAAAAAAGGTGATAGTATGCTGCTAGAAAATTATCGCCCAATATCCTTATTAAGTTCAATTTCAAAAATTCTTGAAAAGATAGTATTTGAACAAATATGTAATTTTCTGTCAGCTCTTCGAGTGTTTACAAACTGCCAGCATGGTTTTAGAAAGGGTAAGAGTACAGTGTCAGCCATTCTACAGTTTTTTCAGCAACTATATAATTACTTGGATATAAACAAAAAATGTTTTGGTCTCTTTATGGATTTAAGTAAGGCGTTCGATTTGGTCGACCATACCCTATTAATGTCGAAAATAAATCATTACGGTCTTAGAGGAAAGGTTAGTGATTGGCTACAGTCATATCTTAAGAATAGGAATCAAGTAGTAGATATTGATGGAGTGAGGTCGGACAGATCGAGTGTCTCAATAGGTGTGCCGCAGGGATCCATTCTTGGACCTCTGCTATTCTTGATATTTGTGAACGATTTGCCTGGGGTTGTGAATGATCAAAGTGACTTGACAATGTTCGCGGACGATAACACGTACATATGTTGTGATACTACAGTTGAGAGGGCTGTCGCAAGACTTCAAAGTATGCTAAGTACATTTGAACAGTGGTTTACTATAACTCGATTTGAAATTGGTTGATAGTAATAAATCATTAAAATCCGTCAAACACGTACACAGAGTGGTCCACCTAAATTGCCAAGTTTTAAATAGTATATACATTGAAAGTCTAGACCCTTTTGCATTTATTAAACTTTCCATTCCTATAGATCTGATAAGGGCGTCGAATACAAAGCTTAACCCGAGGCTCGAACAATAAGCGGTAGTATTCTACCTGTGATGTTTTGCACTCATGCACGTGCTTTCGGGTGGGTTTAAGTTTATATTAAACACAATAATTATATAATTTAGTGAACATTCGGATGTGTGGCATAATTTGTTACCCTTGTATTTGAATAAATATAATACTAATAACAATAAAGCAACTAATAAACAAGTAAATTTGGAAAAATGTTTCTATTTGAAATTCTATAAAATTTATAGTAAGTCATTACAGTTCTTCGCTTTAAATTAATCATCATCAGAAAATGAAATATCTGAGGGACTGTCTTCTTCCCCTAAATTGATAATAAGTGGTTCGACCGTTTTCTCCAGTAAACTATCCAATTGCCACATTTTTTCCTCCTCCTTTAGTACATGCTCTATACATCTTTGCCACTTCCCCGCGTTGACTTCTTGAAGCGCTTCTTCAAAGAGTTTTTGAACATCACTCATTTTATAAGTGGTATTTTTTCTAGCCACATAACCTTTCACATGAGCCCATACCAGTTCGATCGGATTTAATTCGCAATGGTAGGGGGGGAGCCGAAGCACTATTATATTTTGTTTTTTGGCCATTTCGTCAACAACATATTTTTGAAACCGATGTTTATGGGTGTTTACAATTGATAGCAACTCCTTTTTAACCATATTGTCCTCAAATTGTATTTGTTTCTCCACAAGCCACTCGATAATTTTTGCTTTTCGCCAAGCAGTTGTGCTTAGCGCTGATTTCGCAGCTCGCTTAACTGGAATAAATCCTGAAAGACTCTCCATTTTCAAAAATTACCCAAATGTGTGTCCTAGAATACTCGCATTAGGTTTGTTCGCTCTTAAAATGACTCACAGTTTTATACCAATAAGTAGAGGTACCTAATTTTTCGTAACTACCTGAAAAGTAACATTGTGTATTAATTGTTCCCGGAATTCTCGGCATAATTATTTTTACCTGTTATGACAATAATGATTACTAAATTATTCGGATAAGTAAATAGGGTTCAAACCGGCACGTCAGGTAGGTGCGCCTATGGAATCGGCTGCTAAAAATGATTTATTACTATCAACCAATTTCAAATCGAGTATAGAAACAAATTAAGCCTTAACCCCAGAAAAACTGTCTTTATAAACTTTACGCCAAGAGCATCATCAATCAGTGAAAGCTACTTAGTTAGGTCTAATATAGATGGACACTCTATTGCGCAGGTGCCTGAGACTAAACTCTTGGGTATTTATATTGACAATTCTTTAAATTGGAGCTGTCATACAACCGAATTGTGTAAAAAATTATCTACAATTTGTTTCGCTATTTTTCGCCTAAGAAATGTTGTTAACGATAATACTCTAATATCGTATTATTTTGCGCAGTTTGTTTCTCGTTTAAAATATGGCTTAATATTCTGGGGTGCATCTCCAGGAATGTTAAGAGTTTTTAAATTGCAAAAAAGAGCATTAAGAAATGTTGCTGGTGTTGGGATCAGGCATTCATGTCGTGATCTTTTTAGAAACTATGGCTTTCTTACTTTGCCTGCTATGTATATACTGGAGATTTTAATTTATGTTAGAAGGAATGTTGATAATTTTGTGTCCATGGGGGACATCCATAGCTATAATACTAGATATAATCAAAATTTAATTACTCCAGAACATAACCTAGCTCTAACTGAGAGAAGTCCTTATTACATGGGCACAAGGTTATTTAATAAGTTACCATTAGATATAAGGAATATGAATTTGCAATTGTTTAAAAAATATATATCTCGAATCTTAATCAACAGCGTTCCCTACAGCATACAGGATTACATGCAAATGGACAATTTCGAGAATAACATTGGACACTATTAAAGTCATGTTTTCTTTTCTTTTCTTTTTGGTAAAAAACAGCGTTGCCTAGCCATTAACATGTTGTTTCTGGCGGCAACCCACCGACGTTTTCCATACCATGTACTTTGGTCTACGAAATAAAAGCTTATTTATTTATTTTATTTTTATTTATATATATATATATATATATATATATATATATATATATATATATATATATATATATATATATATATATATATATATATATATATATATATATATATATATATAGGATGGGTAAGATGTAGTGGCTCGCGCCAACTAGTTCACCCAGTGTTGCTCCAAAAATGTGTGTAAATGGGTGTAAGCCTACCCGCTGATGGGTAAGGGCCCAGAAATCGATAGCAGGAGGTCACCCAGACCAGAATCAAAGATAGTCCTTCGCACTAGCGAAGAAGTAAATCTTCGCATTTACATTTATTATATTACCTATAGGCCAAGAAATCTTCCATTTTTCTACTATATATATATATATATATATATATATATATATATATATATATATATATATATAGTAGAAAAATATATATATATATATACATATATATATACAGTGACCGGCAAAAAGTTCGCAACATATGGCAAAAATTTTTATTAGGAGAGTATCGGAAAAACTTTCCCAGGGGATCGGTTCTGCATGTCCGATAACCTAAAAATCGATTTTGACATACGTCACGTGACCACTGGTATAGCGTCAAATTAAAAAAAAAATTGTTAATTTACAAAAAGTGAGGTTAGTTGACGAGATATCAAAAAAAGTTATTTGAAAAAATTGCTTAGAATTAAATTCTAGGTCCTTGTGCAAAATTTTAAGATTTTATTTAAAAAAATTGGAAAACTCAATTTTTTTTAAATATTTTTTTATCGATTTACAAATTTCCGGTTTTTTTCGTTTAGATAGCTTGGCTAATGTAAAGCCCATGTATCTGGATGAAAATAAACGAATGTAGTAGTTTTTTCTACAATTGACAGGACAAAATTAAAAAAAACAGGGTTTCGCCGGACGCTAGCTGTTGCAATGATTTGTATCTAGCAGCAGTGTCAAAATTTTAGAGACATTTCAATGAGATTACATTGAGAAAACCTTAATCGTCTTAAATATATCTGAAGTTCGACTTTTTGTAAAGTTAAGGGGATTAAAATAGATAATAAACAAAAAATTACCTGTTTATTTAATCGAAATTTTATAAACGAAAACCAATGTAAGAAAAACTTAAAAGTAGTCAAATTCTGTACTAACAACACAAAAAATCATTGTTTTTCCTTGGGTGCACAAAATTTAAAACTCGGTATGACCACCATTTCTCTCCATACATACTGTTGTTCTCGAGCGCAACTCTCGATTAACATTTCGGAGCATTTTACGATTTATTTGCAATACACAATTTATAATGACATTCTCTAAATTTTGTATATTCCTAAAGGGTCGATGTTTGTACACAGGGTTCTTTAGGTATCCCCACATAAAAAAATCTAACGGAGTCAGATCTACAATTCTACAATTGACAGGACAAAATCGAAAAAATAGGTGTTCGCCGGACGCTCGCTGTTGCAATGGTTTGAATCTAATGAAATGACTGTATCAAGATCTTATTAAGATTTTTCGCACATAAATTTAACAACCAGGTCTATTTAGTTGTACTTAAAACTACCAAAGCAGGCTCTGAAATTAAAACAACCAAATAATCTAGTAGGTTATATATATATATATATATATATATATATATATATATATATATATATATATATATATATATATATATATATATAGTAGAAAAATGGAAGATTTCTTGTCCTATAGGTAATATAATAAATGTAAATGCGAAGATTTACTTCTTCGCTAGTGCGAAGGACTATCTTTGATTCTGGTCTGGGTGACCTCATGCTATCGATTTCTGGGCCCTTACCCATCAGCGGGTAGGCTTACACCCATTTACACACATTTTTGGAGCAACACTGGGTGAACTAGTTGGCGCGAGCCACTACATCTTACCCATCCTTTCCGAACATTTTGGATATAAGGACTCTCTTTGATTCTGGTCAAATCGTGGTCTGTTCTTCAGCCACCCTGGGTGTAAGCCTGCCCGCTGACGGGTAAGGGCCCAGAAATCGATAGCAGGAGGTCACCCAGACCAGAATCAAAGATAGTCCTCATTATTTTTATTTTTCATTCACGGCCTTTTCGCTGCACTAGCGAAGAAGTAAATCTTCGCATTTACATTTATTATATTACCTATAGGCCAAGAAATCTTCCATTTTTCTACTATTGTTGTACAATGGTGCATTTGTACCGTCGACGTCGAGAAAATCGACATTCGACATACTTTCGAGTATTATTGTATTAGCAGCCAAACATTTTTGGAGCAACACTGGGTGAACTAGTTGGCGCGAGCCACTACATCTTACCCATCCTTTCCGAACATTTTGGATATAAGGACTCTCTTTGATTCTGGTCAAATCGTGGTCGTGGTCTGTTCTTCAGCCACCCTGGGTGTAAGCCTGCCCGCTGATGAGTAAGGGCCCAGAAATCGATAGCAGGAGGTCACCCAGACTAGCCCAGACCAGAATCAAAGACAGTCCTCATTATTTTTATTTTTCATTCACGGCCTTTTCGCTGCACTAGCGAAGAAGTAAATCTTCGCATTTACATTTATATATATATATATATATATATATATATATATATATATATATATATATATATATATATATATATATATATATATATATATATATATATATATATATATTGTTGAATTTGTGCTTCAATAAGCTTTCATTTGACACCCTACACGATGCCATTGAATTTTTTTTTCCACTTCGCAATTTATCCCCTGAAATTAACTCCCAGAATCAAAATTCAACTTTTTATACTTCACGTCTATAATGGGGCCACCACACTATATCCGTGCTAAATTTCAAATTTTTACGTCAAAATGTTTCAGAGGAAATCGCCTGTGACCGACGGACGGATGGACACCGAAGGGATTCCATAAGTGTTCCGTTTCACGGAAAACTGAAAACATAAATTAAACAATTAGGACAACTAATTCAACCTCGTAGTTTAAGTTTTATCTTCTAGGACAAAAAAATACTTTTAAAAACTGTTTTTCATGGATATTTCAGAATAAGAAGAGTATCAAAGAGTAAGTTTTGCCCATATAGGACTCCTATACGTATTAAAAACATGAGTTAGTGATGTAGTTGTCATTTATATCTTTAAATATTTGTGCGAAGGAAATTTTAAATATAACTTTAAGATTTTTCTTTATGCCAATTTGTGAGCAGTTCGGCACCAGTTTAGTATTTCTAGCTAAATAGATTTTGTTACGATACTCGTATTTGACATGTAAAACAATTATTTCAACAGAACGTTTTTGTACAAAGACAAAAAATGTTAGGGTAATTCTTTTATATCTATTACTTGTAACAAATTACCTCGCATCGGTTAACAATGATAATACTGGTAACATAACAATTGTACAGATGGAAAGTTCCTCTTTAAAACTGCATACTTATGGTGATTAATAATAATTTGTACGCTAAAAAAGGATGCCGCTCTCTAACAGCAATAAAGATTTGCTACTGTAGAAGTAACTGTACAAAATAATCACACTGGCCATCTGCGGTGATTTTACAAGTAACGGTACTACTGCCATCCTTATGAACTAAAGACAATAGCGTTATACTTTTCATCACCCTATACCAAATACCCCACATGTGGCGAACTGACGACGAACATACCACCAATTAACCCCATTATTTTTTCATCTTCCTTAATTTACCTGCAGCCTTACAAAAGCGCACCCTTTTCGATAGGCAATCTGTGCGAACCCTTCTTCGTCCTCGGCTCATTAAAGATCTAGGACGAAAGGGTTATGGGAAAAAGGGCACCTGATGCAAACCGCGCCTTAAGATAGATAAATTTACTTACCATATGTCTTCGATTATTAGTTTTTTGTTGCTGCTTAATGCGGGGGCCAAATTGACATAATGGAAGGGACATCCTGGAGATTTATCACTTACGGTTTTGATTTTTATAATATGTCTTATAGGTATTAATAGCACATGGTCCAGTTCGGGTACATGTAGGACAGAGTTTATTTTAGAATATTTACTATGTCCCTTGGATGTAGTGACCCTTTGTATTCCAATAATTACTCTAATAAAATGATTTTTGTGTATTTTACAGCTTTCTTTAATTTAATCCTAAAAATAAATAAAAAATAAATAGTTTAGTAAAACTTAGGTCCTGGGTTGTAGTTTCCAAAGGTACCTGAAATAATTATACCTAAGTAAACCAATTTTAAAAAATTTATAATTATAAATCTGAAGAAAACTAGGTGGACAGATAAAAAATAAAAATAGGAAATGCAATTGTCATAATATGTCCTCAATAATAATACATTCGCTGGGAAAAAAAAACCGCCATCCCAAAATTATGGCTAATGTTTGATGTTTTATAAGTTCTTTATTTTTAATTCGATTTTGATAATTTTTTAGCAGTTTGTGAATTAATTAATTAATTAAAATTATAGTGTATTTGTTTAATAATAAACTTTTTTTATTTAGGTCATGTTATACAGGTCTAACCAAAAATGTTGCTTTTTGCCGTAAGTTAACAACAGCCTCTGGAAAAATTAAAGCACCAATTGATTAACTAACCTAACTGATTAACTAGAAGATCTTAATTTAAACCAGTAACAAATCTTAATCTTTTTTAGTGAATCTGAACGTCAGTGTTTTGGTCTCGCTGAGTGAAAATTCCTCAAGATCCCTCGTTAAGAAGTTTTGAATTTGACAAAATGGTAAATGTACAATAGATTTCACCCACAAAAATCTTTTGTCTCAATGACTTTTGCGGTGCCTATGGTCTGGTGAGAACCTACAGATCACGTTACTTGTTGTTATTTTTGTATGATACATCCTATTAAGAAAGGTATCGCAAAGAAGAAAAGGACTGCACTACAATATCAAAATCTACGATCTGCCATTCGCCCAATTCCTCATAATGATAAGTTTCCTGTTCCAAATCCACCAGAGCAATACACCCTTGATTCGAATGTATACGAAGAGTCAGATAATAATACACAAGATGATTGCCCAGCCATCAACATCACGTGATCCCGATTTTTGTCATGAAGTGTTCAATTTCACACAAAACTACTCAAAGTGAATTACGTGATCATTTAAGGGATTTGGACCTCTCCAAGGAAAAAGCGGAGCTTTTGCCATCTCGGTTGCAACAGTGGAATTTTTTATGAATAGAAGTTATACAATAAACAAAAAAGCGTTATATTTATTTTAGAGCCAAGTATTAATTTTTACAGATATTTTAGGACTACTTGGGCCAGATTGAATAAAATAATTTTTTTTTGTTAAGAATGGTAAAACAAAGTTGAACTTTGAAAGCCGGTGTTATTAACTCTATTAAAAAATACTAAACTTTAAGACTTTGAGAGTGCACTAATTATTTATCCTTATAAAAAGGTCTAAACACAATCGAGCCTCGATTCTAGATATCTAAATCAAACTCAGTCTGTGTAACTGTCGCCTCTTAGAGACCCTTTTAAGGAAAATACCACGTATTACCTTTTATTTTACATACTCCATAAAAGCCACCTACCTAAAATTATGCATTAGTTCTGTAACTGCTGGAAAACATAAAATATCTAAAAAAATTTGCTGAATAAAAGCTTTACTGCCCATAAAATGTCTGCTAGCTATTAAATGTCTTTTTGTTTCTCAATTAAAAATAAAATCCGACTATAATTAAAGTTTCTTCGTTTCATTAAACATCAGGGATTTTTTTGGCCGTCGGGTTTAGTGTTTGTTAGATAAAATGAGATAAAATTACACTTGTCTTAAAAAGAGATGGCTGAGAAAAAGCAGCATGCAGCATGCAATGCGCTGCAGACGGCTAAAGGCATTAGAAAGCCTGCAGACTTGATAAATTAAAATAACAGCCTCTTCTGTTAGAAGCCGGAGCAACGAAACCGAGCAGAAAACTTGAGTTCCCTCCATATTTCAATTTCAAGTTAATTTGATGTACCTTCTTTTGTAAATTGAAACCTATATAAGAAACAACTACATAATTTGCTACAACTTGTTAGCGTGTTAAATTACACATAATTGAAAAATTAACAGTAAGCAGACCTGTGCACCGTGAAAAATCACAGGAAAGTAAGTAGTTCATCATCAGTCATCATCATCAGTCGTGTAATTGCGCTTAAGGATAATTTTTTATGCAAGGTGTTCAAACGGAAACTTAATGGTTGATAGTTTTCCAGAAGTTTGTTTGAAATAAAAAACAAACTAAAAACTAGTCTTGAATGATTCCAAGACCATTTGTGACGTCTGTTACATACTGTGACAGTTCCAAACTTTTTGCCTCCTGACCAAGGTCTAGGTTGACATTGATCTTTTGGTTTGAAATTGTACTGGCATTCACACCTAGCCGAATTAAGTTAAAATAGTAATTTTTTCATGATAGATAATAATAAATCACAATGATACTAGAGATGGCACATGAGTATGAAAGATAAGCAAAAAGAGGTCAAACCACGAACACTGGAGAAGTAAATTGATCGATATTTAGGCCAATTTCTAATATTTTCATCTAGGAAATTATGGCGATATATCTAGGAGAATTTGTTGTCTTGATGTCGATCATTTGTGGTTAGACATCAGGTTTTGTTTTTAACCGACTTCACGAGGGGGTAATCAATTCGACCCGTATGTGTGTCATATATATTTTTTATTAACCCGATTTCAATAAATAATATTTTTTTGCTTTGTAGATGAGTTCTCCCGAATGGTCCCATTTTAAGTTTTTTTTTTGCTAAAGTGAGTGGAAACCTAAAAGAATTGCGAAAAACTAAAAAAATCTTGAAATCGACAATTTCTGCGTGTGTACTTCGGAATGGCAGCACCGATTTCAATAATGTTTTCTCCGTTGTGTTAAGCATGACGGTCCGGTGGTCCTGTTGGTATTCAACTTTGAAAAATAATAAAGGGAAGGGGGTGAGAGGGGTAAAACCGAAGCGGCTTAGAATTTTTCCAAAAAGGTTGATTAATATCTTATTTATGGGGACACAAAATCTAATTTTGTCTAGAAGATGTTAAAAAAACTAACGGGGGGGGGGGGGGGATATATCGGAAAGACTGAGAAATTGTCCAAAAATGTTAACTAATGTGTTATTTTCGGGGTTATTGAGGTCAGAAAATCTAATTTTGTCTATGTTAAAAGAATTAATTAAATTACTGGGAATTTCTTCCAATGTCAATTTCTCCAAAAATGTTAATTAATGGTTCATTTTCAGGTTTATTGAAGT